>OW119924.1:78895344-79390344 GCA_933210815.1 Meta bourneti
AATATTTCCTAGGATTCTTTCAACCAATGGATGTGGTTATCTAGTCGCTATGTGAATTGTGTGGTAAAAGCAATACTACGCTACACTAATATGAAATCTTCATTAGTGCAGTTAAGAGAGTTAAATAAAAACATGGAAACTGACCTATTAAAACCTTTCTATATTTTCCTGTATAGTATTTAAAATGAAAGGCCGAGTAATACAATTGCTTAAAAAAAAATTTTAATTTAAAATTATGTAAAACAGTATTGATAATTACGCAAAAATAACAGATATAATCTGAGGTTTTTCTATTTTCTCTAGTAAAATAAAAATGCGGGTAAGAATCGTCGTTTTTGCTACTCTTTCGTTTGTTTTAAACTACAAGCACCCATGAACGTCGTGTCTGGGGGTGCCGCGCCCAATCACTTTGTGTCCAAGGTCCGCCCCTCCCTGGCCTAGGTGCGAAAAGGTTATGTCCTCATGATCCAAATCTTTCAACATTTCACTTCACCCATTTGACAACTATTCCATTCCTCTCAATAAAAACGAGGCGATGAGAACGGGAAAAAAGAAACGGCAGCCTATTATTAGACCATCAGAGTATGTCTCAAAAGACGTGAACGTCAGTTCTCACACTCAATCCGTCACCCAATAACATAAATTGAACGCTGCACGCGGAAGAAAAGAAACCTCTCTCACCCTGGGAATGAATAAAAAAAGATGCGGAGGAAAATAGTTCCCTTTCCAGTCATTCGATCCCTTTGTTTACCGAGACTCCATAAACGAATCCTATGATTACAGCTGGACACAGAGTCAACAAATCAAGCTCGGCACATAACGCTGACGGTTCTTTAACAAATAACGCGTGCTCCCCAGACAAGGACGGACGGACGTTCTGCCTGTGTGCAGCGCCGACAAGCTGGCACCATCGGTGATTGGGATGAAGTCTTCTTTTGTGTAGTGCCTTATCAACCGCAAAACCTGGGCGGGCAGTGGAAAAAGTACGGAGAGCGAAGAGGAAACCGGGGTTGGAAGAGCGGACTTTAAGGATGTGGATATAAAAATTATGCGACTTTATATTCAGGTACAGGATCAGCATTCACCAAACGCAACTCCAAGTAGGGTTGAAATGCGCATAAAAATAATTTTAACACGTATTTAATGTGTTTTTAATGCCCTACCACTGACCTCTTCGGCATTCCTGGGGTTAACTGGCGACTATTTGTGAGGGAGTGGGTAGGCCCCGTTGCCCTAACACTGAAAATCACCACTATCAAACCAGGATTCAAAACCAGGACTATTTTTCCATGAGAATGTATAGAAACCTCCCGCCATTGAAGGAATTATAGATTACACTCCTAATCAATATAGGGGCCACCGTGGTTCAGTGGGATTTCCCACAGGTTCGATTCCTCTAACTTATTCTGCGTGCATTTCTCGCTGTTCTGCATCAGCCTGTACATGTATTTTTTCCTTACGTGTATATGTCCCTTTACTTGATTCGTCATCTGACTGTGGTTGAAAATCATGAGGTGTTGTTCTCAGACCTTTCCCTTTGGGATTGATCCCGAATCACCTACCCATTACATGACGCTGTTTGTCATCTGTGTACGCAGCTTAGTCAAATATGCCCCTTGATCAACAAAACCAAATCCAACCAACCTAATCAATATACAGGCTAATTTTCAACATGCACTACGCTGTCTATATTTGAATTTGTAAAACTCCGTTTGTTATAGTTTCACGCAGTTTACATGTGGTTCCTGTAAAACCAGATGATTTTTTTTCAATTTTGCCATAAAAACAAGGTTTAATACCTTCTGTTTCTAACGATGCAAAAATGTATATGAAGTATTTAATAAATTTATAAAGTAGTTAGGTGCTGTCAACACCATATATTGCGATAGAAAATTCTATTTTTCGCGTAACTATTCTTAACCATTTAAGAAACATTTTCTTAAATACTATTATACCTAAGTGCCTGATACTTTTCAGATAACTTCACTAAACACTTGTACACATATGTTTAAATTGATGTAGTTTTAACTTTTAAAACACAATTGTTGATGCTATACTCGTTTTAATTGTAAAAAACCCAATATGAACTGTACTTAAGCAGCTTTAATGCTTGCTTGATGTACGCCAAGACAATTATAATGTTGATGCAAGATGTCAGATATATTGATCTCAGAAACATGAAATAAACCGTATTGTAGTTGGTAATTCTAATTTTTAAAAGTTGTTTAGAAGAGGCACACATACGCATACAACATTACTTCAATTTTAAATATTGTAAGATTTAGTGTATAATATTTGTATGCTATTGTAACTGAAACTGTTAAGTACTGATTAGATATTTCCAGTTCAATGATATGGAGATAGCGTTCGAAACATTTTTTTCTGAATTTGTGTTTGGTTTGGAAGACATACTGCGTTCAAGTTGAGGGAGGTACTATCTCATCTCTAAGGGAGATAAGTAAGCATACCAATTAAAGCATAGCTTCATTCGCCTTGTTATAGCTCGCCACTAACGCTTAATTTGGAGAAGTATGCCGATCAATACCACCTGCATTGTACTCAGAGAGCAGTTTTAGAATAAAACTTATTTCAAAACTTACGTGATCCCATGATCGTTTTCAACACCCAATTTGACCGAATTTTGAATCTTTTTAAAATTAGAAACATGAGAATGAATCTGAGGAACTGAAAAAATGTATTAAAATCACGCTTTTTTCTACCGAAATTGAACGTATTTCATGATTCAAAAATTTTTACTGTCACAGTTTTTCACAAGTAAACAACCCTGTTCAGAGGTCATTTGCTCACACCCTTGAGATGGATATACACACACCAGAAAAGTATAACTGATACAGAAGAGATAAATGTGAGCAAATCCACTGACACACGGTTGACTTCCTTGAAGAGGGAACTTGAAGAGGGAACTAGCTTATGTGTGTAACTCTCATTATCTCAATAATGAATTATTGATTATAACGCTGATTAGAAATTGATATTTCCCAATATTAGCTATTACTTTGGTCGTTTGGATAGAAAACTGAACTATAAGTCCCTTCTCTCCATGATTTTCGAATTGTCACGCTTCCGATCGAAGTTACACATCAAGCAGAATATGGAAATTATATCTCAAATTAACAGAAGATTATTGTAGTACAAATAATATCCACAGGTGCTGAACAGTTTCACTGAACCGTATAAGACATTGCGTGTGAACAGCAGATGGACCGAAGGGGTGTGCCATGACACCAAAGTCTGATAATTTGGAACCTTGTTTCTGATGTAAATAGGTGAGGTACATAAACGACAGAGCTCGTTAAAATCAGTTAACCCTGACGCTCACGAGATGTAGAGACATAATTGTTTTGTGCCGAGGGCGCAGTTGAGCAAACAATATCTCCAAAACACGCAGATCCAACACATATGTCGCACATGAGTCAATCACTTGTATACTAATTTGAGTATGAACCCACTGAAAGTTTAACGCTCTGAGTATGAACCGAGTCTGTATAATGTGTATTTGTAGTGGTTTTGAACATTTTGTCTCGCTCTTATACTAAAACCATACAATTATTCTATACTAAGAACTATACACCTTACTCGCTTCCGCTTGTCAACCACTCCGAAGATTGCTGAGCAATCTTCATTAACTCGCTACGCAAATTATGCTCGTTTCGCTCTCTCGCAATGCGCCCTGGCATCAAAATATTTGACAGCTATCTTATTGAGTAAACAATATCGATTTAGTGAGAATGATTTGATGAGCGTAGAAAGAAACTCAACAATTACACTCATTTAGAAGTTCAAGGTACATTTTTGGGATTGCGATGGATCAATGGCGTAGCCAGACTGGGCTCAAGTCCACTTTCTACAATTAAAATACAATAAATGTTACATAAAATGTAATATAAAATATTTTTTTCATTCTCAAAAAATAATAGTTACTTCATACTTATAATTATTATCTATGAGTAAATATCCATTGTGTATAATTTATTTTAAGGAATTGATATTCATTACATTACATCTTGGTACACGAGTCCATGGCATTGACCTCATGATATCTGATATAAACATGAGCAAAAATACATAGAAAAAATAAGAACAATGGATTGTGAGTCACATAGTTCAGTCAAAATTTCCCTGACACATTTCTCTACAGTACAGAACAACAAGATGTGTTCCAAAGTCTCATTTTCATGCAAATGGAACATCTATCTGGATCAGTAAGGTGGAATCTGCAGGTAAGACTGAGTGGCAATATGACCTGATCTAGCTTTTGTTGCAAAAGCGTCAGCTTTCCAGAACACCTTACTAAAATATACAAGGTCATTTCGCTCCTGTTGAAAAATAAAAGGGTACCAGGGTAATTCCTAGATCAGACCATTTGTCTTGAGCTTCTCATTTGGTCATATTTAAGCATTTTGAGAAACTGTATAGGAACTGAACTCATTTTTTATGACAATTTAGCTAAACCAACTGCAACTTCAAAGCCATAAACGTCACAATGCGCCTGAACCCATTGCAAAGTGTGTGTGTGATATCTTCATCCTTCAAATTAAAAAAATATCCGTTACGAAGTATGAACGACATGGTTTCTTTTGCGCTGATTCAACCGCACATCTACGCGTTTCACATCAATTCCCCAACAATGACACAAAAGTAAAAAGTAAATTTCTAGAAATAAAATTTGACTATTTAATGTAATTTATTTCTTTAATATTTTCCGAAAACCTTATAGTCATTCGTGCACTTAGATCTACAGAGATACGTCACTCTTTACACGCTTACTGTAATCGTTACTAATATCAAATTGTCTGGTAAACAAAAAGTAACATAAAAAGCATTTTTGACCTCAAAAGAACCAAACTTCCTATAAAAAAATTATTTTTTTAATTTTGGTCCACCCCTCCGAGATGAAATCCGACCTTGCAACTGTGGTGGATGACCTGACCAGGGCAATTCCTGAGGTATGAACTGCCCAAATGGGAACCTCAGCAAGCTGCGCTCTTCTCAAATACATTCTATTTTCTTCGCTCCATACCGTAATGGTAACTGAACATTGCGTTCCATGATATTTGTTGACTGTTTTCAAATTGTGGATGAATTCAGGGGTATATTTTACCTGAAACGTATGAAATTTCGATTTCTCTGATATAACTATCTTCAACGTGTGTTTTTTTATAGATTTCTAACACCAAAATCTTTTAGGGATTTTGACCTTTTTGAGAATTCGAGCCTCGTGGGCTCTCATCCTCAAAACATCCCTGCCGCGATGAGTATTTTTGGATATACTAATGTAAAATAGCTACAAAAAGTGGAGATTCCAAAGTATCGTTTATTACAACCGCAAAAAGAACATACAAAGACCGAATAAGTATAAAATTAATAATACCTGAAAATGTATTGCTTAGCAAGTTTATTTCTGGCATACTGAGCCTTCGTCCACCTCATTTTTTCTGACCAAGTGCAAGTGCACACCTAGCACACCATTCAGGAAGGCCCCTGCATCTGAACACGTACACAGAAACATTATGGCCTGAAACCAATGGGGGTAAAAACCTTATCAATATTCGACTCTGTCGGTGTATTGTCCTCCTACCTCTGCCACCATTTAATGTCAGGACATAGCGTGATGATCCGAGTCGTTTCTAATTCACCTGGAGATGAGACAAGACACTCTCTAGTCACTTTTCCGGTGATCAGAGTATCATTAAGATTGTATAAAGCAATTGTAGATTTGCTTTTTGATTACACACATGGGAAAGGACGCTCTTTAGAAAAATGTATAATTAGAAAAACTAACTGCGACAGTAAACTACAAAGAACAGATTTTCCACTCAGTTTCCAGTTCTTCTAAATCCCAAATTAATTTTTTATCGCAATCTATGTCATAGTTCCAGTTTGCCCGTGCATAGTTAAAAATACATTTTCTAATATTATATTACCAATATAGTGCTTAAGTTATAATAATGTGCTTAATAAATGTATCAAGACGCAGTAATGTTTGCAGGTACTTCAGTAGCAGTTGCATACGTGTAATAAAAATTAAGTTCAAAGATCGCTTGCACTCCTTAACATGTTTCTGATAATTTTTTAAAACTTTTTCCAATTTTCCCCAATCCGCTGAGCCAAATTTATTAAAACTTTATAGCAATCAAGTTATTTCGGAAGTACTTTCCCCTCTTCGTACTTAGTACAGCTTCAGACAAATTCCTTTGAATCCAGCAGCAAGCTTTTGCGAATCTCCTAAATATTATGCTTCAATATTAATATCATTATTGCGTCTGGTCTACAAATCACATCTTTCCTCTAGGAATCCACTTACTATTTATTGCGCCTTCACTTGTATGAAATGTAATTCTTCAACTCAATTTGAATTTATTTTCTAAAAATGAATTCGAAACCAATAATCGCTTTTGCTTTTATTTAAACATGGTGCGAAAGTTTTATTTTCGTAAGCAGTTCGTTATTTAAAAGTTTATATTTTGTTATCATGGAATAACGCATTCCCAACCAACCAATAAAAACCTCTTTTCTCACCACGTAATAGAAATACATATGGATTGATTTCTTAGTCTTGTTAAACTACTCACGCACACATAGAAAAAGTAAATATGTACTGAAACAAGTTTGAAAAGCTAAAAGAATCGATAAAATGACAGATAAAATAAAAAGTAGATTATTTTATTTAAAATTTCATTCTTTTTGCCTTGGATAATTTTTGATTCAAATGAGCACCCTAATAGTAAATGAAAAGCAAATTTTTCAACGAAATTAGTTTTTCCTCTTGCCTTTGTCATTTTGCGTAATACTGACTTTATTCTGATTTACTTATTATTTCATTTATCAATAGGGTCTATTTGTTTACCATTTTCTGTTCAGATTTCGATTAAGGGTAAAAGTTATCTGATATTTAAAATAAATTGTATGATTGGATTAACTGCACATACCGTTTAACAATGCCATATAGTATAAGAACTTTAGTAACAGAACTAGAAGAGTATCATTGCACGCTAAATTATGTGTAACGTATTGACTTAAAAAATACCTTTTATGCGTGCAATATTAGGCATTTGAAAATGAGTTCTATCTCATAAATATTTTTTCGTCATATTCATTCAAATGGTAATTAAAGAGCATACATTAAAACTATTTTGTAGCTATTAAATTTGCAGTTATACGTGGCAGATTTATTAGATTTCTTTGGTCTCTACAAAATCTTGAATTATAAAAATATTTAACTTGTATGAGACTGTTTATTTGAGAAACTCTCTTAAAATCATATTTTATCCATGAATTTTCAAACTAACAACATTGCTACATTGCTTTTAATGTAAAATAAAATTTCTTTGTCATAACTACTAATGTAGAGAAAACGTTTCAGTGTATTAAGAATATTTTTATTCAAATTTTCGACTGACTTAAAAAATGTTATACACTCCATAAAGGATCCATCACATTATCAGTTTTCTTGCATATTTGCTGCATATATAAATGGCATGAAATTTCAAAGTGAATGGATCCCGTGATTGTTTTTGAAATAATACGTGTCTTATCTCTAGCTATTCAATCATAGCTTTTTGTTCATTTTCTATGCTGACATGCATATTATATATGAAAATAATTTAGTCTTGTGTTTTCAAAAGTAAACAGCACTTCCTGACTACTTTAATTACATTATTTTGAAACAGTATTTAATTTTTTTATTTATATGCCTTAAATTCATATCTAATAAATATTGTCATTTTATCCTCCTTTTTCGAAATACCAGATAAGCAATCATCCGCTTAAGAGTGGAGAAATAATGAAAGTATTTAGCATTTTCTAAGTATTAAAATTACACTCTGATTCACTTTTATAGGTTTATGATATTAGTTGCAAATTAATCAAGCCATATCGATAATACAAGAAAGAAAAGCTATCTAGACTATAAATGCACCAAAGAAGAATCGATTTCGATGTATGAGATTAACTAGTTTTCTGTATTACATTTAAGATATTTTTAGAATGTATTTCTTGTGTATTCAAATGGTAATTATGTTTTAAAAATACTATACTTGCTTTCTGAGGGACTCAAACGAATAAATCCGTTCCGCAACCTGCAGTCTTCCCTTCATGAATTCTAACCAGTTTTGACCTCCTTGATCGATAGAATTTTCCTGGAATCTCTTTAACCAATAGATGTGATTACTTAGTTATTAAATCTAATATGGGATAAAAGCCCTACACTACTACCAACCCTATACTGCGGGGAAATTTCGTGACGCTTAATAAAATAGATAAATGCAATAGGGATTTATTTATAATACAGTTGACCCGAGGACCTAAAATGTCACATTGAGCCAGTACAGATATAATAGGGTTAAATATAAATATAAAAACTTGACTCAATGGGTTTATCCACTGTGCCAACAGCCTGTGAGTTGTAGTAGGTGCAGGTTCGATTCCAGTAATTTGCCTATTTATCTATGTCCGTGCCAGTAAAACTTTGTGTTTCTGCGTATGTTCATTAATTGAAGTTTCCTGTTTTGTGTTTGACGCAGCTTGACCAAATACGGTCCTTGAGTTTAAAAAAAACCCAATCAACTAAATGTACTTTGAAACAACAAATTTTGTGACCAAACGGACCTTTTAGTGTGAACACAACCTGGTTATATCTAATAGAAAGCATCTAGAACATTCTGTCCATGAAGATAAATGGGCACGCATTTATAACTATTAAGTTGAGCCATTGAGAAGCTAATTGCTAAGTAATGTTTGTTTTTATGGTCTCAGTGTGTAATGTGTTGATCCCCATCTGAGTTTCCGTGTGTTTGTTTCCACAGAAAAGTGGCGTTCTTCTACCTGTGTTGGCTGCGGAGCTGCAATCACAGATCAATACATCCTGAGGGTGTCACCAGACCTGGAGTGGCACGCGGCGTGTCTCAAGTGTGCGGACTGTAACCAGTACCTGGACGAAACGTGTACGTGTTTCGTCAGGGAAGGGAAGACGTACTGCAAGAGAGATTACTTCAGGTGAACATGAACCTCTCTTGTTACTTAAAATGCACACTTTTTTTCTTTTGTGAATATTCACTTGGTACGTATTATCGTTCTGACAGTGTCGTAAGAGTATCGACTGTCTCCATTTATAAATTTACTAGATATTGTGTAATTAATCTGAAATGTAACAAATAACATAAAATATTATCTGAAAGTAAAATTTACGAACACAGATTATAATACGTAAAAACAGAACGTGAAGAAATAAATCTGAACCTCGACAGAAAAGGGGCCAATGTCTAAATTCACTGATATTGTGTCGTTTTTAGAATAAAAAAAGTGCCAATATCGTCCTGTCAATACATTTTGAAAGAATCAAAACATTGGCAATTATTTTTTGTATTAAAATTTTTTTAAATTTAATATTTCTAAATCAGCTGTAACCAAAACTTGCAAAACGGACAATAGCTATTTCGCAGATAGTCAACAAATAAAGATAGGTAGGTATTTTTAATTAACGTCGTACTGTAGCAACAACACAACGGACTATTGGCGACGGTCCAGGATCATTCCCAAAGGGAAAGATCCGAGGACCACACCACGTAATTTTCAACCGTGGTCAGATGACGAGGCAACACCTGAGCTGGCACCCCACTCACCAAACTTCACCATCACGCCAACGTGATTAGCAAATAAAACACGTATAACCCGTTTCTTTTGAAAGCGTACCGAGAACGCACAAATAGGTACTCGTATCCACAATGAAAGTTAGAATGTCACTCGAAACCATTTAATATATCCAACATTTTTCCGCATGCAAAAATCCCACTTCTGTCTCAAAATAATCGCCGCCATGAACCTTCTCCGTCTGCAGATACTTAAAATTTTGTGTCGGGTCCCTCAGTGCAAGCGATACCTTCACAGTCAATAGACAACAGCTAAACTCCATGGAAAAGAAAGCTTACTCAGCAAAGTAGAGAGACTTAAATCGCTCTAACGATATACAATACTTCCCTCAACGGTCTAAAACAAGCATTATTGAAAAAAGTTAGGGTATTAAATCCCGACAAATTTTAAAACACATAAACCACACGTACAATACGTTTCTGTTTGAAACGTAACGCGAACGCACAAATAGCTACTCGTGCCCGCGATTAAAATTAGCATGTCGCTCACAGCCATTTAAGATGACGTCCGATATGCTCCCCCATGCAAAAATCCCACTTCGAAATAATCACGGCCATAAACCTCCCCCGTCAGCAGATCCTCCAACTTTGTGATGGGGCCCTCAGCGCAATCGATCCCTTCACAGTCAAATTGACAACAAGTAGACCCCATAGAAAAGAAAGCTCACTCAGGGCAAAGTGGGGGGACTTAAATCGCTCTAACGATATAGAATACTTCTTTAAAGCTTCTTCTCGTTCGATGACTATATTCGAGAAGCGCGCATTCCTCTCGTGGAAGTCCCCGAGCTAATTTCGTGATTGGTTGGCCCCGGTCTTTCTCTCCCTGTCATTTGCTTCCAAACATTATGCTTTTCGCTTTAATAGAACCCTCTGAACTGATGCCCATGCGCTCCCAGAATCAACTGTTGAATAATTCAAGAGGCGCCGAGATGGCAGTGAAGATCTGCGGTGAGGCGCGGTAACCGTACCGGTGCGGAATCCTCTCTCTCCAGGTCCTGAATCCCGAATCCCAGAATGTGCGAGGCGATGCGGGGAGCAGTGGTGTGAGGTCTTTCAGAACGTGTTGTCTCGCAGAAAGGAACCGGGTGGAGGAAAAATTTAAATTAGGTTTTCGGAAGATGGATTTTGATTTAGTGTTTTTCCTAGCCGTAAATTTTTTTACGAGACGTCGCACTTTGGTATAATGAAAGCTGTATTAGAAAGTTTGGGAAGTGTCATGCATTATTTTTGGGTTGAATAAATCATAGACGTGTAGTGTTTTTAGTGCAGTATATTGAAAATAAAAAAGATGATTTATTGCGTATTATCGTCGTTTTTGCAAAGATAACTTGTTTCTTAATTAAAGATTTTTACGATTAATCGTTAAGTAGTTCATAAATAAAAAGGCTCATAAAGCAAGATAAAAAAACCCTGTTCGAATAATTAAATTAAGTCGAATGGTATACATATATCCGTGCGCGTAGGATATTTTTAAAAATTGAATACAATATTTATAGAATTTCAGTCTACTTTTTGTTTAATTCCATCTTATAGCAGCTGTATTAATAATATCGTCCTGTTTTACGAAAGCTGTGCAATAATTTAAGTAGACATAAAAATATTCTAAAGCTATTAAAGAATCTAAAATTGTTAAAATAAATTTAATGAATGTTTATTATTGTATTTTAGTTTATTTTTCTTTACTTCTACGTTATAAGAGTTGCAATTATGTAATTGCTTTTATACATTATAAATAGGTGTTTTATTACGTTTATAAAATACATTTTTATCTAAAATTGATAAACTGTAAAGTGATCAACAATGAAAATGAAATCCTAATGGCACTTTAAATGATTGTTCATTATGAATATGTTTTAAGTACATAAAATAGTAAACATAAAACGCTGAATGGATTGATTAATTAATTTTCCTTGGTTCGATGTTTAAGAATCATTTAAAAATCAACTGGCTTTTAAAATAATATAACGATAGATATAACTATTAATGCAAAATAACATGAGTGATATTATTAAAATTACATTTGAAAATTGTCAGTTTGAATCTTTATAAGCTATTTAAGATTTGGTTGATTTTAATCTTACGATCAGTTAACATGTCTGTTCTTCAGTTTTATAAATTCAAATTGTTTTTGTAGAAGAAAATTTTAAAAATCCACAAGTTCCATCAGTTAATTTAACTTAAAAAGTATAAATCATATTTTACGCCTAATTTTAACAAATTCATTTTCAACTATCTTTCTTAGAGATCGAATTAGAAAACTACAAAAAGTATTACTCATTTATTTGTTTAGATATGTTAAAAAATATTTTATTGCTGTTCAATTTCAAAATTAATGCACCTCCTTTTCAAGGGTCTTAAGATTTGGATTAATCTAAAAATTTCCTTTAAAAGTACAAGAACTGATGATTGTAGGCAAACATGCAAAAATCAACTCAAGGGTTTAATTGAGCTTTTATAGGCAAATATTTAACGAATGCTTTGATGAATGTGTTATTTAAAAGAGAATCCAGTTATATTATATTTTAAAATATTTTTAACCTCCTAAATAAAAATGAATTGGATAAAATGTAATACATTCGATTTTCATTTGTCCTGCTAAAAGCGTTTTGTATATAGTTAATTCAAACATATAGAGGTTATTTGATACATTTTTTCATAATAATATTACTCTATATTATGTATGAAGACGAAATACCTTCCTTGATTCTAATCTTCTCATCTGTACATGAGTAATAAAATTATAAGTTTGCTCATATGAATTAGTTTTTAAAACTATTGAATAAATCAGTGAGTTCGCCCATTTCACTAGCAACCTGCGAGCTGTAGGTGACGCAGGTATGATTCCTCCCTGGATGCATTTCTCACATTTCTGTGTTAGTAAAAACTTCCATTGTGGGTGTATGTTCATTACTTGATGATGTTTGTCTTGTGTTTGGAACAGCTTGGTCAAATATGGCCCTTGCGCCATAAAACCCAACCAACCATAAACAAAATTTTGAAATTTAATGGTTTTTTAATTAATAATAGTTGAAGAGGGAGCAAGTGTTCTCACCTTAAACAAGATTAAATACCCCTCGACATTTTCAGACACAAGATTTATACTTCAATTCTGAATGTGAATATTTAATAAAATTTTCAAAACAGACTATCCTTTGGGATTTCTATTTGAAGAATCAATTGCCTAATCAATTATCAAAACCCTCGCGCTTTCATTAAGCTTCAGAAAGCCATGAAATTTCCCTCCAGTTTTAATCCTTATTTATCCAATTCGACAGAAAGAGTCAACGCTCAATAAGCTGATTAATACTTGTGATATGGCAATGAATTCTTAATTCCTCATTTTCATTTAAAAGTTTATGTGAGACCGATGATTAATTCAAAACATAACGGAGGCTATGAATGAAAAGTGCGAAAGGTACTAATAAGTTGTTTTAGTTTCTGCTTCTTAATAAGTGTGCCCAGTAAAACCAGTAAAATCCATATATTCTAAGTACAATGATGAAAACTTTCTTGATATTGTATTGAATACATTGAATGTTTATTTTCTTGATAAAATAGAGACATTGTATATAAAAAAACACTGATAACACTGATAACACTGAAAAACACTGAACATTAAAACACTGATTTTGTTTAAAAACACATTTAGCTTTACATTAAAAATTTTGCAAATACTGAAGTATTTTACAAAAACTTGTATCATTGGTACTTTATTTTAAATTTTACGCTAGGTTAACAATTTAATTTATTTTTTAATCAAATTTTAATCAGGTGTAAAACTAAAATTAATGAATTTAGAGAATACAAATAAACCAATATAAATTATACTGAACTTCAACTGTCAACATTTATTGTTCGGTACATTGAACTTAAATATTCTTCAAAATTTCATAAAAGTAAAAAAAAATAACAATGTAGTCGGCTTACCACAGAAACTCTTTAACTGAATTTTTTTTACCGCACAGCTTTTTGTTGACTAACTCTTATCTTTTCGGTCAAATAATAAATATTATAAACATTTTGATAGTATTATTTACCTTTTAAACATTATTACAATATGACTATGTATTTGTGCTCGTCATAAAAAGAAGTATTTAGTGTCTCCGAAAAAAATGTCAGTGAGTTTTTGCACTCTGAACCGAAGTATAGATGCTAAAATTTAATACAGTTCTGTTTCACTATAATTTAACCAAACGTTCAATTTCTTCTAAGTCCTATTCAAGCATTTTTCTAATAAACGTTAGGACTAAAAAACCTTTGAAAGAACAGAATTAAGTTTTGTATATAGACGCATCTGTTGTTAAGTTTACCCAAAGGAAGCTCACGAAGAGGATAGTCGTAGAAAAGCGCCATCTTTGTAAAAATGACAATCGCTTGGTTTTTCAGAAGACGATAAGTCTTTATATTTTTTACAGTAGAAAAACTATTCATAGAAATATAACGAAAGTTTGTAATTTAATTATAAATTTGCTGAAAAATTTTTGAATTGAACAAATACTTATTTTAGACACACAGTTTAACAAAATGCTTTCTTATCAGCCTCATTTGAAAATTTTTCTTAAAAACAGCAGAAATAAATAAAACTTTTGAAAGAACAGAATTTAAGTACATAAATAGTCTCTACGAAAAAGGCAACTCATTTGTTTGGTACCCTTAAAAGATTCTGCTCCTTAAAATCCTCCGCGTAAAGCTACTTATACAAATATAATTAATTAAAAACAATAGAATTTTGAAAAATTGTCAATAGTTTTAGAAACTGAAGAATTCCGTCCCAACCCTCTTAATTCTTATGGTTTTATGATTAATACCAATGCATATTTCGGTGCGCTATCGATGCTCTCTTTAGAAAATGAAAGTTAAATTCTCATTAATATCTCTCAAGTTCCCCACGATAATTAATATTCCCTCTCTCCCCTGAAACAAATTACTCCACTAGCGCGAACAGCCGCAAAATATTAAAAGAACATTTTGCTCTGGTTTTTTCCGACCGCATTTTCACATCCCGCTCATAATTAAGCAATGTATTAATGCTGTTTAATGAACCTTCATTTTCCTCTTCCTAATTTTTATACTTGAGGGAGTATTTATTTCTGTGTGTTTCTCTTGCTCGCTTTTATTCCTAATTCATCATCTTTATGGTGAGATCGCAGATATTGCCTCTCGGATATTTTTCCTGAAATAATTCTTTGCTATTGTGAAGAAGAAAGAATTGGTGTTTCCTTGATAAATAATATTTTCTTTTTGCGTACGAATGGTATTAAAATTTTCAGTATACGGTCGTGAATGTGCTTTATACATAGTTATTTAGTTTTAGTTATAATAATTTACAAATACAGTAGAGCCTTGATTACCTGAGTTCTGTATAACTGAGTTATCTGAGCCAATTTGATCTTTTTAAGCTTTAAATGAAGCTTTCTACCACGTGTGTCCACACTTTGTCCAAAGAGGCAAGAAAGTGCTGCGAAATAAAGGACCATTAAGGCCTTTTTCAAGAGAGTTTAACCTCTCAGGGGTTCACACGCATTTTTTCGTTCTGCACCCTGCTTGGCTTCTAAATTGTTTTGATCTTCTTGACCAATGGGATCGTTACTTGTATTCTTTCAACCAATAGATGTGCTCATTTAATCATTGCGTGTGTTGCGTAGAAATAGCAACACTACAATCCATGTCAGATTTATTGTAAAGTTATCACGATAAATACATACTGAACGCAAATCCGAATATAGATTATTCTTAATCCTTGCTATTATGAATATTTCAGTACCAGTGTAGTAACATGTACTGTAAATTGTTTCTGCATTTCGTATATTTTCTGTGTTACTGCGATCGTATTATTCAAATTTCTGGTTATTCAAGATGACCTCAATTCACCTTTCCTCGGATAATCAAGGCTCTATTGTAAATATAATTTTGAATATTTTCAATTAACGAAATATTCCTGATATTTTTGTGATATATTCAATTAAAGTATCAAATAAATGTAGTTTCTAGTTACCTTTTATTTGATAGTTCAATTGTGACTCATACATAAAAATCATTACTCAAGGAAAAAACACACAGTAAATAACAATGTGGCAATATTTTACTTTTAAATCTAAATTTCTGATCTTTAGCCTAGGATAATTTATTAAAGTTTTAATTATAACAAACTCAAATAAAATAAAATAATTTTTTGAAATTATAAATTTGCAGTTGCACGCGTTACATCTATCGTAAATATTTTCTTCACAAAACCAAAAGATGTACATTAAAGCTAGTTTTGGATCCTGTAGTTAAAGGTATTAATTTACTTAATTTAAATATACTTTTTCTTTATCTATCGTGTAGGTTTGGTTTTAAGTTTGTTTTTGAACTCACAAGAAATAAAATTAATGGATTTTTCGCCTTGTTTTGTAGTATATTTGCAGCGTGTTTTTTCTAATCCGGTGGAATTCTTTGTTTTTATATCTTAATTAGGGAATCAAATATAGTAGACTTTTAATGCTTTTTTCAGTTCGCATGTTTGCTCTAACTTAGGCTGTGTAGTATATTTGCACATGCGTTTACATTTCATTCCTTTCTTTAGAAAAACACTGTGGAGTTCAACATGTATGTACTTTGGTGGATTAAAAAAATATTGAAAAAATCCCAGTGTATTGTTTAGAGTTTTACAAAACATTTTGCACTTCTATTTTGCACTGTTTATTTTAAGTAATTTGAAAACTTTTCAATTAAATATATATTCTGTCACTCACTGAAATGTGAATTTTTGGCTTCATCAGTTAACGTTGTAACTCGATTTTTCATTGATATTTTAATCTTGAAAAATAATATAAACAGTTATAATTTGATCTAAAAGTAAGATCCGAATCCTCAAATTGACTCTGCTATAGACAGTCTTTTTCTTCATCAAATTTGAATTTGTTTCTCAGCTTTAACTTTACGGGAATCATCTGCATAAATTGTCAGCATGTAAAGCAATTTTCCTTGTTAATTATCAGTTTATTCAAGCAATCATGTGGATGAATTTACACTGCTCTAGATTTAAAACTTTTTTAGAACAGTTTGCAGCTTTGAAACTGTCCTTATCGGGGGTGCTTCAAGATGATGCGTATAATTTCAGGACTTTTAAACTTTGTTCCCCGTTTTATTTGCATCCTCAGAACTCGTTTGTTTGTTTCAATAGCTGAGAAATATAGTTTTTTCAGTATAAATTTAAATGTAAGGACTGAAGTATCTATTTTACAAATTTGTCGAAAGATTTTATTTAAAAATTAATATTTAACCGAAAAATCCGTACGTCAATACGATGGATCTAATTACCTAAAACAAACATTATTATTTGCAGACAATTTATAAAATCGTGGAAATACTAATATTGGAGATAAAACGTCTTAAAAGACCTCTTTAATGTTTAAAATTTCAAAACATTTTATCGCATCAATCGTAGAATGTAAAGAGGGAACAGCAGGCCCATGTTTACAACTTTAACGAGTTGTTACGAATACTTAAACAAACTATTGTGGTTACATGTGAAATAAATAATAAAACAACATTATTTTCTTGTAAAATGAGGCATTAGTTCCCCTTTACTGCTTCAACATAAGCCCTCAGCAAATGCAATGAAACGCTTGAGATTATATTCCTAATGGAAGTGAAACTGTTTTACATCTGTTGTTTTATTGATGGAGACAGTTTGCAATTTTTTAACGAAAGTTATACTCGAAAATTATGTGTTGCTTACAGTTCGGTTTCAGAGTATTGGAAGGTGGATTTTTCTGACAAGTCAGCAACATAGACTACGTTGCTCCACGCTTTTAAAATATCATTTTTAAGTTCCTTAAAAAACCTTTTGTGTTCCTCAAAAAGGTATAGCAAAGCAAGTTCGTATTTGTAAATTGATGGAAATGTCCTTCCTGACTGTGCAGTTCAACATATTGGCCAAGTGAAAAAGGATATTCCAAGTAGACTGTTTGGTGAATTACCATTTGGTGTTCTTACTCCATGGTTGCAGTCTCTATATGTTCCATAAAAAATGCACATAAGCATAAAAGATATTGTTTTAGTGTGGTGATTATTTTTTGTTTTATTAGTAGGACGACAATTAGTTAGGGGAGGAACTGAAATGAAAAAGGTCAAAGAGTTTTTCTTTTGGAGAAGTGAAAGATTCTGATTATTTCACATTCTACATACAATCAGTCGTAGCTTATGAGAAATATAAAGTAGAGTTGAGATCAGTTTTCAAATAAATATATTCAACTATCTTTACAGAAAAAAAAGCTAATTAAAAGCTAAATGATTAGGGTACTAGGCTCAATTTTAGTGTCTAAGGTTCCAGTTAAGCACTTACACATGAATAAACGATGAACAAAGTAATTCTGTAATGTAGGGTGAGACTTCGAGAACCGAAATATTGCTAGTATCATGCACATGTTTTCATCAAAGTGTTTTAAGAGCGAAGGATCAAGACATTCTTGTTAAAGAGTAGTTTTGATCCAAGGAGAATGAGGGAAGAAACTTGAATCCCTGTAGCCCTGTACGCTTTTTATTTCGCCCAGTACCACCATTTGATAAAATATTTAATTACGTATACTCTTAGAATTGATGTTTCTCTGACTAAAAATGTAAATTCTTTGCACTCTTCAGATTGTGTATTGTATTAAAAGTACTAATTTCTATGCATGATTATTTTCTATCTCATTAGTTTCACCTTGTACCACCATTTGTACTTTTTGAACGAGTGTTTTCGTGATTGAAAACCAAAGTTCTTTGTGCTCTCCAGGTTGTTCGGCATCAAATGTGCTGGGTGTAATGTGAGCTTTACGAGAAACGACTTTGTGATGCGCGCGAGGAACAAGATTTACCACATCGACTGCTTTCGTTGCGTGAGTTGTCAGAGACAGTTGCTCCCGGGTGACGAGTTCGCCCTCAGAGACGATGGACTGTTCTGCAAGGCAGACAACGATTGCAGGCTCGACGAGAAGAAAATCACACCCAACGGTCACACTGCCAACGGGCAACATTCACCGCACAATGGTACAACCAACGGAACTCCCCTACAGATGGCAGGTAACTGCAATTTTTTTAAAATTTTATTCGAGAAACCTTTGGATTTTTAAAGGTTGAAATTGAAATCCTTGCTGTAATAATGGGCTAACCCATGAATAAATGATGATTAACCGTGCCCCTCCCTTATTAGTCCCAGAGGTTGGACTGACTCAATGTTACCATTCAGTAACTATTTGAATATGCTGCCATACGATATATTCTTGAATGTGTCCCAGGGACTGCAACATTCGTTCGTTTTTCTCCGTTTTACGAAAAGTGTTTTAGCCCACTGTCTACTATGCTAGTCAAACAGCCAGTATCTCCAAATTTAGTCTTTATGGTTAATGGATGTAAATCACCTGCGCATCAAAATATTAAATACCTCACAACGGTAAAAGCAGTAAGAGAGCTCAATGTTATAAAGCACAATTTGTAACATCCGTCAAATCGAAATGACTGAATTTGGAGGTACTTGTCGTTTTTACCTGCACGGCAGCTGTTAGAGGAAGCTCTTCAGTAGTGTATTCAAAACCTGTTCCATGTTACATTATATTTATATATAATTTCAAATCTAATATGACAATTCCTCCAGGTCTAATCAATTTTATATTCAGTGTACATTCACAGCGGCGAACTGGCTCGTTAGATCGGTCCGGGGAATGTAACTATCAAATGCCCTCAGAAGTTCAGATTAGAAAATGTTAACTAAAAACTATTTCTATAGCATTAAACAATTTGACATCTTTTAAGTGAGAAGAATTTGGTAAAAATTCTCTAAAAATTAGACTGGATTCGTATTTGGTTTCACTTAGTTTTGTCTTAGAACAATAATTCATTTGGAAACTTTTCTCTAAAATTCATGTGTGCACGCGGCAAGAAGAATTGTTTCAATAGTTCTCGTGGTCTCTCATAACACTGATTTGTTCTCGGGCGAGCTCTCTCGTCTTCTTTTACCAATTGATAAGATCGTTTCTCTAAATTCAATGTCAACCATGTTTTTTAAGAACAACAGAGAAGATGGTATTGCCAGTGGGGACCTGGGTACAGTCTATGTACCACGAGAACTGCTCCCAAGTCCCACACCAAGTTTGGGTGGTGGTGGTCGCTATTGAAACAGGGTTCGTTCATTTTTAGTGTGGGTGACTCTCAAAGATGACGCAATTTTATTTTGTGTTTCGAGAATGTTGGCAACAGATAGAGGTATTTTACTAGTACATATTTTCTCAGAGATAGTAAAAGGGTCAACAAATATATTTCCTGTTTGTCATCAACTGCGCCAATGTGATGAACTTGAAAACATTTCTTCAGGAGTCCTCTATCAAAAATAGGGTAATGTTTTAAAGTTAATAAATAAGGTAACAGACAAGGGCAAGAATTTGAAGTCTGCGGCAGTTCTCGTCGTAGACAGACAATACTGCTATCATTATTTACTTTTCCGAGTTAACTGTATTTTCAATTTAAAAACATTTAATCAGGGTTTAAAAGCTTTTAACTATAATCAGTGTTTTTAGCCTACCGGCCCACAAAAAATACTGCCTCTCCGAAATTTTCTATTTCCCCAGTTGCCCTGCAGTCACTGCAAATTCAGCTGTAAAGACCGCAGAATATGCTACTCAGCAGTATGTGTCAGTTAATAAATTGCGCTCTCCCTGCACCCACGTATGCTGAACTATACATACGTCCAGAAACAATAATCGGGACAGGAGAATATACACATGATCCCACGAGTTTTGTCCTCTCTTTCCCACCACAGTTCATGAAAATGTACTTAATCTTCTTTCTTTCATGGAGTGGGCACTTTGGTTTGCAGGAAACGAAAGCCCCAAATTAGTTACGGGATGGAAGCCACGCTTTCCTCAATAGTCCCTCATTTGACACGAGGGAGGGGGAAAAAATACTACCTTTAAAGGACATCATCGATTATTAACGGACAATTATTATCCTTTCGCACTTGGGGGTCCCCGCAACGAGGGGGCGTCTTTTGACAGCCGGCGTTTGTAGTGGGCGGGCTGGATTCTCACGCGTCCGACAGGCGTGGTCCGCTCTTTTCACGCGTGCCCCCTGACACATTCCCATGATCACAGCGGGAGGGGAGGACTGGGATCAAGGAGGGTTGGCCACTTTTCTGTGCTATTTTCTACAGAGAAATAATTTTCCTGGAGTAAATGTCACATCGGTGTTTTAACAATGAATGATTGAAGTGGCAAAATGAGATGTTTATATTGTGATGTTCTTAGTACATCTAATGAATACACTATATAGTCCTGGATCTGGCTATTGTTCTGTAGGAAGGTTCATGTAGTGATAATTCTTTTTCAGAAATGCTTAGTAGGGGTACCTTAGTAAGCATTTTTGACTCGGGTGGGCATTCGCGATCCCGGATGTTTTCTAAATATGACGTCATTTAATATGGCGGCCACTTGATCCTTAGACAACTCAGATCTCTGTTAATAACTGACCTATTTCCGTGAAACTTTGTAGAAATGCTTTGTAGGGATCATATTAAACATTTTTGATTTGTGTGACCATCGGCCATTCGATATATTTTGCGACTGTGATGTTATCAAAAATGGCAGCTGCCCAATACGAAATTTGTCAACTATGTTAATACTTGGCTAATTTTCAATGAACTTTCATTATTTACAATGATTTGACCTTTAAGATGCTAATAAAAGAAGTTCAAGTATTAAATAACAATTCCAGTACTTAAATTATACAATTTTTATCTATTGACATTAGTACAAATAATGTGTTACAATATGAATTTAAGGAGTAAGGAAAACACTGCATTGTTTAATGATAGCGGAATAAATAAATGAGAAATGTAAAAACAAAACATTTAATTATCTGCTGTTCTGTGAAGTTAGTCGCCACCACTCTAATCCATGACCTTACAAATTATGAAGTTAAGCAATACTGTAAGTTCCGATCAGTTAAACCACCCAATATAGAAAATAGGTGTCATACAAGGGGATTCTAGTGTTTCAGTGAAATATATATCAAAAGTTGCTGCCTTACTCTAGCAAAACGCCCTGATCTTTCAAATGAGTGCAGAGTTGCCTGAATATTTACGATTTAAGAGAATGAGAGTAGCGACATGAAAATTCCACAGCTATAAGATTGCCAGTATAAAATAAAACCTTCGAATTGAACCATATCGATGACTGATTTCTATGAATGATTTCAATGAACTTTTCTCGAACTAGGATTTACTATAGAAAGAGGAGTTCGGTAATAATCAGTAATTATACCTCCTTTAATTCAGCACACGATTTTATTGTTAAGGAATTGATTGCTTCTTTACAAACACCATCTAGCAACCACACAATTAGGGACAGTTCTGGTGATGAAGATGAAATGTTATTCCTTTGCACTTCTGCGAAAAATTTATCCAAGTGAACCACCACACAAGATATACAGTATTTGTCATTTGAGGATGCTGGGAAGCATTCATCAAATTATGCAGCTTAGTATTAATTTGTGAGAACCGTTCTTTTTAAAACTGACAACGAGATGATGTTTTAAAACCTTGTTTCACTGGGCAACAATTTGGTACATAAGAAATGTCTGTGAGAACTGGAATTGATAATTTAATATGGCGTTTGTCTCTTCATGTAATTAACCGAAAATGGTCCAAGACGTGCTCAATCTGGAGAAGATTACACAAATCTGATACCCCAAGAAATCAGTTTTTTATATGATATCAAGAGCACATGTTTGAAAAACGCGTGTTTTCAAGAGGAAGATGTAAAATATTCAAACAGCAGAATACGTAATACAGGAAAGGGTAAGCTCCAAAACTCAGATTGTCGGTGTGCCATCATTGGAGAACACGGACATCGAATATTTTCCAAACAAGGTGTGTCAAAAGACATTTATTGAGATCATATTAATCTACCTACTTTCTTCATCACCGTATTAATGGCATGTTTGTTCTTATTAATTAAGTGAGAGAAAATGGTTTTGTACTATAAGCCAATTTTAAGTATCCCAATGACTTTATAATGGTAGGTAGATAGGTATTTTAATTACCGTCACACTGGAGCAACACAACGGTCTATTCACTTTATCATGAATGTATCTGTGTAAATTATTCAAAATTTTCATTAATTTGTAGGGTTGTTTAGTTAGTTGGATTTTATGGCGAATGGGAAGGATTTGTAGGAGAAATTGGTTTAATTATTCTGTTTTTTCTGCCAGCGTAGTAAACGAACACGACTTGCAGAAATTAGTTTTGATGTTCTCTAACATGTTCGTTAGACGATTGCATTTTTCAAATATTCATTTCTGACAGCATGAATTTATTGTAAAATATCAAGAAATCAATTTTTCGCTGAATAGAGAAATGTTGATAAAAAAACAATAATTGTAAGCGAAAACCAAAAACATGTATTAAAGTACTTCTATTACCTCATAAATAAGAACTACGGCATATTAACCTAATTAACAAGGAAATCAGGCTACTATTTACAGAGATATGAGAAGTTTTTGATTAAGCATCTGCCATGTTTGACAATGGTTGCCTAATAACAAATATAATATCAGATTATTTGATTTTTTGAGGGGTTTGGGGCCTCCTATCTTCGCCATTCCTGACATCTATGTATGTGGACCTTCGGTTTTGCCTCTCAAATAAGGACAGAAACATTTTTTACAACCACAGAATCACATTTTTGAATGGTCTATGAACGTGTCAATAGGTGAGTCTATGGTTACAATAAAGACTTGTGTCCTTAGTTTCGTTTTAATAGGAAAAATCAAATATCCACATATGTGATTTTATTAATCATCCTATCTAATGAAAAACTGCTTATTACAACCACAAAATCTTATTTGTGAATGATCAATGAACAGGTCAATAAATTAATCTGTGGTTACAATAAATCATTTTGTCCTTAGTTGTCTTCAATAAGCAAAACCAGAGGCCCACATATGTGGACTTTCGAAACGAAGAGGTTGTCTCAAGTAGACTTCAGAATATATTACCTCACCACCTAGACATCTAAATATCATATCAAATGTGTGAGACTATACATCTTGCAACCTAAATATACCTCAAATATTATAATATACCTAGACTTATCTAGCCTAAAATATTACCTAGCCTCAAATATTTATATCATTTCAAGGAGGTGGTACATCAGACGTTCCACCGTTCATAATAGGGTTAAAGGCATTTTTTGAAGTTTTAAGACACGCCGAACACTTCTAGAACACGCCAGAGTTGTTTTTTGTCATTTTAATATACACAATTAAAATTGTATTGAATTAAAAAAAAACTAGTTTATGAACTGTCGTAGTAATTTAGTTTATATTTTTGAAAAATTTAATACAACCAATTTTAGTCGATTTTACTTCAAATTTCAATGGCAGTTGTTTTAAGATAATCCCTATTAGAGTGTAGTTTAAGAATTGTTAGACCATCATCCTGGCTCTAATAACAAATATTCTTACTCGTATTCTGTAAAACACATGAATTGAATGAAGCAGAACATCACAAAAAGCCATGAAAGTTTTATAAATGCTACAAAAGTTATAAAATAAATAACATCCTAACTATGAACAAATCCAAAGCCTTTAAATAAAATGAAACAAAACTTGATGCAAACACAGTTTTGTAAAAAGGAATATTCAGAAAAGTAATCGGTATGCAATAAAATTTAACGTAAACCCGTTTCGTTGCTATACTATTTCCTTTCATTAATTCCTGTAGCAAGTAGCAACATTTAAATTAAAAAACTAAAATTAAAAATGAATTCAGTAATACGAATAAATTCAAAGTTGAAATAAATCACCTCTCTGAAAAGTCAGGGACATCATTTTGTTCTGAAAATAAATTACTTAGGGGATTAAAAATACAATATTACTCATTCAAAATTTATAATGTCGGTATAGAATTACATTCTGTGTTAAACTAAGGTTTTTGTTGGATAGTCGATGCTTTTTACTAATGTTATTTCTTTTATTTCCAATGGCAGGCAGAAAACAAAATACACAATGCAAAGGTTAGTAACAAAAGTACTTTCTTTTAATTTAAGTTTTATAAAATGCAATTTGAATTTTATAAATTTCATTACAATATACAGTGCTTGATGGAATAGCACTTTTTCCTTGTGTGTCGGAGTGCATACTAAAACAGCAATACGAAAAATAAAATTTTGCATTCCACTTTCGGTGAAAGAGAAAAAAATTCTTGTAGTCGAAATAAACTGAACTTTCATCAGCAAATCTGCTAACACTATCATAATTTATTGTGACCTTTTGTTAAACAAGTCTAAGAATGATAGAAAGCCTGTGCAGCTTGATTATTAAGGAAGTTTACAAATGAAAAAACAACGGTTCTAGAATACCTTATATACTTCAGTTTATGAAAATCTTTGGCAAATCTGATTTTACTAGGGAAAATAAGAAAACTTTGATGTTATTTAAAAATAAATGTATGTAATAAATCATAAAACTATAGAAATAAGAAAAATTTAAGATAACTTAATTCTCTGTCGTTGAAAATGTATAAATTTTGCTTTATACTTCTCACATTTGGAGAAATTGTGAATGGAAATGTACCATGAAATCTTCGTCCTGGAAAACAACCAAATGACATATTTGTAAAACACTAATCATATAATATGCAAAAACGTTTAGGAAAATTTTAGGTTTATCTTACCTTTTCTTGTACTGCATTATTGTAACTTTTTATTGGATACTGTGTTTTCAGACAACGAGGGGTATAAGATATAAATAATTTTAAATATGCAAAAACCAATATTTAGACCGCCTCATTTATCTTGAGCAACAATTTCTATAATCTAGCCTAAATATTTTATTTACTTATTTTTCTTTCTTTTGTCTCATTATTTCACTACCATTTCTGATAGATTTATACCCGTTGCCTACTGCTATATTCTATGAATATGTAAAATAACTTCCTACGGAAGCTAAAACATATATAGATTTATATAAAATCCAAGATTTGTCAAACAAAATGAATCTGCATAAATGTTTCTTATTTCCATTAATCAAAAATTTTAAATTAATAAAATTGGAGGCATTTGTTCTCCCCTATCAGTTCCGTTATTCCAATTCCAGTTTCGATAACGGTGGATCCTTTACATTGCATGTCTCTTTCATTATTAGCTAGAAAATGTTTGAAGCTAATTCGTTCACGTTTAGGAATGCATTTGCATTTATCTTACTTGAAAATTCAATACCTTGTTTTATGAGCCTTTATTGTGTATTCTTACGACTGGTTATTATTATTTTATGATATTTTTTATGATATTCTTTGGAAAGTTTTTATAAAATAATGCTCACATTTAGTTTGAAAACCTCTGAGCATTAAACGTTTTTCGCGCGATGTGTAGTCCTCAAACACATTTCATGGCTAAATAGTCACAACTATTGGTTGACCCTCCAAGTGGTCTTGACGAAATATTTCGTCTAAGATAGTGTTAATTTTGCTAATGACGAGATATCTCGTCCATCAAGATTTGGTCAATTATACTAATGACGAGATACTTCGGGACGAAATTGCCCTCTTCACCAAGGGGGATGAATATCCAAGGAGGAAAACAAATTGGTCCTTACCTAGAACTGGTGACAGTTTGAAACAGGTTTTTTATCAGTGGCTGGCCACTACAGTTTTTGAAGAGAAGATAAACCACCAGGATAGTTAGAATAATTCTTGAAAACTGTCGATTCGACAAGAAGGCTAGAACTGGTTAGAACTGTAAGGAAAATTGTAGGTTTGGTTTGTCGCTCTGCTACTTTTTGGTACACGAGAACTAATTAGACCGCGATCTACACCTTAAAGTGGATTCTGAATCACTACAAACTCCCTGCCCTGACTGGGAACCCTGGATTCACCAGCTGAACAAAGGGCCAAAACATTGGAGGATACGAGTTGGGATAATGTTTGCATGACACTCAAATAACGCAAGTGACACTCAAGTTTTTACGTTTAACCAAAATGTACACATTACAGATTTCATTTTTCGAAGTTCTGATGCGAACAGTAGAATAACAGTGGTAGTTACCTAGAGAATGTAACGCATCTATAGTATCAAAGTTACTCAGTTTAATAAATGTATCAATTCTAAAGCGGAGAGACATGAAATGAATTCTTCGATACAAAGCATAAGTAAGAGCGGCAAAGCATCAAAGTGTTGTTGAATAACAGCGCGCATCTTCAATAAATTCTGAACTGCGAGTCGAACAAAGATAGGAGGGGGTGGAACACGCATTTTGAGAAGCCTTGCAACCCCTCTATTGAAGCGATTACTTGTATGATTGAACCCTCTACATGTGAGCCCTTGACTTGAAGGAGTATTCCACCACCACTCGCGCAGTGAAGAATGCCTCGGCAAAGAGTGGTAACTGCTCTCTGGAGTAGAGTGAACGATACTACATTTTAAGAAAGCAGTGGTCATTATTTCCCTTCAAAATGAGAAAGCGCGGGCGGGAATGCAAGTTCTGACTTCCGCATGTTGTACATACAGGGTAAGAGGCAGTTTCGCGCAGAAAGGAAACAAGTGATGAAGATTGTTTCGTCAAGGGTACTTACACCAAATGGATTTCAACGAATAACCTTTGTATCGATTACTTCTTTTTACAAGTGGCTTTCTCTGGTTGAAGGAAGGGATTCAATCATCCAGGATGCAGTACATTGGAACCATTTGTATGTCTGAGAAACGGTGTTGCTGGGGAGAAGTGACGGGGTGAAGCAAATATGGTTTTAGGTATTGCATTGGGGGATGGAGTTCAGTTTACTTGTAATGTATCTTGGTATCGCTTTAACCCTCCTGGTGGTTTACCTTTGTGTCCAAAACAGCCTCTTTTGTGGTACTAATGCAGCAATTCCTCGTTATATCGTACCTCGATATATCGCTTGTTTTTACCTGTCCTCCAGTGTATTTTAAGTTTGCAGCAGAGAAAATCTCAACCGATTTCTTTAGAATTAACAAAGTGGGAGTTCATAGGTCACATGTTTCAATCAGTTAGTCTTGATTCGTGGGCTATCCTGCTACAATGGGGAATTTCACAGGGCCATATACATACATCGTTAAGTTAAGGAGGTTGATGTTCATTGAAGAGGTTGAAGTCAGACTCTGAAAGGACGATGGAAAAATCGTAAATCATATATCATAAAAAAGATTATTCCATATTGTAGTGATACGTAATTTTAAATAAGAAACTCATAGAATTTTTGCTTTTTTCCTAATCTAATAATTACATTTTTTCGGCCATCGCTATATCAAGCTATTTTTTTATCTCCCTAGAAGCATGATATATTGAGGGGTTACTTTAATTGGTTTTATTAGAAGAACACACTTATCGTTTGATACATACAAAATGTGTATAATTTAGGTTCTGTAAATTAACAGATATGTGTCAGGTTATGTTTTAAATTCTTTTTGTCGAACTTAGGATCTTTCAGTTAATCTTAAAATAAAGACCTTATCTAATACACAACATGAATGGAAATATAAGTATTCCTGTGGAATACGTATTGAACACTTAAGCAATCGTAAAAAATATTGGTATGTATCGCATCTGGAAGTAATGCCTGCAAAATTGTTCACATTAAGAAAGAAAAACTAGGACGTGAAAATCACCTTCCAAATAGTATTAATTTTAATTCTGAAGCTATGTATTAAAATCCAAATACTGTTTAAATGTGTATATTTAACTATGCTTGAAAAACAAACCTTTTAATTTACGATTAAATCTTTTCCTTTTATATACAACTGCAACAACTATTCGAAACAAAATTCAAAATGTTAAATGTGACACTTATTTTGGAAGAGATTCCATTCTTAGTGTTGGCTCAACTTGTCCTTCTTAGGACCTTATGCCATAAAATTTAAAATCGAATCAGTTTTTAGCATTTTTCATACAGCGGTATGACATTAGTACTGTCATAAAAATCAAGTTTGTACTTTTCCACTTTCACGTATTTAGTACTTGCTTGAACTCTTAATTTGAACACTTTGCAAGTTATAAATGATCAAAATTTTCCACGAAAATCTTCTGAATTTCGTATCCAAGAACTGTCATAATGTTTAGAAATCACACAATCTCCTCATCTCACAATTATTCACTATTCGAATGTATTGACAAGTTTTGAGATAATATATATCTAAAGAACAGATTTCAGTGTAGTTATTCATACCTCTTTATATTCAGACATTCAAAAAATACATCGCAGAGAAATATGCGCTGTAGGTTTCGTTAAAAAGAAAATATAAAAAATAAATTCGTTTTTACTTAGTATTTCATGTGTGAAAAATAATTGTCGAAACAAAATACTTTTAATTGGTACAATAAGATGCGGTTAATGTAATAAAGACCGATACTTAAATTCGATGTATGAATTTTTATTAAATGCACTGCTTGATAATAAAGAAACTAAATCTACAAATATTTTATGTACGTTTCTTAATAAATTATGTTTTTGTATGGCATAAATTAGGGTTTTGAATAACATGCGCAAATTATATAATGCAATTTAGGTATATATATAACGAACTTTGATTTTAAGCTAAGAATGTTTCCCCAACTCTAAAGTGTCTTAATGCCCTAAACATAAGGTTGGGATATTGAATCCCACAGCTGCTACCATTTATGTCGGGATATTGAGAAATTCCTGATTTGGTTCCTGAAGATGAACATTCTAAGTTATCACGTTTAGTGGGATCACACAGAATATCAGTAAGATTGGATTAAGCAGTTGTAGATTAGCTTGATACATATCGGAGTTACCTTGAAATGAATTTTATCTCCGTTTCGTCAAAGTTTGGCGTTTAATGTAATTAAAACTAATCAGTCAAATTTCATACATTAATTCGGAATTCATTCTTTAAAATTTATATTGCTGAAATTGTATTCAAAAAACGAACCAATTGATGTCACAATCAGAATACTCACAGGAAGCCCGTTTTGCCGCAAAAAACACTACCATCACCAACATTTAGCTTGACGAAAAACCTCTCATTAATTTTCAACAGTTGTTTTTAAACTATTTCGTATCTTCTTATGAAGATACTAACTTGTAATATGCATCCATCACAATGAGGTTCAAAATTGTAACTTTGCTATACATTTCACACGGAGATAAAGCGACTTTTCTTCTCTTGGCGTCAAAGAGTAAAAGTTACTTTCAATATTTAATAAAAATGTTCCCTCCCCCATGGTAATAAGAGGGTCTGAAATCTCCCCTTCTGCTGACGTGCTTCTTCCACTTGAGTTTCAATAGGACAAGCATAGAGAGGCAGTATTTACACACCGGCCCGATTCTCACGGTATACTACCTCATCTCAGTGAGAGGCTTCAGAAATCTGATACGCCCCACTTTCCCCTCAGTTGAATCTGCCTTACTTCTCTCTGCCCGATTAATTAAAAAGCAAAGGGGGTTTCATTTGCCAACGTAAGCATTAAAGTCCTGGTGTTGAAGTCTTTTGAAATGTAATTGATTAGACGAAATGAAACTGCAAATGGCTTTGTCGATTTGTTTGAAGTTATTTTGGCTATTTGTATCAAAATGTTTTGCTTTGTTTTACATTTACTGCAATATGTTGCAGGAATTTCTGCGTATTTTATAAAATGATGTAATTTGTTGATCCTAAATGTATACTTAATTATTGGGTTGGTTTATTACATCTGGCCAAACTGCGTCATGTTTTATCCCACAAGTAAATGGACATATGCTACACACAAGGGATGCTTTTACTTATACAGAAAAGGGGTCCAGGTAACCCAGTTGGTAGAATCGCCGATTAGCAACTCGATCCAAAGACCGTCATGTACATAAGGGTTGGTGCACGTTAAATCTATCGTAGCCTCAAATGTTCTCAGATTGACAAGGTGTGGAAGTTTGGAGAGTGAGGTGCCAACTCGGCTTTTGACCTCGTCAACAGACCATGTTTTAAAATTACGATGTTTTGTCCTCGATCTTTTCCTTCGGGATTGATAACGGATCAGTTGTATTGTTCTAGTACGATGTAAATTCAATTACCAACCTACTCATACAGAAGACAAAAATATACCCAGGAATCGAATTACTTGTCTATTGGGTAACATTTAAGTTTCTTTTCCTGAGCGTATGGGAGGGTTTTTCTGTATTTCCAACTACCGGAGAAGAAATATTTACGATTGACAACTAATTTGATTCATTTGTCCTGCTAGTGGTTCCTATCTCTATTTGACTAAATATAACTGGGCTTGCCTAACATTGATCAGCACGAATCAAAATGCCAAACTCCCTTTACCATTGTAAAAGAGTGAGAAAAATGCACCATGTTTTCATGTTGTGTTCTTCAACATACCATTTGGATGGTGCAGTCTCAAACATTGTTCCAACATCCATTCGTATGCCAACATTACCTTTTCTTCTCTATTATCCAATTCTGTTTCCTGAACAAATGGAGATATTTCTTGTTTGCTGCAGAGAGCGATGGTTTACAGACAGCCTTTCTGCTTCCATAACCCATACGACTAAATGTGCAGCCAACTGTAAATTGAGATGCCATTGAACTTGGTGCTCGATTTAGATTATTTATAACTTGGAAGTATTGTTTGTCTGGTTTGATTGAAGAAGTCTGTTCCTTTTCTGTTCAATAGCAGTCGGGAGGGAGAGAACAAGTGGGAAAGCAGACGGACTTATCGTCCCGCGAGAGTAGAATGAGAGGTCCCAGGCTCGTTCCTGTCCGCAGCTCACTGAAACGCCCTTGAGTGTACAAGGGTATGCACACTGTAAAACCGTAGATCGGAAAGTCCATCCGGCTGGTGGTTGGGTGGCAAGAGGATATGAATCCTCAGCGATGTCTTGTGAGCCTTGATTAAAATTAAGAAGACAGAAATACCCTCGCATTTCCCTAAGCTGTTAAAATCCAAATAGGGATTAGTTTAGGAAGTGTGGTGCTATTTCGATTTGAGAATCTATAAATTGATGACCACACTCCCCATTTTTGAGTCGGGTCTTCCACTCATTGAGAACTTAACCTACTTACTACCTGTTTAGATAGCTGCTGTATGTGTTAGATATCTTAAGGAAGAATACGCCTGAATTTATTTTCAAAAAGTAACTATATCCCTTGGATAAAAAGTTTTGACTAACCATTTAAGTATTTCTAACATTTTTAGTTTGAACATGAGCAATTATTCTTAAAATATAAATTCTTCAGAATATTTTTAGACAAATCGGAACATTTCTGTATAGTTATCTATTTCAACAAGAGCAGATGTAAAAAATAGACAGCAGAAAGTATTTGTAATAGAAATATACTTTTTACTACGAATTAATTAGTTTCCCAGTCTCAATTTTTGATGCAAAAATAAAACTTAAGAATTCATAAAATACCCCTTCAAATCTATCCATTTTAACTCATTATAAAGTAAGTTTTTTGTAATTGGTATTTTATTGCATTAATTGATTACGGTTAAAGGGTATGTTTTTAGGTACTAAGATACCAAAGTTATACTTACAATTTGACAAACAGTAAATACATTGGATTGTAATATGAGTAAAATTACATGAAAGAAGAAATGTATATACATATTCCTTCTTCCATTTAAAACAAAGTATTGTCTCATTTAATTTCATTTGAAAAAAAGCTTTTTCTTTAAGGGTTTTTGATAAAATTTGACTTCTGTTCATAATTAGTTATAAATTAAAATTCATCCATGTGATTCAATACTATAACAATTCAAGAAAATGTTTCAAAAAGTAAAATTGCATATATTCAGTATATAGTGGGCGTTTATTCATTTCATTATAAGCTGAATAATAATTAAGCTGAAAAAACAAAAACTTGATTTTAGAAACAGCTTTTTGTATTAGACAACATTTAAGAACTGAAGATCCTGTACTTCTAGCCATCCCTTTGCACGAAAAGTTACATAACCCACTTTAAACTTAAAAGGGAAAAGCTAAATTCGTATCTAACTCTAATAAATCTGGCCGAAATCTTGTAACGCAGACCAGGTCAAGCGGAAATGTAACTTAACAGTCGCATTAGAATCTTTTACCCGAGGGCCATAACTGATATATTCAGTATAGCAAAGCACGGAGTTGTTTATTATCCGAACATGTAGTTATTATTGGGCACTTCTTAGAATGTAAAAATACCAATGTATCAAAGAAAGTAATTCAAAGTTCACGGGACGTTGCAGTAATATTTCTTTCCCGTACAACAATTACCAGTTCTGCAGTCTCATCCAAAACGGGTCAACGAGGCACTGCCTAATAACAGGGGGTTACCTCCTCAGCTCTCTTCTCTCTCGAATCCAAAGCTACATCGAAAAGTAACCGTTCGTGCTTTTTGGTCTCTTCTTTGTCTGTTTACCAATCGTTTAAGTAGACTAGTCGAGCGAATCGAACCGCTTTGGCTATCGAATAATAACTTTGAGAGATGTGGTCTACTTTATTGATGCCTCTGCCCCTCAGTGCGCTGCAAAAAGTTCTTTTTTCGGACCTTCCAAGGAGAAGTGGCTCTGGTTGCCAAAGCAAATCCAAACAGAGCACTCAGCAGGGGGACGTAGATAATAAGGACTTTCGAAGATCCTCAATGTTTGTCTCCCTGGCCAATGCAGTTCTCTAAGTGTTTGCCCAATTTTCTTTTCTTTTTTCCTCAATGCGTTCTTTTTGTTTTGTATTGCTATTTTAACTTAGTAAAGATGAAAAAATATTGTTGAAGCATGGCACCGCAGTTATATACATTTTTTCTTCCTTTCGTTCTCTTTCCTTTGTTCCATGTAGCGAATGCAGAGTCCATGCAGACCAATCGGAATCGGGACTCGGTAAGGCCGCAGGTGCACAAGCAGAGCTCGGACCACAAGCCGACGCGGGTTCGGACCGTCCTCAACGAAAAGCAGCTGCACACGTTGCGCACTTGCTATGCTGCCAACCCCCGACCAGACGCCCTCATGAAAGAACAGTTGGTAGAAATGACGGGACTCAGTCCGCGTGTGATCAGGGTGTGGTTTCAGAACAAGAGGTGCAAGGATAAAAAGAAAAGCATCATGATGAAGCAATTGCAACAACAGGAGAAAGTAAGCATTCCTCTGTATCTCTTCCATTCATATGATAGATTTATGTTAAACATCTATTCTAGCATAGACACCTCTCTCAAGCAGCCTTAACGTTTATTGCAGTTCATTCAAATCCATTGTGGTCATGTTTCACAGAAGTAGATTTGTAATGAAATGTTATGGAAGTAACTATTTCCCTGTCCTTCAAACATTTTTTAAAATCTGTTAAAATATTTTAAAAGCGAAACAAGTGTTGTACCCTCTTGACTAAAATGTCACAATCCAAAATAATGTGTCTTCGATTGACAAACGAATTCTATTAAACTCGTACAAGCCATAAAAATATCAAAACTGAAAATATTCAACAAACAAAAGTAAATAATGAAATTCCGCAAATTTTAAATTATGCTTAAATGTACTCAACATTCTCTTAGCTCTCTTCTAAAATTATTACCTTGAGTTGTGTCATTTCTTTCGACAAAACTGAAAATACGACAAATCAAAACTGAAAATATTCAACAAACAAAAGTAAATAATGAAATTCCGCAAATTTTAAATTATGCTTAAATGTACTCAACATTCTCTTAGCTCTCTTCTAAAATTATTACCTTGAGTTGTGTCATTTCTTTCGACAAAACTGAAAATACGACAAATCAAAACTGAAAATATTCAACAAACAAAAGTAAATAATGAAATTCCGCAAATTTTAAATTATGCTTAAATGTACTCAACATTCTCTTAGCTCTCTTCTAAAATTATTACCTTGAGTTGTGTCATTTCTTTCGACAAAACTGAAAATACGACAAATCAAAACTGAAAATATTCAACAAACAAAAGTAAATAATGAAATTCCGCAAATTTTAAATTATGCTTAAATGTACTCAACATTCTCTTAGCTCTTTTCTAAAATTATTACCTTGAGTTGTGTCATTTCTTTCGACAAAACTGAAAATATTCAACAAACAAAAGTAAATAATGAAATTCCGCAAATTTTAAATTATGCTTAAATGTACTCAACATTCTCTTAGCTTTCTTCTAAAATTATTACCTTGAGTTGTGTCATTTCTTTCGACAAAACTGAAAATACGACAAATCAAAACTGAAAATATTCAACAAACAAAAGTAAATAATGAAATTCCGCAAATTTTAAATTATGCTTAAATGTACTCAACATTCTCTTAGCTCTCTTCTAAAATTATTACCTTGAGTTGTGTCATTTCTTTCGACAAAACTGAAAATACGACAAATCAAAACTGAAAATATTCAACAAACAAAAGTAAATAATGAAATTCCGCAAATTTTAAATTATGCTTAAATGTACTCAACATTCTCTTAGCTCTTTTCTAAAATTATTACTTTGAGTTGTGTCATTTTTTTCGACACGCTGCAATAGGCTTATAACATCTAGAATAAACGGTATCATGTCCAAATTCCCATTGAATATATAGCAACTCATTTACGTAAACTCATTACATGAACATATTTTAATAAGATCATGAATATGGCCATACTTCAAACCGTATTTTTAAAAATAACCTTACAAACTTTTTCACCGTATTTTTAAAAATAAACTTCATCTGTGTAAAATACTTCCGCATTATACTCACTCTAACTCATTTAGACAACTCTTTGAATTCTTAAATGAAAGTGTCAACGTTTATTTTATACGATATATTTTATTAAAAAACATAGCACAAACGTTATTCACACCATATTTAATTTTTTAAAGTTAACCTATATAAGCTCCATTATAACCTAATTCTCTTTCAAGTGGGAGCATTTTAAGTATACTTTAAAAAAATCTGATAACACTCCTTCAAAGTAAACGAATTATGCTTTTGTTTACGACAAATAAAAAAAAATGAACTGAATCAAGCTAGTCAGTTTACTTTTCTTCAATTAAGACCCTTTTTCTGCATTCCTCAAAGAGAATATGTATGCCGAGAAGCACGTTCAATCTCATTACCAAAGCTCCGTGATAAAAGTCACCGTGCGATCTCATTAACTCATCATCATTTTTTCAGAGGGATTCCCCCTTCTTTCAAGGGGCCCTCCCCTCAAACCCACCCTCGGACGAAAAAATTAGATGATAATGCATCACGTGACCCAGATGTTTGGTAAACCAAGACACGTGTGGACCCCGGAACGAGTTCTTTGAGCGGCCACAAAGTCGATCTGTTGGGAAGGAAAAATTCAGTTTGCCCCCTCGAATCCTCAAGGGAAAGACTATATTGCCCCACCCCCTGTATCTTTTTTTCTCCCCCAGATCCCCATTGCTTCTTTATGGGCAACCGATGCAAAGGTATATACCCTGCCTAATACCCGTAAGTCAGTAGCTGGCCAGACAAATTTCATCGGATCTAATCTACTTACGGGCTTCGCCATAAGCTCATCCCCCGAGATTTAGGAGCGTTAATCATGGGCTTGCGTCGGTGTTTTGCGGGGGGAGACGAAGGAGTTCTTTTCCCCCGTGCTCCTATAGGTGGAAGCTCTGGTCTTCTCTGCAGTTCGTTCTAGGTCGGTTATCTATTCGTCATTACTGCAAGTTTAGGAACGGGAGTGAGTTTGCTGTCCCAATCCCGGTTAAGAAATGACGTAAGTCTGACCTTCACAATTTAAAGATTAAGACTGTTGTGTGCCCCTCTGTTCAAGTCTACTAGAAATACAGCAGTTTTGCATTTCTGGAAATGGCATTTCTGAAGGAAAGAATCGTTATGAGAATTGACAAATTTGGTGTCCGTTAGAAAAGCGTATCCAAAATTTGTAGTTATTTTGATTTTCTTCCTTCAGTAGCTATTCATTACACTGATCCAAAAATTTGTATTTTACATTAATTAATCTTAAGTACTAATGCTGGAAGTAAAAATGATGCTTTTTAGAAAACAGTGGTTTAGCAATCGTTTTTTAAAGACAATTACGTTACTCATAAAAACTCGAGTCTGTCTCAAGTCATACATTTTTTCGTTCCATCATAGAGATTCAGATTCAGCAATTTGGTTTCTCATTTGAATTATGTTTTAACACTTATTTGTTTAAAAATGATATTACATAAAAGAATAAAACCGATTTTATAACCAGACTGCTAATACAGTGAAGATACTTAGATAATTTGCATATTAATCGGTTAAAACTAACAGCCAAATTTATCTTTTAACATTTTTAAATATTGAGCTTATATTAATACGATATTTTTTGCATATTAAATACTGGGTTTCGTTATATCCTAGCTGCATAAGCTAACCTGATTACCTTCACATTTTCTATCATAATATATAACTTAGTGATTAGAGAGTACATAATTCCTAATCTAATCCGAAAATCCAATATTACCCACTGTCGCAATTAAAAACATATTCCCCGTGTAACGTTTCAGTAACAGCATAACCTAGCTTACAAATTTTAAAAGTTAAGAGGTAGGTAGTTGAATCAACGTTGTACTGGAGAAAAACAACGGGCTATTGCTGACGGTCCGAGATCAATCCGGAAGGTTGGATCGAGTTTCGAACTTGCAACCCTCCGGTTGTTAATCAGCTACTCTTCCAACTCTTCCCTTAAAAATTAAGAAAGTCCTATTAAAACTTACAAAGTAAAGGGCTAGAATTAGTAAAAACAGCTAACTTTCTTCTTAGTCAAACACAAACTCTGGCCCTTTTCAATTATCAGATGAAATCAGATAAATCAATTACATTTAATTTCGATAAAAGCAGCTTACACTAACTTGAGTCGTATTCCAGTTTCATTCAATTCTCTAGATGTAAAGAAAAGAAGTCATTGTTAGCTAGAAGGTTGATATGGAATTTAGAACATTGGCCGGGTTGACCACTTTTGTAAGACAGTATAAAAGGAAGTCTCGAAAAGAAAGTCACAGACTAAGGTCTCCATAGCAATGAAAGGAAGTGTCCCAAAGACTATTTGCAGATTATGGAGGTTTTAAAACGTTTTAGAGATTAGATGTTTATCACTTCAAAGTCACCAAAAAGCCACAATCTCTCTATTGATCTCATGCCAACTAATCTGTACAAGCTGTTCGGCAATATAAGTCTAGCTTTCCCTTACTAACAAAAGATCCCACATGAACTGTAGTTAGATACATTGAATTTTACTCGGATTCAGTGTCAAAATGTATCCTATTCATTAGTAAAGAAAGCTTGTTTAGGGCAGGGGCTAAGCTGAAAAAAATTGAGCCTATTTTTTGAAGATAGGAAAATTCAAGAATTATTTTGTTTGTACATTTTACAAGTAAAATTACTAGATTGCAAAAATATAAGCGAAGTTTGAATAAATTTTCTAAATATAAATGCAGCTGCCCTAAACAAGCTTTCAAAAGACTGGAGATTTTAAAATGTATTAGCTATTAGATGCCCATCAGTTCAAAGTCACCAGATTCACAACCCATCTGTTTAAAAATTGTAAAAAGGATTCAGTATCAAAATGTATCCTATTCATCAGTACTGTATAGAAAGCTTGTTTAGTGCAGGGGAGGAATTGTAAAAGGGGAACCAATTTGGTTCCCCTTTACGAATTATGTTGTTTTTCATTTTACTGATACAATTACTAGTAAACTATGTATCAGGGGATTAGAGAAGTGTTTACCATCAAAAATTCCGATTCCAACTTACAATAGACTCCCCTTGAATATTGCTTTGTATGATCGAATTCTATAATGTACATTATGCAAGTCTTCAACAAAATAAAAATTATACTAGCTTGAGGTAGGGTAAGTGAGTTTGAGAGGTAGCTGAATATAAAACGTGTGTTAATAAAGTAGGGACTGCCACATGTTGGAAATGCTTGAAGGAGTTGCCATAAATTAGTTTTACCACTGGAAATTTCGTCAAGAAAGTTTCACAGACAAAACAAAGGCGTGAATTAAATTATATGCTCTTGTTCTACTCACAATTCTATCATATTGCAAACAAAAAAACTGATCCCGTGAAATAGCATTGGAAAGAATTTTTTTAATTGTGGAAATGATAAGTTTAAAAAATAAGTATATGGGAGGGGGGTATAAGGATATGGAAGTATAATGATATGGGAGTTTGTGGTAAAAATATGAAATACTTCAAATTTCTAGGTACTGATTAAAGTAATTGGTTTAGAATGAACTTTGAAGGTTTGGGTTCGCACATGCCCCACTTCACTCTATCTGTTTTGTAAATCATAAAAATTGTTTCGGTAAATTTTATGGTGATATTACAAGAGGGTTCTGTTGACTCAAATAAAAAAGAGACCTAACAGTTTTACGTAGAACAATTTTTTGATGAGAACAAAAAAACAATTATTATCTCAATACAAGGTATAGATCAATTGAGTGACTTTGATGTTATAGTATAGTGAAGCATTTTGTGGTTGGACGTACAGAACTCCACATATTCTATAGATGCACCGTAAAGCTCAAAGGTAGAGCTGAAGTATCAAAATCCCTTTCTAAGTTTTACAGGCGTAGCAGTTCTAGAGTTAATACTCATGACCCACAAACAATAATTCACGACCTCGTCAAACTCAGTTATTAGATGAAATTCTCCAAAGTACTCCTCTGCTAAATAACCATACATATTGCATATGAAATATTTATGAATAAAATTTTTATAATCAAAAAACGATGTGCATGTAATTATCGCTTTTATTAAGTGCAACATGTAATTTTATATGAAATAAGCACCTTTCATTGGAATGCAAGTGCTTTAACGAGATCGAAGAATAATTACGTTAGCTTAAATTACGGGGTAGGTATTTCTCATGTATTTCTGTTTCTGTGTCATAAATTATTACTATAAGTCTTTATTCTGATAGGGTTGTAAAAGGTACATATTAATTACGTCAAGTCGAACAAATTGTGGAATCCAAAGAATATCAAAAGGAATTCTAAAACTAACATTGATTGGAACAAACAATAATTTCTTATACTTGTGCGTCACAGTTCTGCTGGTTGGTAAAGCAATTGTTTTCAATTTTTATTAGTGGGCAAGTAGACAGACCCCTTCCTGCAGCGGAAAACTATGATTCTTCCCCGGCATTGTCTGCCCGTCAGACCAGGGCGTGACGCAGTATTGCGTAAGTGCACCAGCTGCCTAGAGTACCCTGTACCCTAGGGGCGCATTAGTTCCACATTACTCATCAGCATAACCTGCCTTATTACTTTATTAATTTTTGAGCATACATGTAGAGGGCGTGCTTTGACTCTGTGTAACGGAGATTGACACTTGCAAGGGATGTTTTCTGTTTTAGATGCATCCTCAGAGGCAAAGGAGTAATGGACATCAAATTGACAAAAAGATTGATTCCGATACCTATGAGTGAATTTTTAAATATTTGTTTGTGGCTGATCTTATTTAGTTACAGAAACTGTGAATTCGTAAACAGACATTAAACCCATCGTCATGAATCACGTTCGTTTTGTTTCATTGTTCTGAAATATACCTATGCAATTACATATGTCCATATAATTGTATCGATAGTAAGTTCTTTTCACGGGCGCATATTTTGTCGAATATTTAATTGTAGCATAACGTTTTTCTCTTCTCATAATCATTTATTTCATATTTCTTAAGTTTTAAACTTACTGTTTTCTGAAATGTAATAGGGTAATTAAAGAAAGAAGCATCTAAGAATAAGTTCGATTGTAAATAGTACTCCATCAGAACTTCACAAAAAAATTAAAATGAGAAGAAGTTATGTAATGTAACTCAAGTAAGCGATGTGCATATTTAAACGATATTTCTGTCACACACCCTTTTCATTTTTTTTTGGCATTTCCTTGTTATAATTTCCCCTCAGAGGGCTTACTTTCTATAAGTAAACACGGGTACTACAACCAAGAGAGGTTCCCTAGTGATCTGCCCTGCCTTTCGTTTTCCCTGGCTTGCCCTTATGCTTCAGCTTTTTTCCCTCCATCGTTGTAAGAATTTTATTTCGTCTTGCACATGGCAAGACGAAAGCGTAGCATACCTTTTTTTGGTATGGCTTATACTTTTTTGGATCTTGTGCCATAAAACCCAATCCAACCAACTCCAACCTTGTTATAACTTTCAGTTCCTTCATTGAACAATACGCAAATATATTTTGGCACTTTTATTAACTTTACGGAAAGAATTTGAACTTCTTTCGTGGTGGAATAGGTTTTTTTCCCGATCATTTAATGAAAAAAGGATAATGATTACTTTTTGTACTGAATAAGGAGCTAGCATATATGCAATATGGAAAGATATGCTAAAAATATCCGAAGAAAGAAAGAATATTTTGTGAATAAAAATGAAGTAAGCACCGGAATTCAAGTATGTGTACATTTTTTAATGAGAAAAATGCCGAAGGATCCTCTAAAAGCTAAATATTCAGTTCGATATACGTATCAAACGAAAAATCAAAGCACCAAAACGCGTGTATAATGCATATTCTAAACTTTTCAGCAGTTATATTTTTTGAAAAATCCTTTCGTCTACAATTTAAGAAAATTTTTTATTTATGTAGTTCCCAAAGTCTTTTAAGATTATTTTCGGATTTAAGAGTATTGTTTGAATTTAAAGCCATGAACTGTACTCAATACCATGTTTGAGGAAATAAGATACAAACTCCATCAATGTTTGTTAAATTCATCTTTGTTGCAATTAATTAAGAAATTAATTGCACTCTAGTAATTGATTGCAATTATAGTATTGTAAATTACTATGAAGTAAGTTATAGGCATAAGCATACATTAATTTCAAAATACTAAAAACTATTACTTTTGGAACTTGTGCCATAAAACCCAATCCAACCAACTCCAAAGGTTTCCATGCATATATCCTTTCTGCAGCCTGAAGTATCCCCTGCATGAATTCTATTCAGTTTTGACCCTTCTTGACCAATATATTTTTTTCTGGGATACTTCCAACCCATAGATGATGTCATTTAGTTATTATGTGTGCTGAGTACTACACTTATCAATCTCGTGACGCTCTCCTAGAGGGTTAATGTATTAAATAAGGAATAATGCACATGATATCGTTCAACCTGCAATCCAGAAGAAAATTTATTAGAATGTGATAGAATTAGACTGATTTATCAATGTTAGTAAATTATAATCTATGCCATATCCATTTATTAAAAGTGACGACGTTTGTTGGTAAATGAAATGAACAATTGAAAACGAACAAGTGACTTGTTCAGAAAAAGTACTACCACCTGATTCAATGTTGACGTTGAATTGAGAACTTCGTTTCTTGATCCGAAAATGCCCAAATGAAAGAGGTAACGCAAGAAGTGTCGCGAAAGATAGCATGCGTTCCTTTTCCCACTCCTTGCAATTGGCCGGGAATGAAAAGTAAGTATAAAGTGGGAATTCCAAAATCCTTTTATACTTTTTAACCGCCATTCAATTCCCCCAGCTATTGGAAATAAAGGAGAAAAAGAAGTTAAATTCCCTGTAAATCTATATACGGCATCTCTCTTCGGGCATACTGGTTCGAGTAAATAAACAAGCAACAAAAAAATTGTCTTGGAAAATTCATTGAGATGCCCAACCAGCGGTCTTTGAAAGCGTTTTCTTCGTCTGATTTAATGACGTAGAAACGAAATCGAATTATTGATTCAGTGTTTTGTTCGAGATGCGACGAATGAAGACTTTTTTGTTTTTAGTTTTTATTTAGCTTAACTTTTACACGTATGCTTCCTTCTTACCTCTTATTTCCCCCTAGCTGTTTCGTTCTGTTGTTATTGCTTTTGTATTCTTTTTTGTTCGGAGACAGCATTTTGAGAAGAGTTTGAATTCGGATCTTTGGTTGTAGTGGATCGATATTTCCATCACCCCCCTGTTACCTCCCTCCCTCTGTGCGAAATCGTTGGAAACTTTTATGGAAGAGTCGATTCGGCCAGTTTGATAGGGGTAGAGGGATGTCGACACTTCCAGAGCCAGAGTCGATTTTGAAGATGGAGATTTGTTTCACCACGGAGGAATTCGTGGCATTATGGGAATAATTTAAGCTCCTATTTATTTTGCTTCCGTGTTTTGAATTGTCTGGATGCATTATTATGATGCTGGATAACTACATATCGTAATTATATACCAAAAGGCAATAAGCCAGAAATAGTTTTGAGATAAGTGCATGCCTTTAGTTTTCCTTGACGTAATATTTTGTGAATATTTCTGTTAAGGAAACATTATGAGTTATTAGCTAATGATCTTTGCCTGTAGGTAAAACACAATATTACGGGATCTATTATAAAAACTTGTACATTGGAACTCAGTGCGCTTTCCTTGTAAATAAAAAATGTATTACTAGTAAAATATATTGCTCAGAAATTTCATTATAAGACAGAAATTATCAATACCAAATCTCAAATAGTTATGCTAGCTTATGAAAGTCAAATCCATGAATTATTAAACTAAAACATTTTTGCAGACTCTATGGTAGTAAGAAAATTAAAATTTAATTTTGTATGCCTTCCCGCTAAATCATTACGAACTCAAAGTCGTTGACGTTTCGAAGATACATCAGCTTCCAGACGGGTTAATAAAAGTAAAGTTAAAGTGGTTAATCAACTTGTCTTATATAAAGCACAGGAAAATGATACACAATTCCAGAGTTATTTATCTTAGAAAAACAATTGCTTTAATTGTACTCTTTTGCATTGAATTCTATAATTAACTGAAAGTATACCATTTTCTTTTGTTAAGTTTTATGAAAACATAATGAACTTCATTGAAATTTACTTACAGTATTAATAGTCTCTTAATTACAACTCCCTGAAATACACTTACTAACATCATGTAAAAATTCATCTGTGTTCTTTCCCTATCAGAATGAACCAATCAAACAATGTATTAATCAATTCTCTCTTTTGATTTTTCAAATAAAATACAACTATTCCTCCTATTTTCTGATCTTCAGCGCTACTAAAAAACGAGCAAACTGGGCAAATACAAGATTAAAAAAACATCTGTTTTGCATGAAACGTAAATGTATCTGTGAAGAAAAAAAGAAACTAGGCAAATTAGAGTCAACAGACAGATTTTCTAAGCAAAAACCTCACTCCCCAAAGAAACAAAACATATACTCTTGTTGCTTAAAAAGCTATAGAAATAATACGTTGCAAATTGGTGTCCGTAACTGCGAGGAAGAACCCTGTCAATTCTTCCAGTTTTGAACCCAACAGATGGCTTCCCGCACTGCACGATGCTATCGCGATTTATCAGCGAGCCATCTCTTTCCAACCATGGGTTTGCTACAGATCGCTTTTGCGCCTCGCCTGTGATTAAGCACAGGCTGAATAGGGGGGTGGTTTAGCACCATACGCTCGGATGAACTCCATCCATGCTCTATACGGATGTTTGCAGTATTTTTAAACCACGGTATATGGTTATATATAACAACCGTAGGACCATTTCTTTTGGTAACAAACGTTCCTAAATAATTATGTGGCTTAACACTACACGCTGGAGTGAATTCCATCCGAACTTTATACGGATGCTTGTAATATTTTCAGTCCTGGTATATAGTTATGTACAACTTCCATGCGGCAATTTCTCTAGGTAACAAATGTTGCATCCAGACAAAAGCTCTCTTAAATATTTATGCAATTCAGTAACTACACGTTGGGATGAATTCTATAATATCCCATAAGGATTCTTGAAATATTTGTAACGCCAGTGTATATCAAGGTTACATTTTCCCGGTTATACATATAACTTCTATAGGGTAATTTCTTTTAGTTGAAGGCATTTCATCGAAAGAAACGTTGGTAAAAATGTATGTAGCTCAACACTACAGGCTGAGATGAATTTCGTTCATATTTCATACGGTACTTATGATATTTTCAACACCGGTATATGCATATGTATAATTTTCATATGGGGCAATTTCTTTTGGTAATGGAGCCGTCCTGGCTCAGTGGATATGTCCATTGCGCTAGCAACCTGCGAGTTGTAGGCTGCCTTGGTTCGATTCCTCCCTGGATTTATTTCTCTCTTCTGTGCAAGGAAACTTTTCCTTGTTTATATATTCATTACTTGATGTTGTCTACCTAATTCTTGACGCAGCATGAACAAGCTCAAAAACTAATCTTTGGGTAACAAACTTTGCACCGAGTCAAAAATATGCTTGTTTTTTGAAGGTTTGATTGCTGCTCTAGCTGCATGTTTCTGTTGTATTTTTCCAATGAGGATTTCAAAAAGCCTCCTAATCAGGGGATCAGATAAGTACACTAAATTCTCAAAGTACTGTGATGGAGTTGTGTTGCTAGTCGTGCTCAAAAGTATATGCAACCAATTGTTTTTACAGAGAATCAATATTTTGAAAACTCGATTAGTCCATTAACTCATTGAAAGATTTCAAAAAGTGAGGCTTTTGGAGAGGAAATACATTGAAATTTAAGTTCATAGGTTCTAAACATTCCATAAAAAGAAAAAATACAATACGTAAAATGAAAATGACTAGTTCATTCTTCTATTAATGACTTCGGAAACTTTATTTTGGGTAAGCCACTCGAGAAATTTTCCATTTGGAAAATACGTCGAATAATATATACTTCGAACAAAAAGACTAAGGCGCCTCTTAAGTACCTAGAGACAGATTTTCGATCTATATAAAATCAGAAATTCGTGATTTGGTTTATTGCAATATTTCCTCAGACGTCTATGTCACAAAGATGTGACCAATAATTTGAGAGGATTTTGTCTCGTAGTGTGTGTAATAGGAAATAATTATTGCTTTAAATTTTGTTTACTGCTGAAGAAAGTAGTATAAAAATCTAGCTTATGTTACAGCAGACATGTATATTATTATGAGACAGTTTTATTATTTAATTTGTAAGTTATTTATTCTAATTACTTTCAAGTGAAAATATACCAGACGTATTTATATAAAATGCGTGCAAGTGGGATTCCACATGAACTCCGTCGAAACATTTTGAAAAAACAATTATCTACATAGTTTTCAACGTAACACAGAATGAAAGGAATCATTATCCAGGGTTTAAAAAGGCATTGAAATCGCAAATTGATTTGAACAGTTATGGAAATGTCTCCAATACAAGAAAACTTTACTTATGCAATACAAATACTTTTCTACCCACTTGACTATAAATACAAGAACATTAATTAATACAACCAGCAGCCTCTAAAATAAAATAATTCAAGTCTTTTTCGAAAATCTAATTACCATAATGACATAGAACTACACGATCTATATTCATAGTTGTCACTTCGTCTCCTAAATAATGTTGCATGTTTCTTGGAACACTCGAGAAATTTTAAAAGAAAATTCAAGTGATAAAAAAGCAATTTACTCTTTATCAAATTAACCAACAGAATATTTTATACATTGATGTTCGCTAACATCAACTCCAAAGAAATAAATCATGAAAAATCCTAGAAAATAAAATTATTTATTTTCCTTTTTTACACTCTTTATTCTGTCTTCGGGGTTGTACTACTTTTTTAAAGAACAAAAGAAATCGTACTTCCGAATATTTTTGGCAAACAAGCGAAAGTCTCCCACTGGCGGTCACCTTTATTTTATCTAATTTAAGCGATTTGTCTAGCTCGAGACCAATACTGTCTAAGCGAATTTAAATCAAGACACATTCTAAATAAACTCAATATTTATTAAGCGTTGGCATCCTGTGTCATCACGCTCGCAGAACTGTGCTTCAGAGACAGCGGCGAAATCTCATTACATGGAATTGTACTGTCACTCAACCAAAAGTAGCGACGTCGACAGCTAAAAATTCAATTTTTGCCTTGTGGAAGTGTCGTACTTTGCGCAATACACTGATTGTGAAAATGACTTAAGTCCCACTGTTTTGGGAGGTTGTGACACGGACGAATTTTGGGATCGGTGTCTTTAACTCTTCCAATAGACTCGAAAGAAATGACTTTGTCGGGACATTAAACTACCTATCTATGAAAATATTGAACCATATTATTTATCAACAATGTGTTATCCATTTAATTACATTTAGGAAATAAAATGTGCCGTAGTATTGCATAAATTTAGTACTTTTCCTTTCGACCAGACCGTTTTTGGCCTTGGACACTACAATAGTGGCAGCTATTTGTGAGGGAGAACCTAGTGGGGAAGCCACCGTTGCTACTAACAGGGACAATTACCAACATCTATGGGTTTACAAACTAGGAATCAAACCAGGATCCTACTGGGTGGCAGACAAACGCTGTGATTGCTATACCAGCTAGGCAAAACTTTAGAGCTTAAAAATAGTTTTTGCCTCTTATTCTAGTTCTCTTATCAAATCGTATCCTATTAGTTTGATTTTATAGTATAAAAGATTATTTTTGTAATAATAAATGTAACGAAAGAAAGAGTGAGTGTTATTGTTTCTTATGCAGGTTGTATCGTTCAAAATTCTAATATTTTCCTATGTATTTCTATTTATTGCTCAATTCATGCTCTTTTTTTAATTCATTTTCTTTCAGTCATTAATGAAATATCAATGATATATTGAGTGCACTCTCGGAACTTTTCGTGTTCCTTGGTAACGTAATGAGAAATATACAATGCATATTGAATCAGAGCTTATATCTGGTGATTATTATCATTCATTGCGTGCGCCAAAGTAATACAGTATAATGGTAGAGGTATATTTTGATCCTACAGAAAACCCTATTCATGGCACACAGGAAAATTTACTTTGACCATCTTACGTTACTTATATAAACGTCATGATGATAATTGGCATTTCTGTAATTTAAATTACGAAGTAAACAATAAACTAAAGCACGATGCAATAGTAGGGGGATTGAAATGCAGGTAGCGTTTCAATAGTACCCCTTTGTTTTTTACTTATAATTCTTGTGTATCAATCGTTCATATTCTTAAAATATTATGCCATCAATTAAGTTTTTGAAACAAGTGAAAAAATAAGCTTATGACACAGGTACAATTAATAAAGTTAAATAAGTTAATACAGCACACCTACAATTAATATAGCTAAAATTAGTACTGAAATATAGATGTTTCTTTTTTCCTGTTAACCCTCTGATGGGTTCATCAGCATATATCTCCCTGCCTGATTTCTAATCAGTTTTGACCTTCTTGACCGATAGAATATTTCCCAGGATTCTTTCAAACAATAGATGGGATTATTAAATCATTATGTATATTGGTGGAAAAAGAAAACAACACTTACTTCAGCTATCAGAAATTATTTCAGTTTTGACAAGGGCTTACTCTTAAATTCATTAAATTAAGATTTTAAAAGCAAAAATCGATTTCAAAACGTTGGATGAAAAAGGTATGTGTTTCGCTTATATTGTTTTAATTCTGAAGCCCAAAATTTAGTCAGATGATTCAGTTGTGTATTTTAGTAACAATTTCTTAATAATGCTTAGGAAATAAATTTGAAAAGGGTGATATAAGTTCAAATGTGAATACCATCCAAGTCGTAACTGTCTTTGTTTCATTTATACCCTTTTGCCTCTTAAGCCAAAATTTCTGTGCATTAAATGCTTATTTTTAGATGCGAAATACATGCGGTGGTGGTTAAGACTTGTCGGTGGTTTTGTGGCAGTTTGTGCTTATATATAGGGAAAATAAAAACGAAACTCATTGCACAATCGCATTAAATATTGATTAATAATGCAAATGTTAAATACTTGGCGACAGTTTCTGTCATGACATAAAACGTCTCAAAAGCGACTTGTTTAAATTTCGCCTTTCTTTTCTCTTGTTAGTCCGCTCCCCTTGAGTCTTTTACATGACATATTTTCCGTTGTTTGCATTAAAAGTCATGACAATTCTAACTCTCTTAAGACTTGGAAAGGAAACTCTTGAAATTTTAATCATGCGTTGGTTCAGTTTTTAAGGCTTTATAATGCATCTGAGAAGATGTGTTTATACTACCTTTTCTCTTGAAGGCTATTAAGCAAATGGATAAATAAAGAAAATTAATGCTTAAATTTATTTTCGTATTTATTATGCAGTTCTTAGTATCAAGTTTCAACAAATTCTTCAGAATCCTTATGTAGTAATCGAAGTATATCTGAAAAATTATTGTATGGTGACTCTCATAAGCAAGGCAAATATAAGGTACCATTAAAATATCCTTTTGCATCTACATATTCTATTAAATCAACTTTTGCGAAATAGTTTCCATGTAGTATATAAAACTCTATACTTTTGTGTACAATATAAAACTCTAGTTTCTATAGTGCAGTATATAAAACTATAATGTAGTATATGAAGTATATAAAATTATAGCGTAGTATTTAAAGTATATAAAACTATAGTATAATATCTATTATTATACTATAGTTTTAACTATTATACTATAGTAAAATATAGTATAAAAGTATAGTATATATAACTATAGCATCTGCATATTCTATTAAACCAACTTTTTCTAAATAGTTTCCATGTAGTATATAAAACTAATGTATATAGTGAAGTATATAAAACTCTATACTTTAGTGTACAATATAAAACTCTACTTTGTATAGTGCAGTGTATAAAACTATAATGTAGTATATGAAGTATATAAAATTATAGCGTAGTATTTAAAGTATATAAAACTATAGTATAATATATAAAGTATGTAAAACTATAGTGTAGTCTGTAAAGTATATAAAATTATAGTGTAGTATATCAAGCATATAAAACTATAGTGTAGTATATAAAACTCTTCCATGATATAAAATCAAAAACCAATTACTATCTAAGCAAAATACGAAAGGGCATATTTAACTAGATTAATAATAGGTTTTTAATGTATATTCACCTATGGATAATCGTAATTTGAAAATATTCACATATCCTTAACTATTACAAAAATATGTAGTTAATTAAACTTTCTATAGCATGACCTTCCAAAGTATTTTAATCTCTCCTTTTAAATTTTTATGTTAGATTTTAGTTGTAAAAAGAATTATATGGTCTATTTCAGTTGTGGTTTTTCTGTCTATATGAGTTGAAATATTTAATTGGCCTTACTTAATTATTATTTATTTAATTTCGATTTAATATTTAAATTTTCATTTTGAAATTTCTTATACAAAATAGAGCTAAAGGTAGGTAGGTACTTAATTAACGTCACACTGGAGCAATACAACAGGCTATTGGTGACGGTCCGGATCAAATCCAAAGGGAAAGATCCCAGGAAAACACCACGTAATTTTGAACCACGGTCAGATGACAAAATAGTGCTAAAAGTCATGTGTTAAAGGTTATTGGTTCTAATGTGAAATTTCATATCAAAATCATGTCATACAAGCTTCCTTTAAAATATACAGAAAAATAGATCTGAATAGCGTTAGTATTTATTCATTACATTAGAATTATATAAATTGAACAATGAGCTTACAAATATGTAATTACTACAAATATGTAATTAGCTCACTGTTCACGTTTTTCTGTTATATTACTACAGGAAAAATTAATGCATATTTTAATAACTAATACACTGTGCTTCTATAAATTATAGACGATTTTTAAAACTGCTTTATACTAGACATATTTTAATTAAAGCAATGCACCCTGTAAAGTACTGCAAATTTCCGAATCATTGTATAAATTTTTAAACAACTCAAAACAATTTGACGAATGTAATGCTCCTGTTTTTCTTATGTAATACAGTAATTCCCATCCTTTGGATCAACGTTTTATTCATATGCTGATTTTCGCATTTTCTAATGAATTCTAAGAAATAGGCTAACTTAATGCAAAAATTAAAATTAGAATTTGGTCATAAGTGAAAAATAAAAAGCATGTAATCATGTTTCTTCATTATATCTGCTTGAAGATAGATGCAGCCATTTCACTTACTTTTCTTCACTTTCTTAGAAATGCAGTAAAATAATTTTCTGCAGTTAACAAATTAAAATTTTTAAAAAGTGCTTACATGATGATTAAAAAGCAATCACGGATATTTCGTCTTCCATTTCGTAATTAAAGTTAGTTATATTTTCGTTAATTTCACCTCCAGTTATCTATCTGATGAAAATGTGTATTTTGTGACACATGAATTTCCGATTAATTTTTAACAAGTTACTCGGATTTTCAAAATAATATGAGTTTGCAGCATCTAACACTACTCTTAAACTATTCCTAACTATAAACTTAAAAATTTCCTAAGTTTCTTATAATTCTTAAATATTCGTTACGAAACATGTTTTGTAGTTGAATTCTTAAATTAATCTTGATGTTTGGATATCCATTGCAAAATTCTTGAAATATGAACACCTTATTGCATTTCATGTCGCTCAACATTAAGTTTCATTGAAATAGCTAGCTCCCTTAAATAAGAACCATGGAAACTAAATACATTTTAGGGACTGCAACGTGTTACCCTGAAATTTCTACACAATCATAATCCCCCTTCTTTTGCTTTGATACAAAAACATATCATCTTTCGACATTTATGAAAGTATAGCAATGAAGCATGCATGGCCCTAGCTAAATGTGTTTTAACTCAGGATAAACAACGTAGCTCAAATCTCTTGAATTTATTGACAAATTATCGTCTTTAAATCATAACTATAATCCTGAAAATTACGAGTCATGGTGAAAAAATCTGAGTGATGGAACCTGAAATTGTAATTACTGATGTAATTTTTGGAAGAATTATCTCTTCCGAAATTTGAATTTAAATTTTCCTAACCCTTTTCAAAACAAAGATATCAATACACCAAGACTCAAAATATTTCAATTTTTCCAAGTGCGATTTGTGTTTAAAATAGTAAAATTTAATTTATTAATTGTTTTTTAACAATATTACCGAAAAATAAGTAATTATTTTCTATATGTTTTTCTCTTTTCTTGAAAAAATGTGTTAAAATCGGTTTTAAAACCACTAAAATCATAAACAGTCTCCACTTACCTATTTTTTTACATTAAAAAATTAGCAAAATATTTAAAGAATTAGTTTATAATAAATAAAATTAGTCAGCAGTTGGCTTTCCTTTCTTCTCTTGATTCAAAAAATAAATAATCTTCTTGTAACGTGGAATAATAATTTAGTTTCACGATAACTGAATTAAGATCGGTCTATCAGCCCCTTAATGTCTAAATTAAGATATAGCTAAAGCAGTGATATTGAACCTTTTTCATCTCGTGGCCCACATAAACAGATTACTAAAATTATGTGGAACACCAAATTTATTATATTTTTTTAGTGTGGCAAAAAAAAATAGAAATAGTTTTGCTTGATTTACGAAAAATAATAATAGGAATTCCTACCCTTTTTACTCCAAAGAGAGTTTTAAAAAATCTTCTTGAAGCGATTTATTTATGATGCTTTGTAAAAATATAACACTCAAAACTATTTAAACGTGTCTTCTTGAACTTATTTGTGAACACATTTGTCAGAACTTGAAAACTAAACCTTAGAAATGAAAGGAATCTTACACAATTTACGCTGTTTCACCATCCCTAATGCACAACAGTGTCATTCTTGCGGCTCACCCGTTAAAAATCATTGATCTAGAGTTATATCATGAGAAACATTTGACGGGTTTACGAAAAGAAACAAAAGGTCAATCCTATTTCAAATGATATTCATAAACCAGGGGTAATTACTGATTAATTTGTATGTGTGATAACCATTTTGTGTGTTTATTTTTAAAGAGAGAATATGCAGCTTCTCTACCTCCCTATCAGCGGCATTTAAAAATAAGAATCCTCACAGGAGATTAAATCGCAAAATTCCAGTCTTCAACAGGCCTGCGAGTGTTAGCATGTATTTAAAATGTATCCACGACCGAGAGCCACGGTTGTGCGGTAATAAAAATCTGATATCTTATTTACATCGTGATGTTTTGATAAAGATACCGTTATGAATACGTGAAGGATTAGTGAATCCGCGCTAATGCTTTTACAGGTTCGCGGCGTGTGGGTGAAAAATTATGTGAGACGCTCGCAAAAACGAAAGCAAACTTGAGAAGCACGGTGCCGAAACGTAATGCATAATTAAACACACACCTCCAAACGACGGAAGAAATGATGCATGTAAAATCATACCAGTACTAACCACGCCGAACAGGTGGCCGGCTCGAGTCCCGCCCCTTTCGCCGCCCGATGCCGGCACAGCCCCACGAGCCCGACCGGCGAATGGCCGTCAAATAGCTTCCTGTGAGAGCGGCCGCCGAACTCCGCCGGCAACATGCCGCCGTAACCTATACGAGGATTCACCGCGTTGGCTGGAAGCGGAAAACGCCCGGGCCCTCGACGGGAGCATGACACGCGACTCTCCCGTTGGCGACGGCGATAGGAAAACGAGAGCTTTTGTTATGGAAGAGGGTAGATTAGGTTCACAACACGCGTACGAGGAGCCTATTTTAACATCCCGCGTATCGCCTGCAACTATCGGGAACGGGTGAGTGGTCGGCCCCCTTTAAAACTGGCGGTATATGCCCACTTGTTCCGCAAGTTCCCCGGGTATATTCTCACGGTGGGTGGGCAAGTGAAGTGCTTCATTTTAAGGGGCTTGGAATTAAGAGTGTATAGAGAAATTCATGAGCCAGTCGACGGTCAATTGCAGCACGTGGCTTTTGAAATCGATTCGGGCTTTTAAATGAGTTTCCCCATTGTTATTTTGGAGCAATATATCACTTGAAAATAAGCCTACTGGGAACCTCAGATTCGTTCCATGAATGTTCCTTTTGAATTCTTTTTTAGTTAAACATTTGAAACAATCGGATAATTCTCTTACGGGGTTCTGCATTTTAGATTGATTGTTTGTGTTTTTATGGCGCTTTTTATCTGGCCAAGCAATGTTTTTCCATCAAGTAAATGGGCATACAGGCATACAAAGGAAAATTCTACTATAACTGAAGTGAGAAATATACCGAGGGTATAGTTTGCATTTTAGATTGCTTGGAAGTTCCAAGCAACAGCTACGTTAAGAATTGGCCCATTTTTTATATTAACCTAAGCCTTAGCTGCCTATTTCTATCTTATTTTTTTCCTGTTACTCACTCTTTTTCCCTCTTAACGATTATAGATGTTTTAGAATGGCCAATTGATTACCAAAGATTTTTATAGTTTTAAAATTAATTTGATCAAAATTGAAAACGGTAAATGAAAGAATGAATATTTTAAAGTAATTTTTTTATCATCAAATAGTATCAAATTTCAAAATTCGCTTTTCACAATTTTATAAATGCATCATATAGTTCCTGCAGATCTTTGAGAGAAAGATCTTAGGAAGCATATTTGGTGGTATACAGATAAATGGAGTGTAACGAAGGTTTCATTTAAAGTTATACCAATGAACCTGATATAGTCAAATATATAAACATACATAGAATGAAATGGGCTACGCATATCACTCGAATGCCCGATTAAATAAGTGCAAAAAATATTTCTGGCCATGCCAATGGAAGTTAGACCTATAGGAGGACCAAAGTTTAAATGGATTGACTGAGTAGACAAGGACTTTGGTGCTTTCAAAACTAAGAACTGGAGATATATTCCCAATAACAGATCAAAGAACAGTAGCATCGAAAAAGCCAAGATTCCCACTGGACTGTCGTACAAATGAAGAATATATAGTACAATTGTTCACTTTGATTTTAGATAAAAAAAAATGTGTTGGTAAAAATTTCTTACGAGCGACAGGAATCATCTTTGCTGACATATCTTACCTGCACCAATCGGTCATACTTCTTGAACTTGAATTACCGCTTCAACAATGAGAATTTTCAAACTGCTTCATCCAAACGATTCAGAAACATGAGAGCTAATTTTATTGCCCTTGTATAAAAGTTCAGTAGTTATTTCGATTAAACATTGAAAAAACGAATTTCATATAAGAAATCAAATGCGTGTTTCATTAAAAGTAATAGTGCAATGAAAAGTTTCATTACAATAAAAAAATTACTTTTTATTATGATAAAAATTGCAATAAAAATAACCTTCAAGTTGCTTCAATTAAAATAATTGAGAAACTAGAATGTTAATTTCGATGACACGTATTAGAACACTTGTTTAAATGTTAGCAATTATTTTTATTAAAACTGAAAAACTAATTTAATATTAAAAATCTATAATAATTGTTTTCATTTAAAGTAATAGCTTAATGAAATTTTTCATTGTACTATAAAAAGTGCTCGGCAACCAATAAACAATGAAAGTTGAAATAATTGTTTAGCTTATAGTTTTTCTGAACTTTGATAGATTGTGCTAACGATTCTTACATAAAAACATTCTCATTTCACAGTTGCTAACTCCATTTCTAGATATCTAAAGGTTTTTGTAAAAAAAAAGGTTTTGATAAAAAAGGTTTTTGTATGAAATTTTTCATTGTACTATAAAAAGTGCTCGGCAACCAATAAACAATGAAAGTTGAAATAATTGTTTAGCTTATAGTTTTTCTGAACTTTGATAGATTGTGCTAACGATTCTTACATAAAAACATTCTCATTTCACAGTTGCTAACTCCATTTCTAGATATCTAAAGGTTTTTGTAAACATCAAGTATTAATGTAGAAACATAACTATCTATTTCAAGTTCCTTTAAAAAAATCTCAATTTAATTTCAATTCCACTAATTGAGCATGCATTTTGCTATTATCTAATAAAATTTCTATTCCAAAGAAATTTATTTGTCGTTAACAAAGGGAAAAGAAACCGTAAGTTTAAAAGAAACCGTAAATAAAACGACAATTAAATAGACATTTCTAACTTATTCATACCAATAATAGTTCATCCCTAAAATTAAAAATAATTAATACGTAATAACAAAAATAGTTATGCATTTACATTTTGCGTAATATAAAAATAATTAATTGTCTGCTTTTCATTTTGTATAATAATGTAATGAACATAAATACTTCATATTTAGCATTATTTAGCATATTTAGCTTCTTTTAGCATTATTTGTTACAATTTAGTACAAGATGAGTTATGATGATGACGCTATTACCTTCTCGTATTTGTATTCCATAATTGATTAATCCCTTATGGAATCTAATATTCATTTTGAGTATGCTAAATATAAAGTACCACATATCATTTAAACCATAGTAAACAACATTTTTAAAACGAATACCCAGAAAAAATTAAATCCCCCTTGGAAATTACATCCTTGTAATTTTCTCCATTCTATATCACTCAAGGAAATCAAGTTTAGCGAAGAACAACATAATTATATGACATGATCATTTCTGCTACTAGTTCATCACAAACACAATCGCTATAAAATCATTACCATAACAATAAATCTCACATATGTGATGAGCTTAACAATGAGTGCGTGAGCCTAATTCGTTTCCAAAATGGGTCTCATTCACTCATTTCTTTTATTCGAGTTTTTCCAATAATTTAATAAGCGAACCAACCCATTCATTCGTATTTTAATGCGAACTCTATCGGAATCGCTCTTAATGAAGCTGCCACGTGTATGTTGAAAGCTCAGGGAAGGAGATATACTGTTTGTCGATCGGGATTGTCCATTTGCACAACGCGAAATGATCTACCATCGACGACTCGCGTTCTGCCCAATTGGTTTCATTTTCAAAGGAGTCATTGATATATAAATGGGGTTATTCGGGGTTTGGAATCGGTGAATTGAGCGGTTCCCACGAGCGAATGCGAGGTCAAAGGTGCCAGTCCGGACTTACCTGAATGTGTAAGTATATCGATTTTAGAAAAAGAATTGGTAGATGGGGAAATTGTAGATTAGTCGTTTCGTTACGGTTGATGGCAAGTCCGCATTCGAAGCACTAGTTAAATTAAAGGGATAGGGAAATGAGTTTTCTTTTTCTTTTATGGGGTAATTTAAGTTTTCTAATGAATAAATATCTGAATTTACAGACGCATGGAAAGGATATTGAAGCTAAAATTATCGCATTCAATTTTATATGCTGTAGTATTTATTATACTATTCCTAAAATAAGCTGCAAAGCTATACAAAAACAAAATGGAAAAAATGCTAAAGTAAGTTAGGAAAGTATACTAACAAAGCAAAAATTCTAAGGTTAGATAGAAAACTTACTTATCATTTGATCAATTCCATGATGTTCTTACAGTGAAAAATGTCCTAAAGATGTTTCGGATCATCATGAATGTCCTTACATGTCATGCACTGCAGAACGTGCAGTATTTTACAAAAACAAACTGGAAAAAATGCTGAAATTGTCTACAAAAGAAAACTAAAACGAAATGATGTTAGCTTTAATATCATTTATGCGTCTATAAATCGCGATAGGGTGACGGTATATTATAACAGTATATAGAGCCAATCGGTAGTCAAAGCTATAATTTTTCAGTTTTAGACGGATTGATGTGTTTAGTTACTCAAGTTAAGCTTTTTACCAAAATTTATGAATTTCAAATGAATTTACAGTACTTAGGTTGACTTAATAAATAAAATTTATCCAAAATTTCATCAGTTATGTTTAAAATGCGCACTATAAAATATATATTAAAGAATATAAAAATTCAAAAGAACGTCAGTTGAAAGGATGAAAGGATTTGAAAGGATTTTCATCTCATTTCAATTAGTTTGTATTCTTTTGCTTTTACATAAAATGTTATTAGAACTCTTTAGTAAGAACATAATTCAGTTTCTAAAATATTATTACAACACGATTTGATATAGAATTTGTTTTGAGTTTCTATATTTGTGTATGAATTTTCCATAAGAAAATTCATACATGCATGAAAACTCAAATGTTCTGTTGATGGTTAGCTGCCCAACCAGTAGATTTTGAACTTTTGTAGATAGGTAGGTAACTCTGAGTTTACAACGCACTAGAACAACACAGCGGACTATTGGTGACGTGCTGGATCAATCCCGAAGGGAAAGATCCGAGGACAACACCTCGTAATTTTGAACCACGGTCAGATGACGAGTTCAATACATGAGCTAGCACCTCGTTCTCCAAACTTCCATCATCCATGCCAACATGAGGACATTTGAGGCCGCGACAGATTTAACGTGCATCAGCCCCTACGTAAGAGACGGTCTTTGGTTGGATTTCGATTTCGCATCCTTCCAGTTGCTAATCCAAAACTCTACCTGCTGGGCTAAAATGAAGCCAAGTTGTTGCAGTTTTAAAATCACGAGAAATTCAATGTGGACTTGAATAAAAATGATACTTCATTTCTTTGAATTCAGAAGTTCAATTTAATATCGAATAACAAAAATCAGTTTCGAAGGCAATCGGTGATCGATTCCTAGCCGTTGAGCATGTAATATTTCGAAACAATTTAGAACGATATTAGATTAAACAACTTGTCACTTGAGAGTGAATATCAAAGACACTTCATCTCCTCGAATTCGAAAGTTCAATTTGTTGTCGAATAACAAGAATCAGTTTCCAAAGGCAATGCAATCGCAAATCTGAACCGATAAGATTGAAAATTTAATTTAGGCAGAAGTAATGGAAACCTTAATTTGCCATTCAGTAATAAAATGATATGCGCATTTTTACATGGAATTTACATGCCCGCAGACTCCACATCCAGGAGCAAGGAGTAGTTCTGTTGTTTGCCAGGTCTCCATCTCCTTCCCAAACTGATCTCGCTGCGTGTTTTGCTCTTGCCTCTCTCTCTTAGAAATCCTTCTCCTTGAATTGCGATATGGGAGGGGGAAGAGACGTAACCATGGCAACCGTTCCGAAGAAAGAAGATGGAAAGAGGTGGGGACAACTTTTACTGCCTCCACATAAATCATTCCTTCTAACTTAGGAGTTGAAAAGCTTCGCCAATGATTCACTGTTGGGCTTGAATCATGATCATTCGTTAAAAGCGTGTTGTTGTACTGTTGTTTCACGTTGTGTATACATCGAGAGATGCTTTTTTCCCTTACCTCCTCTCAAGATTTGTAGTTGTGAATGCGTTCTAGTTGATCTTTTCAATTTATGTGCCTTTGGATGGGATGAAAGCGAATTGCAATTAAATTGTGAATGTTTAAAGAGAAATATTCAGATTTGTCATTATTAAGCTTCTTTGAGATGTTGCTTTTCTTTTTTTCAGGAAACGTATTCACACACACACACACACACACACACAATCAACTTCTAATAAAGATATCGCAACGAATTTCAAATATGATCATGACAACAGACTTATTAATTAGTGTGTTTGGGAATAATTAATTTTCCTCGAGGAGCTGTATAGTTACTTTGATGTATGTTTTTAAAACATAACTTGGTTTTTGATGCATAACTGCAATACTTTTCTCAAGAAATTGCTAGTTTAAACTAAAAGAGATCGATATTATTTACTTCGAATTCATATGGGATCAAAAGTATTATTATGATAACGGACTCAAGAATTAGTACAAGGTGAATGTCATTATGATTGCATATGAATTGCTTTGTTTTAGTATAAAGGTCATAAATGACACCACCTTTATATGCCAGTTTATATTTCTGATACCAAAATTTTACATTACAGTGAGAGGGAAAAATGTGTTAATATTATTTTTGAAAAATGTATTTATTTCATAGTTGCCTTTCCAATTCAATTATAAAAGTATGCAGCGTAATTCACAACTGTAAAAGTACATAAAATGTATAACAGTAAGCTATACAGTTGCTACATTATAACATCAGAAAGATACATTTATATTATGACTATAGCAGATCTTTTCCTCTTTATTTTCACTCTACATTCTGATGTGTTTGAGAATGTGCGCTCTAAAATCAAATACTATTTTATTGTTTATAACGGTATATTGTGATTTCATATGGTAACGGTATATTTTCAGCTTTTTTTTGTCCCGCTATGCTCACATTTTGTTCATCAATGATTTTATGGTAAATAATGAATGTTTGTGCATTGTCAGGTGTATAGTATGAATCAACTGCAATCATACCAATAGAAGAAAGGCCAATTACTTCCTTTATTTTTAGTACATATAGCACAAATTTTAATCAACTAATTTAATTAAACTCTTCTGTAAACTGTTTTCTAAGAAGTTTTACCCTTTCATCTGTTTGGTTTTTAATCTTGGAATGGAATCTGATTAATTTTCATTAATAATGGAAGCGTAGTTCTTAACATTAATCTTTTTTATTGTTTTTAGGATTCGTACATATAAAAAATTACTGGAATTTTTTCAGTACTCAATATCTAAGTAAAAAGTATTTAAAATATTATTAACGGAAACTTTGCCCCCCCCCCTTTAAAACAGTAAAAAAATGCAAATCAAACATATAAATAGAATTAATATTTTATGAAGTTATGACTTGTTTATCATGCATTGATAATCGGCCTTGATTTCTAGACCTATTCTCGCAAAAAACTCTGAGTTATTATTCCCTCAATTGAAATTTCTAATTTCACGTTTCGATACTTTTCTTTCTTGAGCAGATAAAATACGTGATAAATTGGGATGAATTTTAAAATTATACACAATACATTCTCAATAAGTCTTAATAAAACAGCACACAATTGTTGCATATCTACAAACAGATGAGTTTTGATATACTTTTCTGTAATTCTGCCATATTTTTCTGTATACCGATATTTTATGTTTAGAGAAAATGAATACCTGCCCCATTCAAATTTCCTTTTTTTGTAAATTTAATTCTATAATCTTAAGTTTTATAATTCATTTAGAATATTGAATAACCGTTAAACAAAATAGCTTCTAGTTTTTCAATACAATATAAGTAATGGAAAATATATTATTTTATTGGCATATATTGACTACCATAGCCAACTTACGACAACGTTACGATTGAAACATGCCCTTGATATGCTTCATTATCCATGAATATTTACAACTCTAAATACTGAGAATAGTAAGTTCATTAATAAATCTCCCAACTCACTCAAAAATACATCTCAGTCTCAGTAATATTCTCACAAAAACTCAGTGTAATACATTATCGCAGCTGCAGTGTCTAAGATTACATCTCGGAAAAAGGTTTTCTGTGCTACTACTGAACTTCGGGATTTGTATGTTAATAGGCGGAGTGGGCATATGAAATTGTATTAATAGCTGTTTTCATGAGTTCTCGTTCATTTGTAACACAAAAGGGGGTATTGAAATGCTTCTTCATAGAAATGGGTAGTTACTTTAGGAGCATCCTGCGTAAAGGGCAAGATTGTGACGACGTGGATAACTTTTCATCCTCTTGCGTTATCACGATTAAAGTTAAATGAAATGTTTAAATACTTTCATGGAAATTACACAGTAAATAAATATTAAATAATGACACATATGCAAGGAAACGAATAATACATATTTATGATAGAAATGGTTTTGTAGATATTTATAGAAGAACTAAGTGAAAGCGCGCAAGGATAATATAATTAAATTATTAAAAAGTACGTAATTTTCTCTATCTAGCAACGCCAGAAATAAGTTTAATTTTTTAGCTCGATTTAGAACTAACTGAGATGCAATTTTGAGTTGTGAATTTAATTGAGTAATTGAGTTAAACCTCGCTTCAACCATTGATATTTTTTAGTGGTCAGCACGATTCTTAAAACAAACAAGGAACATACAATTTTTTCACTAAAATGGATAGTTATTTTAGAAACACCCTGTCTATTAGGATGTAACAATATATGTACTGTCATAAATATGTATGAAACTTTTCGAGATTAGACCCCTATAAAATTCTTCTGAAAAAATCCTCCTTTATTAAACATTACTTTTCAATATAGATCCTTAGTTCCAAACCTTTTCTAAGCACTAAGAGAATTCCCTGATTTTTGACCAAACTGTAGGTTGACAAATCTGACGGTTTAGGTCACGCTGTCTATCCTCAGGAAGGATGGTCCCCGGAACAAAGGGGTTCGTCTGGCTTCTAGATAATAGGTATATAAGCTCAAAGGGGGACGGTTTGCGTGACATCGTAACGCTCTTGTCAAGGGTCACGCGATTTGGCGATTTGTCTGCTACTTTGATGATTCCGCCGCCATTTTTCCTGCTGACTTCCTAATGCCTCCGCAAGACACTTAATGTCCCCAGAGACATAATTACGAAGATTTATAGTTATTTGTCAAACCAGACTCAAACACCGGATTGAGATCCCTTCGGTGTTTGATGCTTTTTGAAGGTGATTGAGGAAACTATGGAGGGGAAGCTATCCACCCGGTGAATAACGAGAAACTGTGAAATATTTGATATTTCGATAGCGTTACTTTATATGGTTTTATCTTTTCCGTTTCGTTGTTCTCAGTTGGGTACGGTGGGGCAAATGCGAATAAAAATCTTCAAAGTGATTATTTAAACAATTACTACTCCATCTCGGAATTTATTTTTTCTTCATATTCTTACCACACTTCCCCCAGAAACTTTTGCTAATATTTTTATACTCTCTTACCTGTGTGTGTTTAAGCTTTTCATTGATGTAATTAAAAATATTTTCCAATATTATTTCATGGTATCACACTTATCCCACATGATGAGGCAAGTGTATGCATGGAGTTTTCTTGTTTGTAATTTAATAGTATTGTAAATGGAGTAAGAGTATATACCTTCATTCATGCACTTCTTTGGTCTAGCGATTTCCCTGCCGGAATTCGAAGTGTCTTAGCATTGAAACTAATCTATAGAACTCTTAGAAACATTTCCAGCAGGTGCCAGGTCAGCATCCTACTTTAATCACAGACACACTTTATATTCAATGGACACATTTATTTGCCCTATTTCAGCCTAGTTCGAATCCAACCACAGACCGTCGTGTACAAAGAGGGCTTGCACACGTTAAACCTGTCGTGACCTCAAGTGCCCTCACGTTGGCATGGTGTGGAAGTTTGGAGAGTGGGGTGTCAGCTCAGGTGTGATCTCGTCATCTGACCGTGGTCAATAATTACGTGGTGTTGCCCTCGGATCTTACCCTTCGGGTTTGATCCCGGACCATCGCCAATAGCCCGTTGTGTTGCTCCAGTGCGACGTCAATTAAATACTACCTACCTCAGCTTATATAGTTTTTGTACTCGTTTATTTTAATCTAATATACCTCTGAAAAGTTTACGGAAGCAAGATAGAAATATAAAACTTTTAAATAGAGCATTGGTTGAAATTTCAAAAAATTAAAGATATTACTGTCAATTTTTAATTTGCATATATTTGTATACTGTAAGAAATTAACAATCAATACAAACATAAACACTTACAGGAGTTGAGAGATCAAAAACTTAAATATACACTACGTAAAACTTTTAATACAAGTGCATTGGCTTCATATTTATTTAAACACTTGATTCTTTAAAGGGACAGCCATATCTTTAGTAGACCGAAACTTCTCTTGTATTTTACTAATGCAGTTCCAGTTCTGTCTAATTTTCTTTATATACGAATAACAAAAGAACGTTATACGACTTGACTTGGATGATTGTACCTTTCTTTTTTTTCATTTCTGTTCAAAGCGTATCGAAACAATGTACTGAAAAATAGTGATGCACCTAAAATATTTCATGTAGCATATTCTATGCACATGCAAGATTGTTTTTTGAAAAGTTATTTTTCTCCTAGTCTATATATAAAACTATTCTTGCAACATTCTTGTAGTACATTTCTCTGATAAACCCCAATTCAATCCTTAGTTTTTTTTTAGTCCGCACTTTCCAACACACTTATGCTTAATCACACTGTCCCTGCTTTGAAACTAAATCTAATACTTTATATAATTTTTCCTAAATTTTCTGTTAAGCTCTTCTGTATTACAAAGTATTGCACTCACAGCTTTGTTCTCATTTTATTTTATTTTCTTGTGCTCCTCCTTAAGAATACGGATAGAATGTTTTGTTCTTATTCTAACATCAATATGAAAATGTTTTGTACTAGTCTACCTCAGAAAAATAAAGTTCTCATTGATTCAATTTTATCCTCCACAGTTTATGATCGTCTCCATGTCAGAATCAGACTCGTCGTCCCTGGCTTCCCCGGTAGGGCCCTTACTTATTATTTTTTATAATTTGTTACTCTGTAAAATTTTGTTATTGCTTCCCCGCATGTAGATGCAGTTCTTTTGCTTAATAGATACGAAACATCAAACAGCTGTGCTCATAACTGTGCTTAGAAGTAACATGCAAATTAAACTTAAGTTTGATAGGTGTAGTGGGACTGGGATCCATGCAATTATATATTTTTGCTTTTTTTATAAAATGGTAATCTCATAGCATAAAAGTAACAAAATAGCAATATAATTGCTAGTAAAAAGCAAATAACTTTGAAGCGTCTATACTTGAATAATGTAATGAATGCCAAAATCAAATTTTATTGAGTTATAAGTAGATTATGAAAATTAAACTCCAGTACCTATTTGATATATTCGACACATCCTGATGTTTCAAAGCGTATAAATATTTAGACCCAAATATTTCTCGAAAAGATAATCATGCTTTTGTTAGATCGGATATATCTTTACTAATAATAAATATTAATACTGGTTCATAAAGGGAAAAATTGCGAAAATTTTCTTAGTAGTATTGAGATCTAAAGGCCCATTTTCGAATTTCCGTAATTCATAGGTAAGAATTCACACATTTCTGATTTCGTGAATTTCATTTGTAAGCCGATGATATGGAAATCAAAGACCCCGGGAAATTGTCACTGGATTCCCAAAGGTCTACCGAACGCTTTTAGAGCTAGCAAAAGCACTAATCACTAGCAATTTTCATACCAAGTCCTTTTCTGTTATTTATGCGATCAATACCCTGCTCTTATACTACATTTTACATGAAGCATTTTCTGTTATTTCTCAGTTACATGTTCATAACTTGATTCTCTGCCATCCACACACATGGACATTAACGAAGCACCGTGGTAAAAAACGCGCAATCGATTGCAGGCAAAACAATGTCTTTCGCATAGTTCCCATTATTGTTACAACACTCCTTCTGTCGTACCCAAATGTATTGCCATAAACAACGCCGCCCAAAAGGGGCAAATGCCCCTTGCGGTTACTTAGCAGAAATCAATGCTAGGTGAGCGCTCCAGTGACTTGCCTTCCATTTAGTGCCCCCAAACATAGGAGAAATGTTGCTATGGCTGCATTAAGCTCCACCATCTATTGATCGCTAATACGTCTATAAGCTTATTTAACGGTGGCTTTGGGGGCGTGAGGCTTTAATATTGAATCAAGGGTGGATTCTGCGCTGACAATGGGGAAAAGAGTAGACTCCCGCCGGCCCGACTCTGGCGTTCTGCTTTTTTAAAAGAAAATTTCATTTCCGACTTTATTTTAAAATATTCAACTAGTTGAATGTGCTTTTCTAGCTTTGCAGTACGCGTCGAGATGTTAATGAAACTGCTGCGTGTTTGTTTCGTACTTAAGCGAAATTGGTAATGGGGGAAGAAAACATAATTGTCACCAAGGACAAGAGTGCAATGGAATTGCCCACCTCCAGTAAAAAGTGCACTTTATTTTTGAATAATGTATTTTCGAATATGCTTCTAGTTTTTTTAATTTACTTTAAATAAAGTTTTCTAAGACCATATGTAAAACTAGTATCTCCTCATTTCCGGCTATGAAATTTTGTCATTCCAGTAAAGAAATAAAAAATGAATAAAATGAAACAAGAAAATTGTTCAAGAACACAGAAATGTCTCCTTTGAATGTCATTGATCACTAAAGATTTACGCGATACTGTTATCCAGTTTCAATTCTAAAATATACTGTGTATGGCAAAATAATCAGTAATCAAAATTAAGTTTAATTTTCAAATAACTAGGCAATTTTAATAAACGAAACGCTTTGTAGTACTTGGTGCTGTTTAATTCTTTGAAATATATTTGAACGATGCAAATTCGATTTTGAAAGAGTTCCTTATAACGTCACACACATATAACCTACTACCAATATATATTTATACTACTCGTACTTAATTGAATGCAGTACGCAAAACTTACCAAAAATTTTATACAAGATTGTAATTAAATTACTCTGTTAAAAACTTTACGTTCAAAAATATGAACCGAACCTACTATTTCACTCAAATACGAAATGTATGTATTGAAATGTGCTAGTTAACTTTACGAAATGAAACTAAAAAAACAAATAGTCATGTAAATTTATTTTCAAATGTATTCCACCAACTCCTCTAAAGTTATGGAGTCGGATGTCTAGATGAGTCTACGTAACTAAATGTTTCTAGCATGTACCAAAATTGCCATTTTTCGATTTACCATTTAGTTACAGAGGCGCATGAGATACAACTACCTTTGCCCAAAATTGTTCCTCCATTGACTAAAATAATCTTTGTAGAAAAAATAACACATCATCAGTGTCTTCTAATAATAACTATTGAAAAGTTATTTTTAAAACTATTAAAAGTATCACCTGACGGTCCCTTTTTAAAAAATATAAACTCTACTTCGTTAAGTTACTTAAAGGAAACTACCCGTGTACTCTTAGAAAGAGAAAATTTCGTTATAAAGTAATCTTTCCCGGCTTGGAAATATGCTGTTAATCAGACTACATTAAAAATTGCTTTAGCTCTTTTTCTTCCTGCACGAAGAACTTTGCAGAGGACTCTTCGAGGTGAACCGTAGCTAGATGTTTTTAATTTACTTTAAATAAAAGTGCTTAAAAATATTCTTTTCCACATCCTTTTTGGGAAAAATTAATTAACAAAATAAGCAAAGCACAAATGCACTTATGCTTACCCCTTGTGCGGTTGGTTCTCTAGATTTAAGGAGGGCCCGTAATAAGGCCCCTTGAGGTGTAATCTGAAGTTTATGGTTGCAAGTGAACACCCGCTTCCTGGAAATTAACCATTAAAAAAACCAGTGAACTGATTACTTGCTGAGCAGTGCTAAAAGCTCCCGAAAATCCCTTTCTTCCAATTAAACAAGTATTGCATATCGTGATTTAATCCACTGCTCCATGTATTGTTTTTCTTGGAGTGACGAAATAATAATTAGCAAAATGGCCTCCTAGGACTTTGACTAAAAGCAAAGAGCTTGCGAGGAGACTTTTAGCATTGCTATTTTTCGTTTTCGAAATTAGTTTTACATTTCTCTGAAGCTAAAGCTCCTTTCGTCAAACAGGTATGCCGCACGAGAAGAATCTATTCTCTATGAAATATGTAATTATTTTTTAACTCATAATATGAAATTTCAATGAATTTATATTATCTTTCTAGATAATAAAACATTTTGTTAGTTTTTGTAGGTTAGGACATGTCGTTTTCTCTTAAAAGATAAAACTCTTAAAGTCTGATTACGGTTTTGCTTGATTTATTATTCTATTCGCTTTAAAGATTGTTATCGATCATTACATTAATAACGATCTTAACTTATTCAAAGTATATAAAACCCTAAACACATTGCAAATTTGAAGGAATTCTTCCCAAGGAATAAATGCATTTTATGTGTAAAAATCATTTTGTTGAAGCTTTCTCTTTTGCCTATGTGTGTACCGTCGATGTAACATTATTATTCATCGATAAATGTTTTTTCATGAAATATTAATTTAAATTTATGTATAAAAATTGATTTGTTAAATCTAGAATTGGGCAACTAAAAACGCAAACTTACGCAACTTAAAGTTTAGCTACGAAGTCGAGCGACTACAAGATGTTTAATAAAAAGATTTGCATTCGTCATTCAATTTTCAGACTTAAAGTAACGGGAAATGAAAAAACATGGTAACTCTCAGGGTAATATATTAAGTATATATAAGTACCCGTAGTACAGAAATATGATGTGTTTTATTGCGAAAACTGAGTTGTTTTTGCTACAGCTCATATTTATAACATAATTTACAGCAAAATTGCGCACAAAATATTATGTGTGCAGACGTCTTTGATCAAAGCAATTTTTATACTTAAACTTTAGGGAGGTTTTTACACAACTTTACAATACATGATATTCAATATTCATCTTATAAATTGGTTCCATTAAGGACTACAGATGTATTTATATAAGTTGAATTTCCATGTAGTTTAATGTATATGTTAAAATTATCCCTATTGTGAAATAAAAATGATTGCATTAATATTTTTAAAAACGATATTTTTTTTATGCGCATTATTTAGAGGAAAGCGTTAGAAGGGTGAAAGACCATTTGCACTTTCGTTCTAAAATGTTTTCAGAACCTTCACCTGGGCATAATTAGGTATATTTTTTGTTCTCTCACCATCCTTCCAATTCTTTGTCAGAGGTTCGTTCCATTAGGCAAAGTCAAGCGTGTAAGATGTATGTACTACAGACTACGAGTCTTGGGCTATAGACTAATGTCTATAACTTAATGTATTCAAAATCACTGAGTGAGCCCATAATTGAATAGGCTTAGCAAGGGAGAATTTCTTGCCGATACCTTTTATCGAATGCATTTATTGGATTTCACGAAAATTGGGCTTTATGAGTGACTTTTTACCCAATACGACGGTGCACGTTTATTGTGATGCTCAATTTTTAACTTCATTTTGGATTTTCCTTTTTGCGTCAAAAAATCTTTGCATTAAAAGCTCACATGTTCCCATATAATCGAGTTCTCGCACTTTTGATTCAATCTGAAGAGAGAAAATGTGTCGTCGTCGTTGTCTGAAACTGAAATTATTAGTGCAAAAATGGAGTGCTTTTCTTTGACGAGATTTTTTCGCATGTAGCGCATATAGTAGCTATTTAATGCATCCATGGTTCCGAATCTATTATAAAATAACGGGACATCCTCTATACCTGTATAAGAAAGTATGAAGGGAAACTAAATAATGCTTGCATTAACATTAAGTTTTAAGTGGAACAAGGGACAACGGAACGCGAAAGGAAAATGCGAACGCTTAAAAGGAAATTTCTAAATTACATCACGTTGGCACAATATTCTGGGACTTGTGTCGCTGAAAGCATTTCATGAAATAAAGGTGATCGAATATTTCCAATGATAAGTTTGAGATAAAACGAGAGTAATAAGACTATTCCTAGAACCCAATGGCGTAGCGTCCATGGAAATCTCGAAACCTGGCATTCTTTAATAAATAAATAAAAATTCGATGGCAAAAAAATATAAATCGATAAAACCTGAAGCAAAAACGATGATTTTTTCAATGTTGCGTTACTCTACTACTTGAACCTAGGCTAATCCTAGAAAAGGAGTTTAAACTGTAACCTTACTTAGAGTAGAGCATGAGTTAAATGAGTAATTATAAATTAGTTTTCAGATAACTACCCAACACATTTTCCACTCAATTTGAACAACTTATATCAATAACTTGTTAAAACTATCTCGACTTTTTTCCAAGCTTTCATTCATTCAGTTTTTTGTTGAATATGAATAAAACCATATTCCGAAGTTTTGGAATTGTTATGGTAATTACAGAAATTAAATAATTGACAGTTGTTTTAGGGAGGAACAGTTTGTGAAATCCTTCCTAATAGCTTACAAATGAAAAGGTAGTTTTACTTTTTCTATGTAAATTTTATAACTTTATACGAGTAATTAGCCAGTTTTAAGTGTCTTAAAAATTAAAAACTATCATTGACTTAAAATATTTGCTAGTCCACATAAAAACTTTGCAAATTTTTTAAAAGCGTATCACCCATTGAATGACCACATGAAAAACGGCTTTAACGTTAAAATGAACATGTTAAACACTATAGCGCTGCCAAGAGGTTTAAAAATGTGATTTGACTATCTGGATGAATACATTTCCATGTTAATTTTTTCTTTTTTCTGAAATCCATTGAGATATAACACGAATAGATCAAATACGTTCAGTCTCTATTTACCCAATCTGCTCAGATTCATTAGACTAAGAGAGAAATAACGTCATCTGGCTTCAGACCTGTCTCTCTTCACAGAATTTCGAAATCGAATTCAAAACATCCTCGTTAAGTATTCACGCTGAAACACTTTGATGTTAACTTTCTGAATAATTCTCCTATTATATCGCGCGAGACGATACGAATACATATTCCGCCAATGAGCTTCGATGTCGATCTGAGAAGTCCATTTGGAAAGTTACCTACTTAAAATTTTTATCGCATCAAAGGACTGCGATTCTAATTGCAGACTCTCCCGATCCCTGCGACTAACTGTGCTCTGCTGCGCATTGTGAAGATAACTTCACTGTGCATTGAGCAAAGAGGAATCCTTTCATTCCAGTGCATTAGCAGCAGTCCTTTGATTCTCAATATCCAGCGTCGTCAGCGAAGTCCAACCAAATGAGCTAGCTGTTTATTATTGAATGGGAAGGCTAAGGTGCTTTTGTTATTTTTTAAAAGAAAAGTGATCTGTGTATGTTTATTCTAATCTGTATCTCGTTCCCTTTGAAGTTGGAGTATAACTGATTACATCACGGTTTGGGAGAAATTAATATGACAGCTCCCTTCTTCGTCACGTCGGAAATTTCTGAGAAAAGATATCTTCTGGTTAAAACAGATGCTTTGACTTCTTTTTTGACTATAACTATATAAAATCAATGGATTAAAGAATGAAATATTTTATTATATAGTTTTTGATGCAATAAAAAAAGAACTGAGCTATGACTAAAAAGTACTTCGTTGAAGTTAAAGGCGATAAAAAGTATTCAGACAATGATTTCGAAAAATATGAAAGCATACAGATTAAAGTATACGTCATAAAAGTTTACTTGAAAAAAACCGTATATTTCTCTCCATAGCATTATTATGCAATTTTATACTGGAAAATAAGAGGTGAAACTGTTGATTAGAAATGTACATATGCTAATACTAGGACCTTTATGATGGTCGTGTTTATATATAGGGAAAATGCTTAGTTAAATGTGAAATGCATAGAGTGCATGCCTATTCCATTCGTCTCTTTTTGCTTTAATGGGATTTGAGCGTTAAAGAAGAGTATTTATTAAAACATTTTAATAGTAGATATAAGGAAAGGTAATCTTAATATCGTATTTTTCTACAAATATTGTAAAAAATTTTCGGGGGAAAGAAATTTCAATCGTTTTATTTCTGATGAGTTTGCAGATTGGGTTGTGCAAGGCAGGCAATTTCAAGTAAATATCGGATTTATAGAAAACCCAAGCATAATTATGAAATTAATTAAAACCAAAAATGTAATTCAAGTTTCACAAAAATATGAAATAATCGATTTCTCTTTCACCTAATTGATTTTTTTGCAAAATTTATCTTCTATTATATTCAAATTTTTGATTAAAACTCTTACTTTTGTGCAAAATTTTGGTTTTATTTTGTAGCTCTAATGATAATTCAGCTGCATTCCAAATTTCATGTGTGTTCATAAGTTTAATAGTTTAAGAGCTATAATGTGTAGTGTTGAAAATTCCCATTCTTAGAAAAATGCGATTAAATTTAAACTGAATGGGTCAAAACTTAAATAGGGGTGTCAGAAAAATCTTAATACTTGGAAACGAACTAATATGAAATTTTTATGCATTTTTTTAAACGGAATCAGAATATTTCAAACTTTCCAAGTTCGCTGAAATTGAAAAATCCTTTTTTTTTTTTTAAGTTTTAAAGGTACTTTGCCCCCTTAAAGCCATATGCCATTACATTTTCTACTGTACCCCTTTTATCTTTCTATAATCAAATGTTATTTCCATTCCAGGACGGGAGGCAGCTAACACTGGGATCCATGCGGGGTGTACCGATGGTCGCCACTAGTCCAGTTAGACACGAGAGTCCCATCCAGATGAACGCAATCGAGGTCCAGACTTACCAGCCGCCGTGGAAAGCACTCACAGAGTACGCAGCCATGCAGCCAGACATAGACCCTACAACTCCACACTTTCAACAGATTGTAAGTCAGGTGAGCCTTTGCCCTACCTACTCTACTCCGATAGTAAAATAATCCCAAAGGAAACAACCAATAGACGACAAGAGCTTGTGACATGTTTATGATTTGGATAGATACGAGAGATTATTACATTCAAAAATTCTCTGCAGTTTGAGTCTTAACCACTTAACGCATTTACCCGTGTTTGACACGGGCGAAAGTTACCGGCAAATTTGCACATGCCCGTGTCTCACACGGGCGCTCTTCCGTTCTAGTAAAAATAGATAGGCTAGATTAAACTTATACCAAAGATGGCATAAACTTATTTATCATAGATGATTTACCACTTATTTACCATAGATGATTTACCACTTATTTATAGATGGATATTAAACTTATTTACCGTAGATAGCACCACTATGCACCATTTTTCTTGTGTAAACCAAGTGGTACATTTTGATGATTAGCTATAAGTTTGTTAGGAATTCTTTGTTATAAAACAGTCGTTAGGTGTCTAAAAGGCAATATATCCATTTTTATTACGTTAAATATCATAAAAGTAAACAGTTAACCATAAATTAATTTTTACTAAGTGTTTTTGTAACTTGTTTAGAAAAAGTTATCTGATAATGAGCGACTGTGACGATTTTGAATATGCCAATTTATCAGAAAGTTTCAGCGATGAAAGGGATGATCTCTTGAGTGATGGAAGTGAATCTGAAATTAATATTTTATTATTATTATTATTTTGAAATTCAAAATAAACATGTAATCAAATCGTTTACACTTTGTTTGTATAATAATTTTTTTATAACTTTTACCCCCCCCCCGCAACTGAAATCGCAAAAGATAACTTACACTATACCTATATATATATTCATTTTCTGTCAAAAAAAAACTCGATCATTTTTTACTAGTTTTTCCGAAAAAACTCGTGCTTTAAGTGGTTAATCCATTTTCAGAGCAGTGAGATGATTTCAAATTTGTATATTTATAAATACTAAAATAATACCTATTACGTTAGAAAAAATTTCAGTGAAAGGTTATGGATCGTATGATCCTTCAACCATTAATTGGCTAGAACGTGACAGTCTCTGCGTTACCCCGGAGCATCATGGGAGGTTCTGCCTGTTAGAAAAAGATAAAGAATGTAATAAAGATAGATATTAGAAGTACCATACGAGAAAAATATGCAAAGATAGCATAAAATCGACTACAATTTTTCAAGTATAAAAGAATCGTGTTATGACAAAATCCATTTGAATATATTCGCAGATAGATGAGAGCAATCAAAAAGAATAAGATAAAGGCGTGTTTTCCTGTTTGATAAATGTATTTCAGTATTTTTCTTGCACTGTGTTTATGTTTACACTAATAAACTCATATTCATCAACAAAAATTTTCAAGGAAAAACAAGTGCTATTAAAATTGATGACAAAACTGAAACAAGTGACAGTAAAATTGACGAAAATAGTAACAGCCTGAGCAAAAGGAAGTCTTTATTTTAACTCAAATACATTCATTTTACATTGTTTGCAAACAAAACGACTTTGTCTCAAGCTTAGGTTGAGTCAAAATTTCCGTGTAGAAAATATGCCGTAGGTAAAGAAAGTTTTCTTCTTGCTGTTTGAACTGTGATCGAAAAATGTGTGAGTTTTTTATATTGTTTTTAGATATCAGAGCAACTTTAAAAATCACTCTTCATGTTTTCAAATTCAAGCGAGATGCAAACAAATAATTACAATAGCTTTCTACGGAAATGCTCAGTTATCGATCACTATTTTAATCTACATTGTTTTGCTATCCCAGTTTCATTTTTATTTTCGAAACTCATCTTAACAAAATTCAACCAGTTCAGCTTGTAGCAACCATTTGTATTCGGCTTAAGAGTAGTTCCTTTCAGATCTCGTAATATGCTCTTATTCAGGTTGGTTTTTTTAAGTTTTAAGTTATTTTTATGGCACAAGAGCCATATTAGATCAAGCTACACCAGACACAAGACAGACAACGTCAAGTAATGAATCTACTCTCAGGGAAAGTTTTTCTGACACAGAAGAGAGAAATTTACCCTGAGTAAGATAAATGAATCGAACCTGCATCTCCTTTAACCCGAAAAAAGGTTATTATTACGCTATTGTTCAGGAACTTACAAGGAAAAGGAACCGAGTTCAAAACTGCAAATGAGTTATTTATAGAAATATATTCAAAATCTTGTGTTCCAATGAAAAAGGCACCAATGTATCCTCTTTCATATTAAAATACAAAATATTAAGTCATGATTAGACAATATGATTGTTAGTCATCTATATCTATCATTACTATCTTCTTGAACTAGCTCCATGTACTTTGTTCACCTTCTAAAATATTAATCCTCGTGGTGGTTGTCTCTACAAGGTATCTCGTCATTAGCAAAACTGACCAGATCCCGTCATTAGAAGAAAACAGACCAGTTCTTAATCTCATCGTCATAAAAAATCGACAATATCTTGATGACGAGATATCTCACCATTATCGAATTGGTAAGACCTGGATGGACGAGATATCTCGTCGAAACCACTTGGAGGGCTAAAGGTGATATATGACCGTGGTTCAAAATTACAAGTTGTTCTCGGATATTTCCCTTCCACATCAATCCCGGACTGCCACCAATACCCCGTTGTTTTGTTCTAATGCAACGGAAATTCGACTACCTACTTACCAAAGTTAAAGTTGGCTCAGTGGTTTTACCCACTGCGCTAACAACCTGCGAGCTGTTGGCGACCTAGGTTCGATTCCTCCCTATTTGTATTTCTCTGTTTTGCATCAGTTAAACTTACCTTGTGTGCAAGTCTATTTTAATTGACATTGCTTAACGCATCGTGGCCAAATCACATCTTTTTTCTAGTGCCGAGTCCTTTTCTACGGATATTCCCACGCCACAAGGAGATAGGGATAGTTAAGTCACTCTGTTTCCATCCACCACCTGTAAACACACTCGATTATTTGACAAAACAACAACCAAGAGGGAAACAGCCCAGGAAAACGGTAGTTATCTAACTCTGAGCAGTTTCTAATGGCCCAATTTCAGAAAATACCGAAAAAAACTTTTTTCATATCTTAACCCTCGGAACGGGGGAGGAGGCGATGAACGAGAGAAAAAAATTATTTGAAATCTTTCGGCACGCACATCAAGGTAGTAGGCGCCGGACCGCAATAATTGCACAATAAAAGGCATGCCCGAAGGCGCTCCACCGCAGTGCGGGGACCACAGATAGCCCTGGCGCCATAGGAGTCGTATAGATTTGCCGTGCTATCTCGCTTCGTTTTTCCCCGTGCATGGTATTTCTCAAGATTATCGCCGGACTGTACACCGGCGTCAGTCTGTGCCTTCCCGATCCCGATATTTTAGTCCGATAGATTAGTAATAGGTTTCCCTCCCCGCGGCTCCCACTTAAGTGCTGACGGAGAATTCGAAAAACGCACCTTTTCACCAAATCGAACTCTGGGCGTCTTGTGGGGCGATCTGCAATTGGGCAACAATGCACGAAATAAACCGTGTGGTTTGTTAGAAGCTTCCTATTGGCGGTCTTGGGCATTATCTCAAGGATGACAAAAACTCAATCTATGTATTTTACAAATTTTATCAATCATAATATACATGGCGTCTGTAAATACTGACCTCCCAATCTCTGTATAGGATGGTATTTTTTGCTCTAAATAGATAAAATTTTGCATGCATAGAGTTATGCGTCGTATGAGGGCCGTGGTAGCCCAGTTGGAAGAGCAACAGATTAGACCGGAGGGTTGAGAGTTCAAAACTTGGACCAGCCAAAGACCGTCATGTACTCGGAGGCTGGTGCACGTTAAATATGTTTTGGAATTTTCATTTCGGGGTTGATCCCGGACGTCGCCAATAGCCTGTTGTGTCGCTTCAGTGTGACTTTAATTAACTACCTGAGCTTCTTGTGAGGCGATCGACTGAGAAGATTGGGCAATGCACAAAACAAACTGTACGGTTTGTCAAATACAATTTATTGGCGTCGTGGGCATTACCTCAAGCTTGACCAAAACTCAGTCCATATAATACAAACTTTTTTAGTCATTCATAAATATACAAGACGTTTGTAAACACTACCCTCCTAAACTGGGAATAGTGTGGTATTCCTTGCTGCAAATTGATAAAATTTATGCAGACATAAAACTATGTATCAAACACTGTACGAGTCGTGTACACACTGTACACTTGGCACTGCACTGTACGTCGACATTGAGGAAATTGGAAAACAATTCAAGAAACAAACCGTACGGCTTGTCAGAAACTGTTTAGTGCCCGAATTGGCGTTGTCGTCAATACCTTAAAAGTAACAAAAACTCAATCTATATATTTTACAAATTTATTAATTGTAAATGTATAAGTTGTCTATAAATACTGCCCTCTCAGTCTCTGAAAAGTGGCATTCCTCGCTCTAATTAAGTAAAGTGTATGCATGTTGAAACAAGCGAAGTGACGTCATGTTTGGAATACGTGCAGGAAACACATGTTGCCACAGAAACACTACCTAAACACTATTTAGCTTGATAGAAATACCTCTTTGTAAAGCTAAAAACAATAGGAGCTAGTATTTTGATAACCTCTTTCGAAATTTGTGACATAATTTTGCATGTTACTCTAATGCAATTTCAGTAAGCAAATTAGTTCTCAATCGGAAGTAACCTTTCTTCTAGCAGTTTGTTTATTTTTACACCGAAACTCTCACATGCCTCTACCAACCACAATTTTTGATAAGAAAACAAGTATAAAAATTGACTTTAGATCTAACGAAAAAGAAAAATATTTATTTTAACATAGATACATTCATTTTATTTTACTTTTTGCCTTAGAATGCTTAAAATGACCGCATTGCACCAATATACGAACGAAATACATTTGGAAAATTTGCCAGTCAGTTCGTTCGAATCTAAATACCAGCCAAATGAATGGTGACGATTCATATAAAATAACGGAACCCATATGTAGTAACGTAAATTCTTCCACCGAACAAAAAAAAGTTGAAAATTAAATTTATTTTATTCAATCAGTTTGTTTTCAATACTATTTCTTTTCTTCGGATGTTACACCGTCAATTTTAATACTTGTTTTTTCCTCGAAAACTATGGTCGGTAGAAGTAGAGGTCTTTGAGTAAATTTATAAATTAAAATAAGAAATGCACAGCTTATGCTGAAGTTACAGGATACCATGAATACGATAAATAATGCCACCAGAAAATCAAATAAAAATATCTATGCGATCAAGAAGTATCAGCCATAGCAAAATCCAATCTACTGGAATGTTTACATTAAAAGGCAATAAATTTCAAAACCAACAAAAAATGCATTAACTTGGTAATCACATATCTAACAAAGTTTAAAATTTTTATGCTCTACAGGAAAATTTCAACAGTATTAATGCAATTGTTAATAACCCTAGCACACCAAAGTGTCGATGTGATGAGAAACTGCACATATGCTTTGATAGATTTACTTTTGTATTAGGAAAAAACAGAACTCTAACACAACTTAAAAATTTATATACATCCCCTCAGTAATATAAATGTAGCAAGCAAAGAGAAAAATTGCATACAGGATTGTTACTAAGAATTGTGTGTGTGTGTCGAATGGTAAATCATCATTTAAATAATTTATTCAGACCAATGCCAAAGGCAACGTTAAGAAAGAACATTGGTTTGTTTTTGATAAATAATGTATAGCTTCTCTAATTTGAAAAGAAATAAAACTATAAGCGAAGTAAATAAAATTGAATTCAGACGAAAGAATCAAATTTTCATTTTCTTTCGTTCAATTTTTATTTTTAGCGACAAGAAGGGGAATAGTTTGACTTAAAACAGTCGAACAAAACGTTTGAGATACTCAGATAATCAAAGCTATAAACAACGTCAAGAGCAAATAATTCTTGACTTTTAATGGAATAAATTTAACTCTTCTAATACCTAAATGAGAAATGAAAGGAAATTAATCTTAAAGGGGAAAGTATCGTCTAAACTTTCATTTTCTTTCAGATTAGAAATCTCTTATCTTTCGAAACTAGAATGGGTATTTTAATTGAAGATAATCCTACGTTTTGTTTAACTCCCCATAGCCAAAAATATATATATTATTAAATAAAACTTTCCAAAGAAACACTGAGGAATTGCATATTTCATTTTTAAAGTATTTGCATAATTAATCTTTAACAATAAAAAATTGTTTCCACGTAACAGCAACAGAATCTGATGCAGTTTAAAATCTAGAACATATTAGAAGACTACGCGATTTTGATTCGCCATCAATCGAAGTACGTTGTTTCCCGTCATTCATCGGCAACCCTACAAACACTACTAAATATCAAGATTATAGACCGAATAAATTATAATTTTGACTTTATAAGTTATTATGTTGGGACCCCCATTCCAAACTATACCCTAACAAACACATACAGCGAGAGTTACATTACTATAATCTATAACCGGAATGGGTAAATATACATTGAGATAAAATTCAGATTGTCGGGTATCGCATTTTATATATCACCTTAAATTTTTCAATTTGAACAATTTTTAAGTAGCTTCTAACCAGTTTTGACCTTTCTTTTCTAACCAATTTTGACCAGTTTTGATCTATCATTCGAAACTAGAATGGGTATTTTAATTGAAGACAATCCCTTTCGAAACTAGACAGATATAATGTTTCTATGATTCTTTCAACCAATAGATGTGATAATTTAGTAATGTGTGTTTTGTGGTGTAATAACAGAAATCTCGTGAAGCTCAGAGATTTAATTTCACTTTAACTTCGAATATTGAGATTTCAATATTCGAAGAAATAATTTTTCAGTTTAACTTGATTCAAATTTTACTCTTGCCATAAGCGTGTTACCTTTGAAAAATAGGTTGTACTATAAATTCAATCGGGATTTTCTCGAAAGTGAAACCCAAAATCACTATTCCTCTGGGTATGACACGCATATATCCGTTATTAAACTTGCAGTCTTCCCTATATGAATTCTAACCAGTTTTGACCTTGATCTGTGGAATCTTTCCTTGGATTCTGTCAACCAATAATGATGGTAATTTAGTCATTCTGTGTGATGTGGGGGAAAAGCATACTCTACTACTCGAAATCTTGTGACGCTCAGAGGGTTTGTATACATTGCCAATTTTGTGGTACAAGAATATTGTTAACACGCGTTTTCAAAATTGCATCGATCAAAATTTCGATTTAAGATAATTGAAACTAAAAATTGACTTACTAATTGAAGAGCATTCATTACCACACTACTTCAACCCTCTAAGGGTTTCATACTCATATAACCATCATACAACCTGCAGTCTTCCCTGTATGACTTTTAACCATTTTTGAAATTCTTGCCCATAAGAATCTTTCCTTGGATTCTTTTAATCAATAGATGTGGTTATTGAACCGTTATGTGAGTTGTGGGAAAAAGCAATGCTATCCTACTCGGAAATCTCGTGACGCTCAGAGGGTTAATAAATTTTTCTAAAAATCTCCACCGGCATTCTTATCCCTGCGAGTATTGTTGAATCAGTTCGCCTTTCAATAATAAATGCTTCAGTACAGCATGGTGAAGGGTTTAACAGTGTTTGATTTCGCAGCTTCGGTTGTCCCCCTCCTTTCGATACTGCTCATCAAACTTTTTCATCCAATAGAGCTGCGGAGTTGCGTAAATACGAAGCCTCGTTCTTTTTTAAAGTGCTCTTAAAAGGATTATCGAAGGAGGGAAGGGAGTTCAGGGGAATAGCATGCGATGATTGGAATACTTGAGGAATCCTCACCAATTCACTTTCCCCCGATCAGAAGATATTATCGATAGGTATTTCGTTAGGATTTTAATGTATGTCGTGTATGTAGCCAGAGGGAGGCTCTGGAGGCACGTACCCGCTACAAAAATGGTTGATTTCTTATTTTTAAAACATCTTTTCAAATAAAATACTGTAAATGCATGATACACTTTAAACCTCTTGGGGGTGTTATCTTTTCGTGTCGAAAACTGCCCTGTAGTGAGTGCTCAGACTCGGATGCAAAAACTTGCTCCAGACTGTCACCAGTTCTAGGCAAGAAACAATTTGTTTCGCCTACTTGGATCTTCATTTCTGTTGGAGGAATAGGGGAGATTTGTCTCGATAAGATATCACGTCGTTCGCAAAACAGACCAGACGAGGATACGAGGCAAAACAGGATAGGCAAGATATCTTGTCAATAGCAAAATTGATCAGATCATTGACGAGATATCTCATCAAAACCACTTAGGAGTTTAAATATTCTCCAAGTGAAACAATAAAATAAGACCTCAATACATATTTTTGCTTGGCAAACAACAAAGAAATCGTAATCAGTTCTATTAGAGTTGGGAGTTCTAAGATCACTTTTCAAGCAGTTATCCTAAACTGAATTGGTAAAAAGATATAGGTAGGCAGGTAGTTGAATTTCAGTCGCACTGGAGAAACATAATGGGCTTGTTGGCGACAGTCCGAAATCAATCCAGAAGGAAAAATTCCGAGTACAACGCCTCGTACTTTTGAACCGCGATCAGATGACGAGGTCAACACCTGAGCTGGCAACCCCCACTCTCCAAACATCCTCCCCACACCAACGTGAGGACATTTCATGTCTCGACGGATTTAATGTGCCCCAGCCCCCACGTACACGAGGGTCTTTGGTTGGGTGTACCAACCTAGGGAAATTTACAGGAATCGAACCTGTGAATGAGAAGGAAATATGTTTCAAAATTTTTCTTCGATATGTAGCATTAGTTTAAAAGGTTTCATAATCGCTTTTGTGATTAATATGTAGCTTCAAGTTCTTTAAATCAAAACACATATACTAGTGGCCCTTCCGTTTCTAAAAAATAAGTTTCTAGGCCTTCGATCAATCACACTTTTTCATGTCTCCAAAGAGACATGAAGCGAGAGGTTACTGTACGTATTTTATTTTTAAAATTACTGTTATTTATGTAATAAGAGTAAATAAATTCAATGACTTAATATTGATTAGAAAATGTGAAAGAAATGAATTTGGTTGCTGATTTTTTTGAGCTGCTAAAGCACCTTCTCACCTATTCACATATCTACGTGTTTTATCAATTTGATGTAATTCGTTTTGTGCATTCGTGAATTCAAATCAATCGAGATGTATCCCATTTTATGAGGCAACAGTAATTCTTTTAAAATTCGCAGTCTGGTAAAACCAGAAAGAACATTTTTATTACGCCGTTTTAAAAATGTGAAAAATCCTATTGGACTCACCGAAATAAAATCCTGGCTACGTTACCGTATGTGGGACATTTGGTGATTTATTTGATACATAGACATGTGAGTATATGAAATGGTCGAGTACACGTGCAGAATATAGAACGCGAATTCTTTTATTTGAAGGATATAAAGTGTTTCATGCATCTATAGTACTTTATTTGTAGAGACACATAAAAATTAGAAATCGTCTCTATAGACGATGGATCTTTACATCATTCCTGTGAATATCTGGGGAAGTTCTAAGGACCCATCCCCAAATCAATTTTTTAGACTTCTGCTTCATTAAAATCTGCTTCCTATCTGCTCGGTACCCAACAGTAGCCATTACGGCGTGTAATAATCCGGGTAAGCTGGAGGGAAGCCAACTCATTCCTGAAACGCACAAACAGTTGAACAAAGGGTACCGGGCGTTTGTTTAGAAAACAAAATAATTTTTAGAAGGAACTTGTTGAGGCTTGCACCTGGGCAATTCATACCACTGAAACGGCCATGTGGATCGACACACCTTTCTTATAAAAATCTGGAAATTCCCAAGACCACATCCCAAAATCAATTTCTTAGACTTCTATTTCATTAAAAATTGCTTCCGATTCGATCGGTACCCAACAGAACCCACCACGGCGTGTAATAATTCCGGGTAAGCGGGAGGGAAGCCAACTCATACCTGAATCGCACAAACAGATGGACAAAGGGTACGAGAACTTTTCGTCGGGGGAGGAGGACACCCGATAGTTATCAGGCCCATCGTAGCGTGAACGGTGTGAACAAAGGCCAGAGGCGTGCGCGCTGCAGAACGCAGAAAAAGATGGAAATAATGCATTGTGCGCTGAGGACGAGTTGGAGTCTGAGGTCACGTGCCGGCCGATCCTCCCCGCGATGCTGCTTTGGTAAAAAATTTTGTTTGCAAACGTGACGCAAATATCGTCGTATCGGGAACCCTGGAGACTGCCGTTGGGACACGTGGCGTGTGACCACAGGGTAGGACGATAAAAGGGAAACAGTATCGATGATGCAGATATTGTAGTATCATGCTTTGAGTATAATAGACACCGGGGTTTTTTAATACTTATTTAAGTGGGTTTTTTTTTTAGGTAATGTTATGTTTTACGTTATTTGAAGTTTCTTGATGGAGATAACATTATATCAGTTGTTGAAACTCGAAAACTACTTGTATCAGATTTCTCCTACAGATTGTCAGAGACGCTGTTGTCTGCTTCGTTGAGTCGATGTCCTTTTAAATTTCAGTATTCACTAGTTTATAAGCATTTAAATTTTATATTTTATTTGATTAAAGCTTAATTTAAATCATTTGCTTGAAATGAGCGTTTAACAAAGCGCTGTTGTTTACCCAGTATAAAAGATGAATGATTATACTACAAAGAAAAACTTAGTTTTTGAAGCACGCTTTTATCAAAGAATTTTTACCATGGTGTTTTAATTTGTTATTCTGAATAACACTTAAGAGTACATAAAAAAAATCTAGATATGATAATTCTTATTTATTACAATGCTTTGAATTTCAAAGGCAAACTAAAACTTGATTCCTTTATAATGAAATATATAACATGTTTACAAAGAGTTTCTCAAACAAGATTGACTCAAAAGTTCAAAGGCGTTCCTCTAAACGCATACCCTTGTGCAGCAAAAAATGGCCGAAGAGCGAAGAACCAAACCACTGAAAACAAGAATTGTCTACCAATGTATCATGAATTCATGACAGTCGTTTTACCCGCCACTATTTTAATCTAATGCATGATAAGTAATATACAAATTTGACACTTTGAACCAGTTGACTAAAAGAATAACTCAAATCGAATTCAGATACAAGTTAAAAAAATTTAGGTGGCACAAATTTCATCTCTTTTATACAAATGCGTTTCAATTCCTCTAGTTATTTTAATCACTTACGTGCTTCTCTTTTTAAATTGGTATTTTATTATTTGTCATTTCTTCTATTTCAACTCCCCGGAACAGAGAGAATCCAAAACCTTTTCCACAGCTCACGAAAGATCGGAAATCAAAAAGCGATTGTTGACTCGCTCTGCCATAAAACCCAAACGAAAAAGTACAAATTTTGAAAAGGGGAGTAAACATCTCAACGCATTGATCCGCCATATAACTGCACGTATGCCTACCCACATGCATACTAGACGAGGTGCAAGATTGAAACGAAACAACACACACACAACAACAAAAAAAGCCCCGAAAGTAGTAGAAGTAGTAATAATAACCAGCTCCGGCGGCCCTCCCAGGGCGCAATGGGGCGCAAACTTGGAATCGCGCCAAAGCTCCTGATGAAATACGGAGCTCTCTTGGTGACAGATATGGTGATGGGCTTTGCTGAAAGAGACGAAGTGGGGTTTAAAACATCGGAATACGAATTTATGACTTGGCCCAGGAAGTCATAAATAGCCCGGGGAAAAACACAAACACTCACGCTTGCATCACGTTCTATCAGACCAGCTTGAACAAAAGCAAACGGATACTTCTTATTCTTCTGCCTCCCATTCACTGCTGGGTGCAGTTATTTTTTAAGCGATTAGAAAAGAATGGAAACAGTAGAAGGATTTTGAGGGAGAAGTCTGAAAAACAAAGTGAATGAATATCTTAGCGTTTGATGCTCCACATTTTCTGGGGCAGAACCTTTTTTGCTTCGTGTCGTATTCTCAGCGTCTTTTATTTTGAATTTATTGCCATTTTAGGTCTGAAGAAACGGTCCTCGTAAAATATCTCACAGATAACGAGGTGGAGTACTCTCCTAATTCTTCCTCCTCATAGAGACTCTTCGGCCGTTTTTTAGAAGATCTGGCGAATCTGAATCGTGTGTGACATAACTTTCTGTTTTTAGAGTCGTGTCACAGATGCAATCTGTTCGTAAAAGAAAACGAAGCGGACAGAAGTAAAGAAGGAAGAGATTATGTAACTGTGATGCAACTGACAAAAATTTATCTCCTGTGATTTCTGGAAGGACAACGCTATTACAAGCTATTAAGATTGATAATTTTTTCATCCCCACTCTGTGTCCTACCGAAAACGTAAGATTAATTTAAATTCAAGGAAGATATTTCCAAGGTTGAGTGACAAATGTAGGATTTTGGCATGTATCACGGGTTTTTTTGTTGTTTTTCAAGTAAAAGAGAACTGTTCGTGATATTTATAGGGAATTTTTTCATTCGGCTAAACTTACATTTCAAGAAATCCTTGATTGTTTTTAGTCTTACTGCGATTTAGATTTCGCCATAAATATCTATATTCACTGTCCTTAGAAAAATTGTGAAGCAGAAGATTTAATGGGGCACTTATCTCTTTTCTATACATAACTATTTTGTCGGCTCTTGATAGAAAAAATAAAATTCTAGATTAAATTTTTATGGTTCATCTTTCAGATAAGAGAGTACTACATTTTTATCTGTCAAAGAGTTTTAGGAACTAAATTTTGTTTAAAAAAATCTGTCCATAGTGATTTTTTATTAAAATTTTGATATCTAAATTTTTCACAGAATGAGAGAGGAAAACTCCGTTTTTCATCGAATCAATGTTTAATTTTTTTTCTCCCCAAACAGTTGTAGAATACTGAATACTTATTTTAAATCTATTTTCCTGAAAATCCTCCTGCGTATTTCCTGACAAAATGTACGTTAAAATTGCATGCTTATATCTTTACTTGATGTCACGATTAGAACATATAATTCTATATTTTTCACTTGTCTCACTGAGGTAGTCAGCCGTTAGATTGCTCAGAATTGTTCGACTGATTAACTAATTCCATTTGACAAATATGTTTTACTGGCAAATTGAAGAGCTAATACACGGTTGTTTTCATTATTTGCGCATGATAGAATTCATTACAACTACCATTTTTATCTACTTATAATTATCAAAAACATATGTATTGTTGTATTGCGTTTTAAATTTAAGGCATACCACTGGTGTACAGACTAATTTTTTAAGCAATTTTAATTTTGAGGAATAATTGTATGAAAAATGATTCAGCAACATCCCGTTTGACAAGTAGGAATAGATCACGGCATAAAATTGAGACAGCTGGTATACCTTTTCTTGGAAAACAAATTTTTATACAAATTAATGGAAAAATGTATTTTAATCTTAAGTATAAACAGAGAGTTTTAAAAAACTTGTCAACTATGTCTTTCAAGCAACCCATACATTTAAATAAGAAAATGAATAAACAGCTGTATAATGCACAAACTTGATTCAAAGTGTAAATTGTCATACTTATCTTAAACAATTAAATGCACATGAAATTTGAGTTAAACGTTCAAGAACGTTCACTTTCAAATGTTATATTAAATAATACCAGGTCAAAAGTAACTGCGCCAGTTTGAAGGTTCTTATTTAAGACATAAAAAATTATTGTATGTTGAATTGGCTTAATTTCCTTTTAAAGCTGTCCTGTCTGAATGAATCTAAAACACTGAAATTTTCCAGAGTAAAAACAACGTAATTGAATTCGTAAAACTGCCATACAAAAGGAACAAACACCTGAGTGATTAGCACTGTTTACAAATGAAATTTACATCTCTTACTACAAGTAAATTACCTATATTTCCAACTGAGGAAGTTAGAATGAGCAGAGTTAGTCACAATGGCCAATTTTATAATGTTTCTCACAATTAAATCTAAAAGGGAGAACTCAAATGTCTTTAAGGTAATTGCAATCTTTTACTTCTAGGCACACACTCCACATTTACACAGGTGACAGAAAATAGTAGATTTAATTCCATTTACTTAAACTAGTGATTCTATTTCCAGTCTAACCCTCCTAAACTAATGATGGCACACTTTTACATTGAAAGATAATATACAGCTATAATTTACTCAGCAGCAAATAAAAACCATTCAAATGAGAGAAAATATCACCATTAGAAAACCATTTTTACTCTACTGCAAAGGAGTTTGGCCCAACATGCCTATAAAGTCACTCAAGTTACTGCCGGCAGTCAAGGCAGAGATCTAAATGTCAACGCATCTTCACAAAAAAACCCACCTCAGATCATACACACTGACGTTCACTTATCACCTTTTGCGCACACTAACCAATCCAGCACAGCACTCGGTCCTCCAATTCAGAAAGTTAGAATGAGAATAAAGTAAGACCAATTTCTTGACTTTCAAAACCAAATTTATAGGAGAGAACTCAAATGTTCTTAAGGTAATTAAGATCTTTTTACTTCTAGGGTGCACATTATTTCCCTTCACACTTACACAGAAGACAAGCAAACAGTACATATAACTCTATTTACTTAAAGTAGTGACTTTACTTCCCATTCTAACCCTCCTCAACTACTGATAGTATACTTTTACAGTGAAAGATAATTTACCAATAATTTACTCCACAGCAATAGAAAGGATCTTCACCATTAGGAAACCCTTTTTACTCCACTGCAAAGGGGTTTGGCCCAACATGAATATAAAGTCACTCCAGTTACTGCCGGCAGTCAAGGCAGAGATCTAAATATCAACGCATCTTCACAAAAAAACCCACCTCAGATCATACACACTGATGTTCCCTTATCACCTTTTGCGCACACTAACCAACCCAGCACAGCACTTGGTCCTCCAATTCAGAAAGTTAGAATGAGAATAAAGTAAGTCATAATGACCAATTTCTTGACTTTCAAAACCAAATATATAGGAGAGAACTCAAATGTTCTTAAGGTAATTAAGATCTTTTTACTTCTAGGGTGCACATTATTTCCCTTCACACTTACACAGAAGACAAGCAAACAGTACATATAACTCTATTTACTTAAAGTAGTGACTTTACTTCCCATTCTAACCCTCCTCAACTACTGATAGTATACTTTTACAGTGAAAGATAATTTACCAATAATTTACTCCACAGCAATAGAAAGGATCTTCACCATTAGGAAACCCTTTTTACTCCACTGCAAAGGGGTTTGGCCCAACATGAATATAAAGTCACTCCAGTTATTGCCGGCAGTCAAGGCAGAGATCTAAATATCAACGCATCTTCACAAAAAAAACCCACCTCAGATCATACACACTGATGTTCCCTTATCACCTTTTGCGCACACTAACCAACCCAGCACAGCACTTGGTCCTCCAATTCAGAAAGTTGGAATGAGAATAAAGTAAGTCATAATGACCAATTTCTTGACTTTCAAAACCAAATATATAGGAGAGAACTCAAATGTTCTTAAGGTAATTAAGATCTTTTTACTTCTAGGGTGCACATTATTTCCCTTCACACTTACACAGAAGACAAGCAAACAGTACATATAACTCTATTTACTTAAAGTAGTGACTTTACTTCCCATTCTAACCCTCCTCAACTACTGATAGTATACTTTTACAGTGAAAGATAATTTACCAATAATTTACTCCACAGCAATAGAAAGGATCTTCACCATTAGGAAACCCTTTTTACTCCACTGCAAAGGGGTTTGGCCCAACATGAATATAAAGTCACTCCAGTTACTGCCGGCAGTCAAGGCAGAGATCTAAATATCAACGCATCTTCACAAAAAAAAAACACCTCAGATCATACACACTGATGTTCCCTTATCACCTTTTGCGCACACTAACCAACCCAGCACAGCACTTGGTCCTCCAATTCAGAAAGTTAGAATGAGAATAAAGTAAGTCATAATGACCAATTTCTTGACTTTCAAAACCAAATATATAGGAGAGAACTCAAATGTTCTTAAAGTAATTAAGATCTTTTTACTTCTAGGGTGCACATTATTTCCCTTCACACTTACACAGAAGACAAGCAAACAGTACATATAACTCTATTTACTTAAAGTAGTGACTTTACTTCCCATTCTAACCCTCCTCAACTACTGATAGTATACTTTTACAGTGAAAGATAATTTACCAATAATTTACTCCACAGCAATAGAAAGGATCTTCACCATTAGGAAACCCTTTTTACTCCACTGCAAAGGGGTTTGGCCCAACATGAATATAAAGTCACTCCAGTTACTGCCGGCAGTCAAGGCAGAGATCTAAATATCAACGCATCTTCACAAAAAAAAACCACCTCAGATCATACACACTGATGTTCCCTTATCACCTTTTGCGCACACTAACCAACCCAGCACAGCACTTGGTCCTCCAATTCAGAAAGTTAGAATGAGAATAAAGTAAGTCATAATGACCAATTTCTTGACTTTCAAAACCAAATATATAGGAGAGAACTCAAATGTTCTTAAGGTAATTAAGATCTTTTTACTTCTAGGGTGCACATTATTTCCCTTCACACTTACACAGAAGACAAGCAAACAGTACATATAACTCTATTTACTTAAAGTAGTGACTTTACTTCCCATTCTAACCCTCCTCAACTACTGATAGTATACTTTTACAGTGAAAGATAATTTACCAATAATTTACTCCACAGCAATAGAAAGGATCTTCACCATTAGGAAACCCTTTTTACTCCACTGCAAAGGGGTTTGGCCCAACATGAATATAAAGTCACTCCAGTTATTGCCGGCAGTCAAGGCAGAGATCTAAATATCAACGCATCTTCACAAAAAAAACCCACCTCAGATCATACACACTGATGTTCCCTTATCACCTTTTGCGCACACTAACCAACCCAGCACAGCACTTGGTCCTCCAATTCAGAAAGTTGGAATGAGAATAAAGTAAGTCATAATGACCAATTTCTTGACTTTCAAAACCAAATATATAGGAGAGAACTCAAATGTTCTTAAGGTAATTAAGATCTTTTTACTTCTAGGGTGCACATTATTTCCCTTCACACTTACACAGAAGACAAGCAAACAGTACATATAACTCTATTTACTTAAAGTAGTGACTTTACTTCCCATTCTAACCCTCCTCAACTACTGATAGTATACTTTTACAGTGAAAGATAATTTACCAATAATTTACTCCACAGCAATAGAAAGGATCTTCACCATTAGGAAACCCTTTTTACTCCACTGCAAAGGGGTTTGGCCCAACACGCCTATAAAATTACTCAAGTTACACCCGACAGTAAGGCAGAGGTCTAAAAGTCAACTCATCTTCATAAAAAGAAAAAAGCCTCAAGTCGCGCACACTGATGTTCCCCTATCACCTCTTGCGCACACTAACCAACCCAGCAGCACTCTGTCTTGAAGAAGTCATAGGAGTAATTTTTCAAGTCAGTCGGTGGGGGGACGGAGTTATCGGTCCCTTGTCACGTGACATATCAGGTGACCATTGGCTTGATTTATAGTTGTCTGGCTTCGTTGGAGACTTCCTTTGACCGGCTCCTGCACCCTTGGGCGGGACACTTGCTGCAAAAGATAAAACAGGTGATTCTGCCGTCGGCCCGATACCTTGCGGACCGCGTCACTTTTAATTTATCCTCCAAGTTGAGATGTTTCATTTTTCCAACATGTTGGATTCTGGCCTCGGGGGAAGCTGCATCCACCGAACGGATTATCCACGCTCGCTAAATCTCTGGAACAGATAAGGTCCTCTAATACAGACGCTTGGCTGTGTCCTGGAGTTTATTAATGGTTAGGATGCTACTGACAGTTTCCTTTTATGCCTCGTGGCGTTTTGATGAGCTATTGTGTGTGCTTCTGAATTAATTTATTTTAAAGATACAAAATAGTTGTGAATCATCTGTTATTTCAATCATTTTATTTGTTTTGAAGATAATTCTTTACAACACATGCGTTTTTCATGGGAATGAAAATTTATGAAGCCGACTTGGCGGTTTCGGTCTGCAATGTACATTTTTAATTATATTTCAACGAAATTGCAAATCCAATTTTCAATATTTTTGGAATCGCATGATTAACTTGGATGTTTTTAGAAACAATAATTTTCAATACTTTTCTGTCTATTGTTAAATATATAGTTTTCTATATATTTAACAATATTGGAATAGCTGTATACAATCTGTCATTCTTATAAACTTACGTATTAAGAGTAGTCTTACATATAGGACCGTTTCTGAATTGTATGATGGGTAGTGGTGCAGCGTCCATGGAGACCCAGAAGCCAGGCATTTCCTAACAAAAAAATTCATTTGGTGGCATAAAAATAAAATCGATGAAACCTTAAGGAAAAGAGACACTTTTTTAACGCAAATCTGAGTGAGACGTTAGTCAGTTTCTCTATTTTAACCACCTTGATTTTCACCGCAAATAAAGCCAATCACTGAACATCCCATTCTTACAGCCTAAAATTGTTTTTACTACGATTGATTAATGTTTGTCGTGCACAGTGAATACCTCCAGCACAGACTCTTCCTATCCTATGCTTCCTACTGAAACTAACACCAGTCCAGATAATTGCGCAGTGGGTCTTTGAACTTGGTCTAATGAATTCTCTTCTCATTTTCCCGCCATTGTAAGAGTACCATCAATCTGATTTCTACCTCCTGTTTTTTTGCGTTTGGATGATCCATACAGAGTTGCCAGAATTGGGCATGATTGAATCTTTTGAGGTCTTTTTTAACTTTCCAACAGATATCTCGCCCATTAAGATCTGACCAATTTTTCTAATGACGAAATACTTCGTCATTAAGAATGACGATTGAATTCCAAATGATGAAGATATTACGTTTATTGATGATGGCGAGATCAAGATCTGGTTAGTTTTGCTAATGACAAGATACTTCGTTGAGACAACCACCGAAAGGGTTAACTTAGGACTAAATTTATTTGTGTTTCATTGTCTTTGCGAAAAAAAACCCTGCGAATATCGAGTTGACTTATCAGCTTGTCAAAAGCTAAGCATGAGATTTTTTTGCTTTCGATCCAATTTCGGACTTTGCAGAATAACCCGTTGTGTTTCTCCCAGTGCGACGTTAATTAAAACACCTGCCTCGGCATTTCCATTTATCAATCTTACGCTACATTACTGGTGCTTAGAATGGACTTGCACGTAGTCAGGATGGTAGTTGGGGGAGGGACTATTTAAAAAACGTCCAACCTAGTAAGTTAAATGAGATTTCGTGTTGAGGCTATCATTTTGGAAATGAAATATGAAAAACTAAACTATTATTGTATTAATACCAACAGCCAGTTATGAAAGTCACATGATTTCAGGTTTGCTTTGAGTCAGAATAAAATATATCTATGATTAGTTTGATCTTGAGTTTCATTTAAAATATCAACAAATATTTATCAAGGTATTTATTTGGAGCCTCAAGTATTTTTGAGAATAGGTAGCTAGATTTGCAACAGATCGGCTAATATCTCAAGAACAGTCCTGTCTCCAGGTTCAAAGGAACCTAGCTTATTGTGTTCTTTTATCCTTTCTTTACATAATTAATTTTTCAATTATCTTAAGAAATTCAACCTGAAGACTAAGTTCTTATCCAGTGTGTCAGTTATGCGATTATACAAAAATAGAATGAAGAATATGGAAAAAGAAAGATATTGAAAAAAATCTCTTTTTTAATCTTTTGCTCTTCATGACTTTCGTGAAAGGTAATCTTGAATCCATCCAGAAATTAAAAATTACTGCAAAACCAAATAAGCATGCAAAACTCCTGTCATCTTTTTAAGTCTGATTTTACTTTTTACAAGAATCTTCAATATCCTTTCATTTAATGAAAACTAGATGCAATACCACGAAAAGAATTTCTGAATATTTGGCAGAATATTTTTGCATTGGACGAATAAAAATGTATATATATATATATATATATATATATCTTTTACTGGTGGATGAAAAAGTAGTTATTTTAAAACTAAGCACGAGTAGAAAGATAAAAAGGACGAAAGTGATATTATAAATGGAATTTTTTGCTTTTCATTCACGAAGTATAAAACGAGTTACAAAGTGCCGTTCTGCATTTCGCTTAGCGCATTTGTCATCCCCACCCTGTTAGTTAAATTTGCATCCAACTTTTCTCCTCAAAAAATTTCTATTCCTTTCTCTTTACTTCATCACTATTCATTTTCTCTCTCTCCTGAGTGTGAAAATAATAGAGTGGAGAAATAACAACCATAGGAGAAAAACCCAACTGAAAATGAAATAATCGTTAGTTAGAAGAGCGATAGGTGGATATATATTTAAAAAAAATCGAAATTTTTGAAGGATAAAGTAGAGTGGTGCGGTGAAAGTTCGAAAAAACAGGATTTTTTTTAAAATACACACTTCTTTTCAGCACCCCTCCCTTCTCTGCATTCTTTTCCCCCCTCTAAACTGAAACGAAAGAGACAAAAAACGTTCTCTCATACGGATGGGGAGGGGAACAAGAACAAAAAAGAGGAGAAAAAATTAACTATAAGAAAAGATACCTATATATAGGGAAGAATGGAAGCGTTTTTCTTTCCTTCATCTGATTTAAAAAGAAAAATTCCTTCACGCACCACGCCCGAAGAGAGAGGGAAAAAAAGAAAAACATGTATAAACCGATGGGGGAAAAAGGATGGATAGGGAAAAAAAGCTTCGCTAGCGAGAGACTGGAAGCTTTTTGGCATCAAGAGAGGAACGTGGCGTTCTACCTTCATCGATTCGAATTTGACATATTCCAGGCAATTCCTTCCTCTTCCCGTTTTTTTCTTCCTTTTTTCACCCCTCTTCTCTCTCTTTCTCTCGTGCAGGCTTTTTTGGTCCTCTTTTACTTCAAGAGAGCGTCTATGTGGCTCTATATCTTTCCCGTGCGATACTCATCTTTTTAGCATAGCAGACATCTTCCGCTGCCATGTTGTCTGCAATGAATGCAAAAGCGAAACGGCTTTTATTGCCTCACTTTTGCGTATGACCTTTTTGCTGCTGTTATTTGTTGCTGTTATTATTATTGTTTGTTTGTTGATGTTTGTCGTTGGTTATTGCTGCACGTTGCAAAGGGGTGTGTTTCTCTTGTTATTTAGACGGAATGCTGTGTTGGGATGCTCGTTTCCGAGAAGTGCCTTCTTGTGCTGATTTTAAAGAGAACTTTCGAGGAATGAGCGTGATTTGAGTCAATGTTGAGACGGTTTCTTTGTAGTTTTACTTCTGTCAGGAAGATTTGTATTTAACTCTATTAGGATTAAATAAGAGCTTGTTTGTCATAAGTATCAAGTGCAACAAAATTTGTTTTGGTTGGAATAAAGCATATAAATCCGCAAGTTTTCATTCTTATGTGGTTTAGAAGAACAGTTCTTGGTTACAGTTTTCCAATTTAGAGAATTTTGCATAACATTTAGGCTCCGAGAAAAAATTACTTCGAAGAGTGTTGATTTTAAAGTGAATTTTCGGAGGAAGAGTACGATTTATGTCGATGTTGAGACGGTTTCTTTCAAGTTTTATTTTTGTCAGGATGATTTGTATCTAACTCTATTAGGATTATAGAAGGGTTTACTTGTCATATGTGGCGTTTGAAAAAAATCCGAGGCTTTGTGACAGATTTCATTAGTTTTGAGTTCAATAAATTTCATTTTGGTTTGAATAAAATTTACTGCATTCAAAGCATATAAATGCACAAGCATGCATTCCTATGCGGTTTAGAAGAATAGTTCTTGGTTACAATTCTCCAATTTAGAGAATCTTGCAGAATATTTAGGTTCCGAGAAAAAATGCTTAGGAGTGTTGATTTGACGGAGAACTTCTGAGAAATGAGTGTGATTTGTGTCGATGTTGAGACGGTTTCTTTAAAATTTTATTCTTCTCAGGAAGATTTGCATACAACTTTATTAGGATTAAAGAAGATTCTGCGTCATAAGTGACGTGTAAAAAATTCAGAGGCTTTGTGGTAGATTTCATTAGTTTTGAGTGCAATAAATGTTATTTTGGCTTGAATAAAGCATATAAATGCACAAGCATTCTTTCGTATGTGGTTTAGAAGAACAGTTCTTGATTACAATTTTCCAATTTTGGGAATTTTGCAGAATATTTAGGTTTTGGGGAAAAATGCTTCCGGGGCGTGCTGTTTTTAAAGAGAACTTTCGAGGAATAAGTGCGATTTGTGTCGATGATGAGACGATTTATTTCAAGATTTATTTTTGTCAGTAAGATTCTTTTTGACTATATTAGGATTTAAGAAAGGTTTGCTTGTCATAAGTGGCGTGTAAAAAAAATGAAAGAGGCTGTGTGATAGATACCATTAATGTGAGTCTAATATCTTTCATTTTGGTATAAATAAAGCATATATATCTGCAAGCTTTCACTCTTATGTCCTTTGGAATGGCAATACTTCGTTATAATTTTCCAGTTTAGAAAAGCTTCCATAATATTTAGGTTTTGTGAGGTTTTAAAATAATTATTATAGTATGAATAGTCTGTAATCATATATCTATCTTGCTTTTGCCTGTTTTTAATACAAAATGCAGTTTGCTAGACTTGAAATAATTCAAGATTTTCTCTTTCAACTATCTGAGAGGTTCTCATGAATACATCCGTTCTGCAACTGCAGTCTACCCTGCATGACTTCTAACCAGTATACCAGTCTAACCAGTAACTCTTCTCCAATAGTATTTTTTCTAGGATTCTTTCAACCAATTGGTATAGTCATTATGTGTGTTGTGGGGAAAAAGCAATACTTCACTAATCGGAAATATAGTAATGCTCTGAGGATTAATCAATTAAGGTATATGCATACACTAGAACACTTTTTTAAATTTTGACTTCAAAAATCCATTTTTTTCACAATAGGTCATTGGTTTGTGCTTAAACTAATTTCAGTGTGAAAAATTCTGATTAAGCTACTCATTAATTATCTAATTTAGATATAATTAGCTAATTATCATGTTTTTTGAATAGTGATATCAATGTGTTCAGGACAATTCCAGTTGGAAAATATTCCTAATATTATTCTTCATGTTTTGATCCTCCATCAAGTTGCTAGAGGGAATACGTTCTTTTTACAATTCTTTTCGCGAAGAAAGTCTAAGAAAATCATGATTTTTTCAGGAATTTCAACATTTAAAAATCAACTAAAAATTCATTTCTTAACCAATAACTTCGACTGAGGTTCAAAACATCAACCATATCATATACATTATAATGACACAAAATTAATTATAATAGATCAATTCATTTTTGAGTTATCATTGTTCGAAAGAAGCATCCTATTACAAAAACATAGTTCTTCAGAAATCGAGTTTAAAGTTTGGAAAACGTGTTTGTCTATGGTGACAGTACCTAAACCAAACCCTTGTAACTTAAAAACTATTTCGAAAATTTACAAGATCTTGGTATCGTTTGAAAACTAAGGGGTTGGAAAATAGTTTGAATTATTAACAAATAGATCGATATTATGGTCAAATTTCGTGATTTCTAGTGTACCTATACATACACCTTAATATGAAAACAAACTGTATTTTTATTTGCAATTAAGTTTTTCTCGGTATTTCACTCAATTATTGAACGCAGCAAGAGAAAAAAACCCACCGAATTTAAATAATACATGAAAATAATATGAAATTGAATTCCAAGAAAAATATTTCAATCTGACTCTTTCAACTTAAAGCAATTAAAGAATTCGAATAACAATGTCATAATGGGTGACATTGTTTTCATGCTTTTAGTTTGGTTAGTTATTTTTAAGCATTTTAAGTGCATACAATTCAAAATATTCTTATTGAACTGCATCTGTAAGTGCTGTAATAGATTCTGCGTCATTTTGATGTTTCAGCTGTTTTATATTAAAATTTGAAACTTTTTACTTTTTTACAACTTGAAATCAATAATAAATTTTGGGGACTTTAAAACAATATGATTAAAAATTGGTTACTTTATATAATAAGATTAAGTATTTTATATACTTATAGACACAGGTTTAGATTCACATAACACCCACACACACTATTGGGTATAATTCTCTATTCTATTAAAACAAATTCAAATAGCATATAGTATTTTTCATTTACCTTCTATAAGGAATATACTTTTTATAAGGAAATTGAATAATTTCCATATGGGGACTTATAATTATAAGTTGTTAAGGTGTCTACAGATTATTTACATCTATTTTGAGTTTTGTATAATACAGTCTTTGTTAAAACCGAAATATACTAGTTCATGACTTAAAATTTTAAAGTAATAGTTATGCGAATCTGATTCAAAGAACAAATTCGACGAGGATTAATTTGTAGACTTTTTGCATAAACGCCTTCCAAGGATTTACTTCGGAGTGAAAAGAATTAAAGAAAATATCTTAATTTGGAGAATTTTTTTTCTAACACAGTTTAGTTGACTCGATAAGACAATTGTTCGTTGTAGCATTGATAACAAAGTAAAAATCCCGTAACAATTTATGGCTTCTATATTCTCCAATGCACATAAAACAAATATTTGAGATACACACGAACTAACAAGTAAAACTTCGAGGAAATCCGGGGAATCTTTGTCACATTTTGTTGGGCGGTCTGTGTTTAAATGGGAGGGGAGATGTGTTAAAAAAATACCCCCAGTGAGGATTTTTCTTCACGTAATGTTCTTATGTTTAAAAACCGTTTACTCTTTTCACATCTAATTACAAACTAACGCGAGTGAATGTTGCAAAGAAAAAATTAAAGTAGATGAAATTCATTTAAAATTGCACTCATAAATGAGTCATGGGATTCTCAACAAGGATTAACTCTAGGTTTCTTAAAAAGGTGAGATTGAATTGCAGCGTGCCTTTTAGAACACCCTCCCCCAAAGGGTGGAATACAAAAACACTTGAAGTTGAACTGCCAATTATATATTTTTTTTTCTCGTTTAAAGGTATGCATGTGTGTGTGTGTGTGTGTGTGTGTGTGTGTTTATTTTAATTTGATGTTAAGGTTCCCCGATTGATTATCTATAAAATAATTTTGGAAGTGGATACCCACAAATCACAGCTTTTTTTCTTTTATTCTTATCAAACGCAATTCATTTATCTTTAATGTGATTATTTGAATTTCAGTAAAAACCAAAGAAAATTATATAAAAAATGGTGCTAATCTACTACAATAACATAATAGAGGTTAGTAAATTTCAAAAATAGCCTGTGTGTTAACATATGACATGCTGTTTTTGACAGGACCAATCCAGTTAATAAGAATATTTTATATTATACACCCCGTTCTTCTATCGACTTAACAGATTTCTTATTTTATAAAATTTAAAGTTCAATTAAAATTACATTAGGAATGTGCGTTCCTTAGATAAAATTTTTAAATAATTTCTGCAGTAACTTAATATTTTCTTTTTAAAAAATTGAATCTTACATCGTATATACCCAATTTCTTGTTTGTTGGGTTTTTGAGGCACAAGGACCAGGTCAAGTTGCACCAAGCAATGTTTTATCGGTCAAGTAATTGGAATACAAACAAGAAAAGTTTTACTGATGCATAAGAGAGAAATACACCCGACGTTGTTAAAATAATCGCACTCAATTCGAAGAAATCAAATATTTAATTCCTACAAAATTTGAAGAAAAATATTTAAAAGCCATTTTATTGGAAATTTTTTCATTGTTACTTAAGCTACGTATGCACAACAAAAAACTTATATCTTTTATCAAATATTTTTTTAAACATAATGCAGACTAAAAATTTAGAAATGATTTTTAAACGAAATTAGCTTTTTCATAAGTACCTTCATGAACTAACTATAAGAAAGACTATAAAATGTTTGTAAGCTTTTCAGAATTCATATAGTTGGTTTGGTTTGTCGCTCTAAAGAGCTGAGCTAGACAGAAAAATATTGATATATATCACCAGAGTTGAAAACATTTCGATTTTATAGAGTGCTGAAAAATTTGACCAATTTTTACTGTATCTGAAAGTTGCATCATAAGGCGTATTATTTTAGCTATTTGAGAAATATCTTTTTCTCGTTGGGGTCAGGTTTAACCAGCCCATTCACAAAAATCCCAACTCATATGATAAATAAATTGTTCTGAATATATTAATATCAGGCCCAGAGACCAGATATAGCCCTCTAAATATTTTTATCAGGTCCAGGCCTGATACGACCTTTTTGACCGGTTTAACAGGACCTCAGCCAAATACCCCTCCGTATAGTTGTATCTGGACCACAGAACAGACACGGCCCCCTTCAAATATATCTATCAGGCTCGGACCAGATATGGATACCAGATATTCCTAGAGAAGTAATTCATAAAAAAATAAATATTCAAAAACTAGTAAATCGGAGCCCAGTGTTATTTCGCAAATAGCTACGTTGAAATTTGCACCCCAAGATGATTCATATATATGTTACAGTGAAAGACCGAAATCTGGAGAATGTCGACTTTCACCGGTGAATGTCAACATTCACATAATCGCTTGGTGTATGTCCGAAATATTTGCTAAATACCCTTTTTTCTGACTTACACCGGCAAATGTCGACATTCACCATGCACTAATGGTGAATGTTGAACATTGTCGGGGATTTATATTTTCTTCTCCGTCTTTCAGTCGCGATAAAACGTCACAAGCGTGACGTAACTTTTTCGCCTCTCTTTCTGAGAGGAGTGACCAAGAACTTAAAACAAACAGTACATTCTAAATGAGAAAAGAAAATAATAGAAATTAAAAACTTACTTAATTATACAGTACATTCTAAATGAGAAAAGAAAATAATAGTAATAAAAAACTTACTTAATTATGTGATTCAAATCTTATTTATTGCAACAACTTAAACTATTATGACACTTTGAATTGCACAAGAGTCCCTTGCTTTTACAACTGCATTTATTTGTGGAACACTTCCTTTTGCAATGACAGCGTGTATAGCCTTGGCCCCCGCTTCTCGAATTAGCTGCATTTCTTGAAAAGAAATCTCATCTATGGAAAGTAACTTTTCTTTACAAATTACGAACTGATTACGTGTGTAAAGCTGCTTGAAGGTACCATTTTTATTTGCCAGTTTATAGAAGTCGGAGTCTTCTATTCCAACAACAACCGCTGACACATTTCGGCTATCTGTACGACCACGGTCGACATCAGGGACTTGTATTCGTACAGTATCACCAATTTGAGCAGGAGGAAATTGTTTTTGTGAGGTTCGTAACATTTCAGAAAGTATTTTAGAGTACTTTTCTTGAGAAAAATAAAAACAATTGTCTTCTCGTTTACCCGCAATTAATGCATTCAACTTTTCAAGAAAAAGATCACGATTCACTGCAGTAACCATTCAGTATAAATTAGGGTATCGGAAAAAAACCCTCGGCTCCTCTCTTTTCGACCTGCACCAGAGCATATCTGTGATTGTCGACATACACCGATGAGGGTCCGAATGTACAAGAATGTAATGAAATATTCGATCTTTCACCGACGTATTTGGTATGTGTCGACATTCACCGGTGAAAGTCGACATTCTCCAATTTCGGTCTTTCACGGTAACATATATATATTGTCATATTTATATTTAGCCGTCAATGTTCACGGCGCCAACTTTAACGGACCGGAATGCTGCTAAGGTAGTCCCAGCATCCGGCAGCAGAAGTCAGAACCCAAACAAAAGAGCGAGTAGGGATAGAACGAAGCAACGGCTGCATCCAAATCCCGGGCAAAAATATTTTCATAAAATGGTCTTCCCGGATGGACACTGAAGTGGTTGGGAATCCTTTTTTTCTCGATCTTGTTCTTCCCCCTCGGCCAACTAGAGATCATGCCCAGAGGCGAGCATGCCCAACGGCGATCATCCACAGAAAGAGATGGAAATCCTGACTCACTCGGCCCGTCCGATAAGTCAAAGCCTAACAAAAGAACAAACAGAAAAATACTAGGCGGGTGGGCATGACGTTTAGTGTTACCTTCTACTACCTCCCCTTTTCCTGTACCTTGAGCGGCTAAAAAAAGCGCGACTACTATTTATTTATTTCGTTACCTTCGTCTTCAAGTAAGCTCTTGTGAAATTTGCTTGACATATTGACATGCCAACTTTTTGTTGTACGCGGCTCGCGGTAAGCGTCAAAGGTGTTTAGCGGTGGACCTCCCCGTACTTAACTGGGAACTTGGAAGGGTGGGAAATAATAACAGTGCGCAACAAATGGTCCGTGAGCGAATGATGGGGTGTGCAGATTATGGTTTTTGGCCGGACTTTATTTTTTTGCGGAAGCCATCGTGAATCGTTAGAGGTTCTTACGCATCCGGATATTTTTTGTTCTCCTGTGTGACAAGGCGCGCGCAGGTAACAAACAACTTGCAACCGGAGGATGGGAAAATTGCTGAAAAAAACTAGTAATTGCTACAATGGGTAAGTGGTGCATTCAAAAGTTAAACTAATGTCAGTTGCGACTGGTTGGATAACTATAACCCTTTTTTCTTTTGTCTCATTGTTGTGTTTCAGTCGTTGAACTCGAAGAAATCTGAAACACACTGATTGAGATAATTGACATCAAATTAGGGGGAAAGGTAACTTGAAATGCGCTAAATAAAAAACGAAGGTTAAGAAATAGAATTGAAGACGAAAATTTTAAGCTTGGAATTTGGGAAGAAAGAATAATAGGCACTTTTGTAAAGATGCAAAATTTTATTCTTCGGCCCGTAGCTATGATTGAAGTTTTCCTAAATTTTTTTAAATCGATGTTTATCTATATAACGTGAGTGCAAAGTTAGAAAGAGGTAAAACCCGAGGTATCTTGGTTATTAAAAAATAACTAAACTTTTTAAAAATAATTCTTCCGAGAGGATGGAAGGCAAACACATTTTATGAACAAAACTTATGAAATCTAAACTATAAGATTTACATCGAATTAAGAAGTCATTTTTTGTATAATTTTCCGACTTTTCCATCACAGCATCTTATTCTTAGAAATTTAGTTGGATTAGAGCAGAAACTCATTAATAATCGGAGACACTAAATGCTTATTTTCATGATGATGAGAAAAACATTATAATTTCACTATCTGCTTAAGTGATATATATAGTTCTATTAAAATGCTTATAATCTTTTATCTTTTGAGTTAAAAACGAATAGTTAGTCTTTAAGCAGCTTTACAGTAAAAAAATATTTCTTTTTGTCACTTAAAGAGTTTCTACTTTAAGCCGATGATTATAAGCATCTGTTGCAATGAACAGTTCACATTATCTTGCACATTTATGGAATGGTATGTATTTCTTCTACATTGTTAAAGGTTATACGAACGACAGATATTAATCCTACAGTACAAGTATATTTTATTGATTTTAAGCCTGAAATACTCTTGAACTCGATCAGATTATCATTATGTAACTGTTCTATGATTATATACATAGATTAATTGTTAGTTAAATTATTCATAAATAGAATTATGAGAGTTACCTATAATTTTTATTATACTACACCACTCTTAAACGATATGTTCATCTAGGTTAAATTTCAAGTGATCACGCATGAGACCTAAAAGGTGTAATTATATGCTTACATGACTGATAGAATTCGTGATGATTAAATATGATTATTTCGAGCATTTTTAATGTTGAAAATATTAAGGAACCGCACTCCTTCAAATCTGCTCTCCGGCAGTTTGGAGGACTATGAAAACATTCATTGAGTGAAGAATGTTTTTCCACATTTCCCGAAGGCCCTTTAGACGCCAGGCCTTTGTACCATGGCACAGGAACCCCCTATGTGTCACTGGTATCATGGTACAGGGTGACCTTGAGGAACATATTGCTCAACCATACATCTTATTCGATGGATCTATTCTGTAACATGTCACTAATCTATGATGAAGGACCCTATGTTTGGGCCCTAGTGAACATATTGTGCAACAAGACAACTCATTTGATATACCTATTCTGGAAGGCAAGCCACACAATGGTGCAACATCCTTCTCGGGACACTAAATAGGCTGAAATATGCATGCGCACTGACTTGTTTTGTGTTCAAAAATGGAGTACGCATGCGCATGTTTTGTTGCATGTGGATCAATGTGTGACTTTCCCAACGTCTCGCTATACTGCGGCTCCAGGGAGAAGGCAAGTTGAGCCACTCGGTTTTGAACGAGCTTATTATGAAACTGATGACAACGTAGACAAATCCCTACCACAATTAGCGTCTTCAGCGCTGATTCCAAGTTCATTGCTCCGTGCCAAAAGCGATAACATTGACAACAAGTTGGCAGAGTGAAGCCTACTCCATCGACCTTGTAATGAAATAGACGGAGTATAAGCCAATCGGCCCAAGGCGATTCGAAGCCCATGTGACTTACCCTCCTGAGATCTTTTGAGTGACTCCACTCACATATCTATTTCATTAGAAGTTCGATGGGGGTAAACATCCACGGCAATTGCCATTCATGCTTTTGCGTCTGGCAATCTCCTAACTCGCTGTAACACCTAATCAGAAACCGACTGCCCCAAGGTGACTGCCTTCTCCCGGAAGCCACAATTTGATCATTGATATGTTTATTGTGGTTCAGTGTTGATTCTTGAGTATATCTTGACGTGTACTTTGTCTTCCTCAGATGCATGGCTACGGCGACCCAGGTCCGGACCATCACGTGATGCCCCCAGGAGTCCACGGTCCACCCCACCAGCTGCCCTCCTATCTCACAGACGACCACTCCCTGCACCAGCCGCCGAGCAACCTGTCGTCACACATCCCTGGGACGCCCTCGGAGCTCTCGAGCCCCACGAGCGAATGATGCTCGCCGATCCTCGGCCACTGTCCCCGGCTGAAGAGGGGTCGACCACCCCGCAACCGAACGTCCCACTCTCGCAGGAAGAGATAGTCTCGGAGCTTTCAGGAAAAGACACCTGTCTTCGCGCGGAAGACGAAACGAGTGCCACTCTTGGACTTCGCACTGTCCCCGGAAGAATGGCCCGGGGATCAGCCAAGTGTTGTCGGTCTTTGTAAAGGAATGGAAGTGTGGTAGGGAAGGGTAACGTGACAAGGGTGTTTCTAGCTCAATGATAAGAGGGAGAAACTTCAAGTTGTATGGACTGCAAATTAGTCTAGCTTGATTTGCTGTCTGGGATCTCTGATGTCCACATTAGTCTGTCTTTTAACTTAAAAATATTTAATTAAACAAGTAAATGGAAACGAAAATTTAAAGCTAGAAATTAATTTTGATAAGTGCATAGTAATTTTTAGATCCAAATTTAACTGTCTGTAGAGATAAATCTGGGGTAGAAAAAGCATTTAAATGATGGAAATAGATTTATGAAGCAAGTGAACTTGCTAAAAAATAAAATTCCGTAGAGCAAAATGTTGCGAAAGCGTACTTTTGATGTCTCAAAATTTTAATGCCCAAAATAATTTTAGAAATTATTACTATGTTTACTGTCTTACCTAAATAGAACATTTTAAAATTCTGTTTTTGTAAGGGTGATTTCATATATTAGCATTTTAAAAACCGAATATTTCATAAGCATATTTCTGAATTTTAAATTTGTATCCAAGTTAAACTTTTGCTTTTGTTAACTAATGCAGTATATTAGTTTTACGAGCACCAATAGCCTACTAGATGCTTCATACATCAATTAAAGGTTTTCAACAGGATTAACCATTAATTTTGTAAGTTGGAGTACACTGCTGTTAAAAGACAACTTATATGGAAAGAGACGGTTTGAACAGAGAAAGTACAATGTTCATGCAATCGAATCAATACAAATAAAAAGAAGTTCATAGAAAATATTGACATATTTTCTACTCTTAAAGCTTCAAACCTGTATATAGTGGACATTTTGTATTTACTTCACAATACTTTGAAGGTCAGTGAAGTTTCAGTCAAAATGCTGGAGCTTAAGGTCATACTTTTACCCCCCAAGTATTCTAAGTCATCAAAAAACGCTTTATATAAATGTTTCAGATCTCATTTTCTGACCAATTTTTTGTCATCTGATTCGACACTGTGTGAATAAGTATAAAAACTTAAGGAATTCCTAGAGTGCATGTAAAAAAATACAAAATCACGAGCATAACTTTATGGACATACTTCTGGAGTTTATGTAGATTGCAGATACATAAGTGTGTATAAATGTATATCTGCGAAACTGGCTCTGCAGTTTATATATGTTATATGAATAAATGTGTAAATACTAAACGAAACAAATGTCGTACTTGTTATTATTTTACAATGCAAACATTTTTTAATTAAAAACTACCAGCAAGCATACATTTTTGATGTTTTCATTTCCAACAGTTTGAACTTCGAAACGAGGAATAAAAATGTTCAAATTATGCATTTAAAGAACAGATTTTGGAACATTCTAGTATAGATAAATTTTTATGACTTTTATTATTAAACTATTACCCAATACTCTAAAAATATGTCTTCTAGTTGATGTGCAACAAGATAAGTGTTAATGTATTTTAAATACAAAAAACGAAGAAATATTGAAGCAATATAAAATTATTTCAATAGATAATACAGAATGACATGCTATTTGAATACAAATACAAAGTAAAAATTAGGGAACTTACTAGGAGATAAAACTAGTTTTCCTACAGTCGTATTTAGGGCTTTTTAATTCAGAATCAAAAAATCCTTTTAAATGTTTTTAATCTTCAAAAAACTTGTGAGAGATTTTCTCTGGAAAAATAGTTAAAATTTCATAATAGAAAGATGTTCAGAATTCATTGATGTATTTTGTGAACAAAAAGTTAAATGATTAAAAATAATGTTTTAAGGCATGTTTATTTTAAGTTTAGAGAATAATTCTACATTTTTTTTATCGTAATCTCGTATTAGGAATAAATAACAAGATATTTCCAAATCTTTTTATGGATGAAGAATTGGAATCACAATACATTCACAGATTAATTCCAAACTTAAGTAATTCTTTTTTCCGAATTTAGAAACCAAAAATAGACTTAAATCCAAATAACTAATTGTTATCTTAGTCGTTTTTTGAAGTTAACAGTTTTATTAACAATGATTAAAAACTTATGAAAAATCTTTATTAAAATTTTAATCTTCATTTGTCGTTTTTTGGAGATTTGTATTTTTGCTATCGATTCGACTAAGGTTTTCATTTGCTCATCAAATTATCTTTCCGAAAAATTTAAGTAGAATCTGTCTAAATCCTCAAAAGTGTATGTAAGAAGAAGTGTTCATAAAAAATAAGAAAACGAAGTGTTTTTACTATCTTGCCCAGTATTTAACAAATAAATTTTACCTAGAATCGTTTCTCTACTATTTCTCTCACCCAATTTTACTTTCATCGCAACCAATCTAACTGTTAAATAATAAACTCTACCACTTCGGATTTCTCAATTAGTAGCTAGTAGCTGGCTGAAGGAATACCACAACACACATTTGCACAATGGAGGGCACAGAAATTACAGATGACTCTTATCTCTACTACTTCACACTCATTTTTAGTTAAAATCTTCGCACGCAATCTGACTGTTAAACAATAAACTCTACAACGGATTTCTCAATTAGTAGCTGGCTGAAGGAATACCACAGCACCCATTTCACAATGGAAGCGCAGAGAAATTGCAGAAGTAGAAGGGCAGCGAGAATACATTGCAGAGCAGTTAATCGACCACTGACCAGCTGCCATTTCGCACTGTCCATGTCGCCAGATGGCCAGATCCACAGTTTTATCTCAGGGAACACTAACAACTGCTAAAAAAGAGGGGAAAGGAAAAAAGAAAGAACGAACAAACGGCAAAAACAAACATCAAAAATGGAAAATGCGGACAGGTGTGGTCGAAAGGGGGGCTGAGCACGGTAGTCATGGTAGCGTGGTCAGCAACACACGGTTACGCGTTCGATCGTCCCTATCATTCCACGGGCAAAGGAACTGTATCATTTCCCAAAAAGGTGCCAACTGCGCACAAAATGCGGACTTGTCAATTAGATTTTCCACGCACTAAGCGAGAAAGCGATCAGGTGCTTTTCAGGTTAGACGTTGCTTTGACACTTAGCGGAGTCGGTGGCAAAGTCAAACACGCCGCGAAGACACTTCTTTGACGGCGGACAATGGCCACTGTCCGAACAAAGCTGGCTCGTTTCTGGTTAGCCTGTTCATGGAATGAAATAAACAATCGGTGCCTTATGCCAACCGCTGTCGACCTCGGCAATTGGGATATAATATAGTTCGATTTTTACCCCACTCCCCCTGCTTTCGGTCTCACCTACAATCAGGGCCTTCGCGTATTGCTGGTTTTCCCACGTTCTCTGTCGCACCAGGTGCACAGTCTTTGTTGGAAAGGGAACACATGGCAAAAAGTGGTGAAATTCCAGCGATCAGTCAATTGTCTCTGTTTAGTCGAATTTCTAGTATGCGTGCGATCACTTGAATTCTTGATATGAATTCTTTAACGACAGTTTACCTCTTTCAGATAAAATAAGAACAGGATGGAACTCATTTTGATGCATGCAAGATTTGATTTCAATTTGGTTATTACATTTTTGACTATTTTATGCACTTGTCTACAATTCACTAGAGCTTAAGGTCTGCGATGGTCTTACGAGCTCTGGCGAAGAAGCCATTGAATAAAGTCCTTACATAGGGGCATACGCGATCAGGGCCGATCCTTAGGGGTGTGCTAGGCATGTAGTTCCTCCTACAATTCACTAGAGCTTAAGGTCTGCGATGGTCTTACGAGCTCTGGCGAAGAAGCCATTGAACAAAGTCCTTACATAGGGGCATACGCGATCAGGGCCGATCCTTAGGGTTGTGCTAGGCATGTAGTTCCTCCTACAATTCACTAGAGCTTAAGGTCTGCGATGGTCTTACGAGCTCTGGCGAAGAAGCCATTGAACAAAGTCCTTACATAGGGGCATACGCGATCAGGGCCGATCTTTAGGGGTGTGCTAGGCATGCAGTTACATGTTGTCATGAAAATAGGGACTGCCGAAGGAGTAATATGCCCCCCCCCCCACCAACTTTAAACAAAACGTACAACTCTAAATAAACCGGTACTATTATTTTATATTTATTGGGTTTTTGTAGGGTTTCCTTTACGATTGTAATAAAATATACTTTTGAATCTGCATATTTTGCTCTTATTTTACATGTGTATTCAAAAATATTTTAAAGGGCACGGATGTTTTGAGGGAAAGAGCCCAGGGGGCTCGAATCATTCCCGAAATGAATTTGGAATTTCAAAGCTATCAAATACATATGTGGAAATTTTGAGCCTTATAGGTAAAATATACTTCTGAATCGTCAATAGCATTGAAAGTAGTCACAAAAAAAATCATCAAAAGCATTAATAATTTAAAACTACGACATGTAGGGAACCAGGAGGAAGAAGACTTGCCATTATTATTTGCTGAATACGTGCTTGAAAGGCTCTTTTTGAAAATAAAGTGTTTTTGAGAATAGGGCGGCTTGCTGAGGTTTGCACGTGGGCAGTTCATATCTCATGAACGGCCATGTACACGACTCTGATAAACTGGACATATGAGGCGTGTCAGAAGATTTTAAAGCAAAATTAACCTGCATATCTTATAAATAGCATTTAGAATTGAGTATTCCCTCATTTTTAGGATCCATTATAGTCTTCAAGCTTTTATGCACTAAAGATTTACCTTGTATTTTCATAAAACTTCTAGGGGTCGCGGTAGCCATGTTGGTAGAGTTTCGGATCGGCAACCGGATAGTTGCGGATGCGAAACTAGATCCAAACAAATACCCTCATGTACGTGGGGGCTGATACATGTTAAATCTGTTATGGCCTTAAATGTCCTCTCGTTGGGTAAGTGTTGAAGTTTGGAGAGTGGAATGCCCACTCAGATGTTGACCTCGTCATCTGACTGTGGTTCAAAATTACGAGGTGTTGTCCTCGGATCTTTCCCTTCGGTATTTATTCCTGACTGTTGCCAATAGGCCGCTATGGTGCTCCAGTGCGATGCCATTTCAATTACCCAACCCCCACAAAACTTCTAAAATTTCATTTAATTTTTTATTGATTAAAGCTATATGAGAGAAATTTTTTCACTTACCATAAGACTTTTATTCATCATTTCCCAATTATTAATAATAACCCATTGTGCTGCTCCAGTGCGACGTAAATTACCTACCAACCTACCCAATTATTAGTATTTCTTTCAATGAGTCATCTACCATTTGGCATTCCTCTCTGTAACAAGCTGATTGTTCCCTTTTATTCACGGGGCAGCCGTGGCTTAGAGGACCCACTACGTTAGAAACCTACGAGTTGTAAGTGGCGCAAGTTTTATTCTTGTACCTCAACTTGGGAGCATTTCGCTCTTCTGTGTCAGTAAAACTCTCCTTGTGTATATCCATTAATTGACGTTGTCTGTTTTGCATTGGGCTTAGCTTGGCCAAATATCGCCCTAGTGACATAAAACCAACCCAATCAATCAAACCCTTTTATTAACTGAACAACATTATTCATAGTGGGAATTCTATGCATCACTTCCTCAACTTTTATCCTGCTCAGACGCATATACTACCAGGCTCAACCATTTCGACCCAAAAGCAAACTTTTATTTGAATTTACTACAAACGAATATTTTTTCATTTCGATCCTACTGGAATTTTGCTTCCATAAAATGAAGTCATTCTGAAAAGTTTTGCAATATTTTCCAATGTAATTAAAAATAAGGAAATGTGTATTCAAGCACATGACTATATAGTATTCCATACTTTGATCAAATTTGTTCGATATGAAAAAATATCGCGGAGTGCCTATTTCTGTATGTATGTGGTCTGAAATCTTTTAAAGCAAATTCGCCATTTCACTATGCTTAAGGCCTCCAACTTACTGCATCCAACTGTGTTAAAACGTACTCGGTCGTAAAATGACCTTGAGTACTTCCAGGTGAGTATTCGAAAGTCCCCTCCACGCACGTGCGTCGAACTTCTAAGGTGGTCAATAGAGAAGCACGCGGAGTTATCTGGAAGTGGTCAAGAAAAACGGGTGTATTGAGCTGTCTAGCGAGGGGGATGCTGTTGATGATCTGTGGAATAACTGCCAACTCAAGTTTCTCCGCATGTCATTGACAGGTGCGGTTAGCTGTCACTCGACATATTTTGTCGTTCTTAAGCGCGGAAAGAATAGTTTCTGAGAATAGTTTATCTTAGAATTGTCAAACATAAAACACATTGAGCCCAACTGTCAGTTCAAGAATAGAGTTTGAATACTGGAGGGGCAAGTAATACTCCTTATTATCCTCCCAATGTCATGTTTCGGAAAGATGTATTATGCTGTTCATGAATTCGGAATTTTCTTCATCAGTGTCTCATGACAACAGCACCTCTATTTACGAATTCAGAGATATTTCAGATTCTAATCAAGAATTTAACTGAGGTAAATGTATTTTCCGATGCATACTGATGCCACATTCGTTCGTACTGTTGGTAGGTAGATACGTAATTAACATCAAACTGAAGCAACACAACGGGCTATTGGCGACGGCTGGGATCATTCCCGAAGGGAAAGGTCCAAGGTCAACGCCTCGTAATTTTGAGCCACGGTTAGATGACGAGAACAACACTTGAGCAGGCACCCCACTCTCCAAACTTTCACACCACGCCGACGTGAGGACATTTGAAGCCACGACAAATTTAAAGTGTACCATCATACCTTTTACACGATGGTCTTTGGTTGGATTCAAACTCGCAACCCTCCGGTTGCTAATCCGTTACTCTTTCAACCGGGCTACCGTGACCCTCGGAGTAACATGATTTCAATTTAAATTAATATGCGATTTATAAAAACCATATTAACTAATTCGATTATTTTGGTTTCTATAAATCATATATTAATGGATTTAATGTGCCTATACATTTAACGATAAATGCACGTTTTTACCTTTTGATAGTTCATTTAATTAATTGATTTTATTCTCCGGGATAATCAAATCCCTTTTTTAAGATGGGTGTAAGAAGAAAATTCTTCCTCTCACCTAATGGCAGATTTTTAGGTAATTAATTCCTCATGTCTAATTTAAAACTCACAATATTTAAATTAATTAAGAAAGTTTAAAATAATGTAACTTTTTGATTAGTTTATAAGCGATTACAAACTTAAAATTCACAATATTTAAATTACCGCAATGATTACATTTCATTTAGTTATAATTTTAATCTTTTAACTGAAATCAAAACTGTAAACAATTATTTTTGAAATTGAAAATTTATTTCAAAAGCTTTGTTACGCTTATTTTGTACTTAGGGCAGGCTACAATTGAAGACCTCTAGGCAACATAGTGATACGCCACAAAAATTAATGTTCCTTAATGAAAAATGAAAAAGCGAAATATTGAAGAGCAAATGGTATAAACTATTATAATTTCGGAATTTTTTAAAGCTTGTAAATTGTACAGAAAAATTTCAAGTATGGCTTTTCATTATATTGCCCGAAACCCTTCGATTCTAATCGTACACAAGCTATAAAATATCAAATTGCATTAATTTACATAAAATTATTTTTGATATGTAAGCCCAACCTACATATAAATACCACTATCTATACCGTAATACTGAGAGTAATAACGACATCGCATATTTTGTAAATTCCAATATTCTCAGGGTATTCAAATTTGTTTAAAACTGAGATACCCTGCCGATCTTGGACACATTTCTACAACCTATCTAAAGATTAATGAATTTTGGTTACATTAGATTTTTGTATTTCCGATGCAGACACTTACAGACGAATGTCCTTAGGCAGACTAGAGATACAAAAATACCAGTTCAGATAACAAAAATAGGCAAGAAATAAGTAACGAAAAGTTCAAGTACAATATAAATAAGGCTATTACAGCGAATATATATATACAAATGGTCGTTATCGTCCCAGTAACGGAAGAAAAGAGCACTATTAAATAAAGCAAGGCAGACTAAAGAGGCGAAGCTAGACTTTTTAGGATCTGGGCAAATGGGACGGATGCCGCCCACCGTCCGAAACAAATTTTCGCATTTCAATTGATAATAAAGCTATAATAAGGTTATGATATACTGATTAGTAATTTGTTAATAAATTATTGTTCACAATAATGCTCTTGAATGCAATTATTTATTGACTTTGCATAAAAACTCTAAAAATGTCGAGCTTTGTTAATGGATCTTCTGGGCAGAAGAAAAGGCGCACCCTGTCTTGTTTTTTGCTCTCCCGACATTTGTGAGTAAGAAAATATTCTTCATCTATCTCCTCTTTTTTCTGAAAGTAATACAGTTGCTGGGGGCTATATACATGAGAGAAGTATTGATTTTTAAGTGTTGCACGTTCTAAAGACGCGATTGAAAGTATTCACACTCATATCACTGCTAAATGCTTTTGTAATAGACAAAGTTGTGCTTTTATGAAACGATTTTTACGAAACATCAAGAAAAATAATAAAACTCTCGTTAATATTTCTGAAATGCCGCCCTTTAGACACTGGGGCTCGGGACCTCCTCCAATGTCGACTTTCCCACAGCTGTGCCGCTGCATACAGTTAGATGAGAAGAGTCCATGATATCGGGGCGGGCAGGTAGATAGGTAGTTGGATTTACGTCACATTGGAGCAACACAACGGGAAGCACGGTCAGACGACAAGGCATTGGGGTGGGATGGGCTAAAAAAGACACCAAAGGGATGTAAATGGGCCGAAAGACAATCAAGTTCGGTTGCTGGTGGTTGAAAAGCTGTAACGGCTTTTGGTTACTTTGTTTGAAGAATGTAATATGGTTTTCTGAGAGATATTTTATGAATCACTACCAAGTGATTCCTCAAGAAATAGGATGGACTGTATTGGACTCCGACTGGTTTCAAAGAACAAACCTCTGCCTTCCAGTTCTGCTACACCAGTACATTATCCATCCCATCTCTGAGCATTGTCCACCTCAACATTGTGTGGTTATCTTTCAGACCCATTGTGCCTGACCCCCTTCTTTGAGGACACCTGCTGAATTATGCCCTCTGCCTTTCTTCTGCTCTTGACAGGGGCACAAAGGAACACTTCAGGTTCAATAGAAATACAAATTACCCTTTGAATTTAATGGACCAACTCAAATAATAGCGCACAATGTTTAATTTCCCCTTCTTGTGCCATTTCTAATGCTGGACGCTTGTTTTCTGCGATGATTTGGTTAAGTTAAGAGGTGAGGTGAGATTCAGCATGGGATTTTCGGTTTTTATCTTTAAGGGATAAAATGTTGTAATTTTATGTTTGAACGAAAGAGATAATAGCACCAATTCAGGTGAATGATATAATTATAAATATGGAATTCATCTTACAGTTTGATTTTAGACATTTATTTTTTATTATTTTGTACTTATTGTTCATTGTATTCAGTCTCTTTTCCTTCCGTCATTCGTCTTTAGCTGTTCTTTATAATTTGTTACATGATTATTAAATTCGTATTTAGTTCAGAAATGCAATGATTTTTCTATGTAGGGTAAAGGTACGTAATTTGAAACGCCTAATATGAAAATTTTTCCAAAACTAGGAAAACGGGTGTTTTTGAATGAATCAAACGCCAAATCACGACAAAATTAATCAAGATTTTATATATGAATAAATAATTCATCTAATACTAAACACGTTTGAACAACACATAATCCCAAATGGAGACGTGAGGGTACTTCCACTGAGAAGGCATATGATATTGGGGAAATCCATTTGTAGGAAGGTGATAAGCTCGCCAGAGGAAAAGGCTATCAGCAACGCAATATCAGGAGTGGTCATAGGTGAAATTTTGTTTCGATATTTCATAGTCATTGCTATTGCTTCAGGCACTAAACAATTGGAGTCAGAATCCACACTTAAGACTCCAGTTGTGGGTACGCGTTGCTTGAGCGTTAACCTGCTCACTAATTTTGCGAGTAGACTCATTAAAAACTCCGTGACTCAAATGACAACTTGAGGGAGTTGGACTATACCTTCTCGAGCACGGCATAGATTGTCTACACATTTTTTCTTATTCAAGATCATCCAGCAAAGGTTTGTAATTTGGAACAAGGAATTCTTTTCTGGAAGCCATTCTCTACTATATAACTATTTTTTATCTGTATATTACACTATTTTACATTGCGAATCTTCACTAACATGGCCCTTGCGCCGTAAAACCCCAACAAACCAAACCAAACTTCACTAACACCTTAACAGAATTCTGTTAATCTATTTGCAGATAAGTTAATACGAATGTAACTGAGTAATACACAAACCCAGAATGAAAGATTTGACGATCCACATGATCAGTTGAGTGGTCACTCTCAGTTCTGTGAGGAATTTAAAGCGCAATCGAATGTAGATTCACGAATAACGAGTCGTCTATCAAACATGCTCAACCCCTCAATCATCATTCCTTGTTGGAGGATGTAAACTGAAAAGGCTAGCTCCCAGGAAAGATATACTAAATTTATCACACAGCCATCGAGGATCTTTCATCGACTGTACATTTCACTCATGTCGGCACTTTCTTTACCTCTCAACTTCCAGAAATCAAATAAAAAAAAGGAAAAACTTTTCCCTGATTCTTTCTCATACGTTTCCATTGCTCTTCAGAGCAAAGATGGTGGAAGTCAGAATGGCGTTTTAAGTTCAGACACAGAGCAATGAATTGGGTTCATTTTGCTGTATTATGGGCACTTAGATAAGATAGGTTAGGCATTACCTATACGCATATGCGATTAGGTAATACCATTTTTACTCAAAACAGGTTTTACTGCTTCACATGCTAATAGGAACTATGATTTGCTTTCTTGCTCTACGGTCATTTCTTACTACACGAAGGCTAAATAGAGCAGAGACTAAGAAAATAAACAATGAGATTGTCTTTCGAGTGCATTCAGGTCGATAAAATGCATTGTTATATGTTTATAAGAAATATAAAAAAATTAAATAGAAATTACTAGATTAGGAACGTAATATTTTGGTAAAGCAATAAAGCTATTCAAATAAATATTGTTTCTTATCCCACTTGCACTAGACAAGCAAGACTATGTCCGGGAGTTCATGCACATTCAAAATGTCCAAGACGAGTGTAAGATTAAAATACAGATTCCTTTCCTGGAGAACAGGTGCTCGAGAAATTCCATTGAAACGTAGCCATAAAATCTACGCCCCAGACAAACAAGGAGCTGACCCCAGGTACTGGTATTGTTCCATATTGCATTTTCGATAGGTCCAGGAAACCTTTAGACCATGATGAAATAAGAGAAACCTGTTACTCATCAACAAGTTAAAATGAACTTATTCCATGCAATTAACTTAAATGTAAAGATTGAACATCAAACAAAAGCCGCTGAAAAGTCTTGAGAGCTACTGTTGATGAGTCAAATTCCAAACGAGCTCCCAAGAGGCTTTACAGCAAATTTTATATTGATGGCAAATCATGACTTTTTATAGATACATCTAAATAAAATCGGAATAAAGGACATTGCATTCTGTCCACTCTGCAACTCTAATGCAATTGAGAAGACCGATCAGTTAAGGACAGAAGTTTTCTTTGCTGAGACCACCTTTCCTATCAAATGGGTTGCAAACTCGTGCATTTACTGGACGGTAAGAGAAATGGCTTTCCGTCTTCTAGCATAAGATAAAAGAAGAATATCCAAATGATCTCGATAAAGAACAGGACAACCTTTTTCCAGTTCAGAAATCTAGCATGTTTCAATTACACCCCAGAATTCCTAGCGCTCATTGATGTTAGTTTCAGTTTTCGTTTTTCAAGAGGTTGGGTTTATTCTGGTAGCAGTTTATCATTTATGAAAGTACCTCGCTTTCCGGTGTAAGGTCAGAATGAATGTCTTGTACGTGTGTTGTTGCATTGTACGATTAAGAAAGCCAAAAAAATGTAAAGGGTGAGACGTAAATTAATTGGAAGAGTTTGATATCGAAATTAAGTTGCCATCCACACAATAATGATAGTACTCTATATGAAAGCTTTTTCTATCAATCTCAACGTAGGTTGCGGTAGTGTTTTTGCATCGGAACGTGTTTCCTGAACGCATTCCGGATGTGACATCACCTGCTTGTTCAACGAATACGATTTCAGTACGTCCCAGTAGAAGTACCAACGAATTAATTGCGAATTTTGATATATGATAGTTGATTGGTTAACGCTAATTAGATTAAATGCCATACGTCACCAAAACAGCGGTAAAATGCATTTTAAAGTAATCCCGACAACTATAAGACGAGGGCTTCGGAAAAAAAAACAGAACAGAAAGTTAAATTTCCGATTTCCGTCTGGTTTGTTTATTTGCACTGAAAATCCATGTCAACAGAAAGTCATTACTACCTTTAAATCTAAAACAGATCGCAATTAAAGTTTGTCGAAGCTAAGGACATTAACAAGACGTTTAGAGAGGAAAGTGATTTACTTTATGTAGGCGAAAATTAAAGTTTATGTGACTTGTGTGTGCCTTTTATAAATATTTTCTTCTGAAATACAGAGAACTTCTTAAAAGGGAAAACTTACTATACACTCCTTCCGTACCTATACTTTTAGAAAAGGTAATTAAGAATGAACGTTAAGGAGTAATTAATATGAAGGTAGATATAGATGTAGTGCAAGATGGTAGATATAGAAGGTAGTGCATAGATGCACTTCTGATTTTTTTTAGCAAATGAGTTAACATTTCAAATGACTTGTTTATTAATGATTATTACATAAACATACCCTTTCAAGTTTATTTCGAAATAAGTTCCTTTAACAGAATTCGAAGGATAAAGGTACTATTAAGATTCGAAAATAGGAAACTAATTTAATTTAGGAACTACTTGAATAAGTGTAGAATTAAGTTTCTGCTGTTTATTCACGTTACATATGTACCTCGTTCTTCGTGATCATTAAATATTTTGTTACATGACACCAAAAGAGTTATATTGCTTTGAGTTTTTCCTTGATGTTAATTTGATACAAAAGTTAAGCACTTTAATAAAACAGATATATTAAAAATGTTTGTAAAAATGTTATCTCAGTTTACATCATAATTAAAACAGATCTGATATTAATAAAATCTGTTCACAGTAAAATATGATTGTAAAAAGTTTATGCATGTAAAATTTATGCATAAGTGTACAAATTTATTTATGTGTCTAAGTTATGCAAGTAAAATAAATATAGCTTAATAACACTTCAAAGAAATTTTTAAGGTGGCATTATAAAACGACAAAGATTTGAACTACTTCCCTTGATTAAATAGTTAAAATGATATGCTTTAAGCACATAATCCTTTTAAAAGGTAATAGTTGTTTTTCTACTTGAAGGTTTAAAATCAAGAAACTGAAATCAAGATCAGAACTTATACGAAATGTTGTAATGAATTAATCAATGTTGAAGTTAGAATCTAAAATTTTGAACCACAGGGAAATATAATGAAAACTGTATCACTTTTCTTCCAATAATCTCTTCGACAGAACTGTGCGTTTTGTATTTATCCCTGGAAAACAAAATTAAAACTTCTCTCTATTATCGGAATAGGTCCTAAGAGAAACCGTTGTCATAGTAACTACCCATGATCCAATCATTGCTTTAAGTTAGTTTTCTTTAGTGATTTTTATTGGAAATGATCGAACCATTCTGCTTTGATCGATTCAGAAGTTAGGAAAAGGGGTAGTGGTGGGGGTCGGTCACAGTTTATTTTTCGATAAAAAGTAAAAGGTATCCTTTTCCATTAGTCACTGAATAATATTTTTGTTTCCTTTAAAAGTTCAATTTAAGTGATTCTATCGATTCAAAGTGCAAATAATTTTTTTTAAATGCGAAATTCATTTCAGACATCCAAATAGATAATAAAAAGTATAGAATAAGTATCTCAGAGAAGAAACTAATTTTTCAACACTAAAAGAAATTATTTTCACAAAAGTTAAAATTCAAAATAAAGAGATATTTGAATTTATAAAAAATTACGCATTACTTTTAAAATGTTTCATAACAAATTTTATTTTCCATATCAAAATTTAAAAAGGGTGAATTAACTATTTTAATACGCAATACTAAACCCAGGTTACGAAGCTCGTCAATTTTAAGAAACCTAATTTTCAACATTAGTTTCTGCAAAATGAATTTCGTTACATTAATTTTTTAAAGTTAAAAACATCTTTCTAATTTCACTATTAGCCTACAACGCTGATGTACAGACCGTGGCCCGCGGGACACATGCGTAATAACACTTCAAAGAAATCATGCGTTATTTCTCACCATGCGTTATTCCTCACCATGCGTTATTTCAACTAACAAGTCACGTAATGTGTAATTTTTAAAAATTGTACATGCGCACAGAAAAGTAGTTATGGTGTCAGGCTCGACACATATGAACAAACTTTTTCAGTCATGAATATTAACTAACTGAAAAATAGGAACCGCTTGACTAATGAAAATTTAGAATCAATTTTGCGCTTGACTTCTACAAAAATCGAATCAAATATTAAAACAATTTTGAAATCAATGCTACGTCACGCATCAAAAGAAATTCTCTATTTACTTTTGTTATCTTTCTCTGTAACAATATATGATAAATATAAATAAAATAATTGATATAATATATGATTGATAATTTTCATATTTTTTGGCGTTCCTCTAATAGGTCACAGTGAATTAATGTGGCACTTGATCCTAACAAGTCTGTGAATCCCTGAACAACAACAATTAAGATATTGATATTGCTTTTGGCAAGTTTCGAGTTTCATTGCAAAACAGTTGAAAATATAAACTACACAGCATAATTTTAGAAACTTTATCTGTAAACAGATGAAATGTGAAAAGGTTTATTAAAATCAATAGAGGCAATATCTTCGAGTGCGCTTTGAGCGACAGGACCTTGTGTAACACAATTTTGAACAGTAATGCAATCAGGAGGTTAAGGGTTGGTAAACTCCAGTTACCCCAAAGTAAAATAAAATTTTCATCAACTTGATCAATTCAAAGATTCAGGGTTGTTTGGTGTAGATATTAGATTTAAATTAGTAGTAGTTCAGATTTGATAAAAAGAAACATTTCGAAAAGGTTTGATTCATGGGTAAAGTTAACTTAAGCTACACTGCATTAGTTTCACTGTCTAGTTGCTTCTTTTCGCTTTCCTTAGATATTTGATTTCAAGAAAAGAAGCTAAATCTTATAGTGAGGAGACAAATCACCTTCTTTGAGGCCATTATCTACAGTCACCCATATTACTTCTTTATGCTCATCCCAATTTTGATGAAGGAAAAGTCCTCCATTTTCAGAAACTTGATACCATAATGGACAATGGGATATAGGAGGTTTATTGTCTGTGTGCTGTCGTAATAGACGTGAACATGAAGAATAAACAGGATGCAACATGAATCTTGTATTCTTTTACGAAACCAATGCTCGTTTCCAATTATATGCTTAATTGTATCATTATCTAAAGACTTAAAGTCCTAATTTTTAAGATTAGGATGGCGGTCAGTTTAGATTTCAAAACGAATTTCAACGTACTCCACCATCAAAAATGTATATATACTTCACACACACAAAACAAAGTTTTGCTTTAAAATTTATCTCAACCCACCCAACTTCCATTGGATCGATCTACTAATGGACTATTCCATTAGGAGATCGACTGTGAAGTTTGCTGGGGAAAACATTTTCACCCTTACTGACTATATCAGTAGCATGTTATGACCATATTCCCAGCCTTTTCCAACCAAAAATTCTGCATGCTCCTGTTTTAGAAGTTCCAGGATTTTGTTTTAGGATTTATTGATTTGTTTCAACAACGCTTTTTTTCCAAGCCAATAACCATTATTAATTTTTATTTCATCTGTTTTTAAACGGGAAAGAAAGTAAACACATTCAGTTTACTGTAATGCTATTGTTACTCGGAGCACTTCACCTATCCTTTTAAGAATTCTTTAGTATATTTTCACCTAATCAAATTAAAGTTAAAAACTCATCATTGTGTATCATCCTATACACATGTGTTTTAGATCCAAGACGTCGAGGTAATAGGTGTCACATAATTTAGACGGTACATACAGTTTAAACACACACTGAAAAGAAAAGGGAATTTGCAGCATTAGGCTTGAAAAGAAAATATTTGGAGCTGTTTGCAACTGAAAAATAAATAACTTGAAAACTTTTGATTAAGAACCCTTCGCAGGCATGAAATAACATCAACAAAACATTTTTCATTGCTCAAGATCTTGTAGTAAAGTTCCAGTAGTTTTATAGTTTTAATTGAAGTTTGATAGAAAAATCATTAAGGCAGGGACATTAAGGGAAGGCGTGTGGCCCCCGAAATATAACTAATGTTACAAAAATAAATGCTGAAGTTAGCTTAATTTATATATATATATATATATATATATATATAGACCATCACCACAAATCAAAAAGGAGAAACCAAATAAAACAAAAACAAAATGCAAATAATAACAAGAACAAAAATAAGAACAAAAATGGAGCAAAATAACAACAATAATATTGGGGTATTCTTAGGGTAGTTTTACTTATTATATATATATATATATATATATATATATATATATATATATATATATATCCAAGTTTTATCGAGCCCATAAATAGAAATATCGAGGACAGGTCTGAAAATAGTCAAGCATATTTGTAAACGAAATATTCATTTAGTATTCGGTTGCTAAAGCCAGCAAAGAATTCATCTATATGCTAGGTGACTCTCTCAATACGAAAGGTTTGGGCTAGATGAGAAAAATCTGTGGTCCTTTCCCCTAGACATGAGTAACCAAGTACGTATTCTGTGGAAGGACCAAGTTAAGCCTTTCCCGAAATATTTTAAATGTTAAAAAGCAATCAAAAATACAGACTTAATTTAATCATCTCGAAGTTTCGTGTCACAGATAAAAACGCTTATTTAGTATTACGGCCTTTTTGGAATAGGAAACAAGGTGACAAGATTCTCTTTCCGAAATTACTTTCTGATCACGTGCCTGCATAATTGTAGGTGAAATATGTTCCAAAAAGAGCTTTGTTTTTAAGTTAAATGAACGGTTTCAAGTGTTTCGTAACCTAATGTATGTGTGGTAACTTTATAATGTATACAAACACTACTATTTAATATAGAATGCACCTTATTCAATATGTTTGAAATTATGCGATTTTTGGCATTGTAAAGACTAAATTTTAATGACAGTTTGAAGTAGCGTAACAAACTTGTAAATATATAAATTTTAATAAATAACCCAAATCAAAAAATCAATGTTTCAGTTTTACTTTTAAATGGAAAAAGGTATTTTTATTTCAGAATTAAAGTTAATAGCTACAATAAATTGAATTTTCGCAGCATTTAATTCCTATAAAAGCATTGGCATTAATACTTCCATAAGTAATGATTTTTGATATTTTTGTTGATGGATCTTGAAACAATTTGGGACTTAATTCCGGTAGAATACAAGATAAATGAATTTATTACAGAAAGATATGTTCAAAGTTTTAACAGAACATTAACTTTGAATTATAGTTGAGTTTCAAAATAATGTTGCTGAATAGTTATACAAGTCTTTGAAACAAACACACACACACACACACCTGTATTTTCTTTGTGGAATAAGCTTTTTTGAGGTTTGTTAACTTGAAATTAGGAATAATAATTTGCATCAAACTGTCGGATACATAAGAATTGTTGGTTTAGCACAAAAACTCATTAATTGACAAAAACAATTTTTTACCATACAGATGTTATGAAACTTAAGGCTTTAGGTAAAAGTGTTATAAAATGTTGATAGTGTTATATATATTTTGAACAGATTACAATATGACAATGTATTTCTCATCGTCATGAAAGCATTTAATATCTAAAAAAAAATGTCAGTTAACGAGTTTGCTCTAAGCCGAGAGTTATGTAAAGTTAAACTAAGCAAAACTAAATTTCGAAAGAGAACATTGCTTTAAAATATATATATATATATTTTTCCTTTCCTTACTGAGATATACATATCCTATATATTTTGAATCTCTACATCAAGTTCAATTGAAAGCGTTAAGTTAAAATCATGGCGATATTTATTGAGTCTCTTTTGCTTACGATAAGAAAGTTTAACCGGACAAGAAATTTGCCCGAAAGAGCACTTTGAGCCAATAACTAGTGCTAGTATCATGAAGGTGTTAATCGAAGCATTAAATTCCTTAAAAAAGCCTAAATTAGTATTATTCTGAAAAACGAAAAATTTAGCTTTGGATATTTATTGACGGACCCTCTAATTTGGCACAAAAATAAAAAAATCCTTTCTGAACCGAGGAATTTAAAGTATGAAAGATTGCGACCTTACAAAGCAATTTCCTAATATCGAAGAAAATCTGCATTAACAACTAATTTTCGCTCATGCAAAGGTAAACAAAGAGGTCTGAAATTAATAATCTCTCAATCCGACTAAGTACCGGTTAAAATGGCTCAACGCAAGAAACATGCGAGAATGGAAACAGCTTCCCTAGCAGCCCCATCATCTAAAAGTACAGAAATCCCAACATGCCGTCCTCGGTATGCAGCAGAAGCATAATCTCCCCACCACCAGAGCGATAGTGGCTCCCTCTATCCGCCTCCGTGACCATCTCCCAACCAATCGGATGCTACCATTTCCCAGAATTGGGTGTGGCACCGGCCTCACGGTAGCGAGAAGGTGTCTGCCCCACCCCTATGAAGAAAATGAAGGCGGCCCCTCTCTTTCTTCACAATAAATCGCAGCAAGGCTGCAGGGCGATTCCCCAACAAAAAGATACCGCTCTCCAGATACTCGCGCCTTGTTTCTGTCTTGGGGAAGATAAGAAACAAATTTATTTGGTCCCCAAGTCCAGTCGCTTGAAAACAAAGTCAAGCATTTTCTCGAAGCCCCCTCCACTAACCCGAAGGTACAGTCTCATCACCCAGTTTCATGATGAAGAAAGTGATTCGAGAACGAAATAAAGACGTTCTTTCGTGAGGGGAAAGACCGTTAAACTTTTTATAGGCCTGCCTCTAATCTAGTCCCTGCTATCAAAACGGGCAGTTAAAAGGTTTGCATTGATGCGGTTTATCACAGATTATCGATTTTCCGGCTGGGGTCTGTGAGTTAGAGGGGTGCCGTAACGATTTTAAACGGAATGGGCCGATAACGATAATAGCGTAAAATGTCCTCAAATTGCATTCTTATTAGTAAAAAGATGGACACCCTAGCATTAGCTTATGTGGCATTAAAACCGATGGAGACTAGTATGATTTGATTCCAATTGCACTATTTCCAACACACGTTTGCTAAAATTTGTTTCAGCAAAATTGTCTGAAATTGATATTGATTAACTAGCTCCAAGTTTTCAAATAGCGGTGTACTCATGGTTTTTAATTCCCCACCTTCTGTAGACGGGGCCCAATTTAAAATTGATATAATTTATAAAAATTAACAAGTATTCTATTTAACTAGACTAATTGTTGAACTTATCGTCTTTTAATTCTATTTAACTAGAACAAAAATATGGAAATCAAGTCAAGAAATGTTCTATAAACTTTTATAAAGGCATGAACGGATATTTTAAAAAAATATTTACTACCTTTTGTCTGTCTACTGCTGTTGCACAGATAAATCCAATTCACAGAAATACAGAAAAAAATCCCTTAAATTCTGCATCCTAATTATTCCTCGTGTAGCAAAAAAGGATTATTGAGCAACAAACCTTTAGATTTTACTATAGATCACTGACATTTGATATAATGCAGAACCCAACTACAGTAACCGATCAAAACATCGAAAATGCATGGATGCTTCGGTTCCTTGGTGAGCTCTCTCGAATTATTTAACTATCACAGTTGTTGGGTTACTCAAATAAAACATTCAAGTAAAGATGAAAGGATATTACATGCAGTGAATCAAAAAGTATAGGGAAAGAACAATTATTCAAACATTTAATTAAAAATCAGAATTGTTACACCAAAAATAAACGTATTTTCGTTTCATTCAGTACCTTAGGACTGTACTAAATGGATTGTTAATCTTAAAATGTAATTAAAATAATAAATAAATAAAATATTTGATACTTCATGTGTTCTGTTCACAGTGAAAGCAGTGATCAAAAAGTATTGGTGTATTCTGGAAAAAGTGCAATAAAACATGCAAAATAAATTTCAAGGAACTATCTATTAAACTATGCTTAAAAGTGACTATAAATCTGAAATTGCAATTTCAAATATTTACAATAAATTTTGAAGTGAGCCCGAAAAAAAATTAGAATTATTTCGGTTTAATGAAACTTATCCTTTCCACTTGGAATGGTGAAACATTTCAGATGCTGAATGAAAGCAGGTCTACTATTCAGAATATAATTTTCAAGAACCAGAAGTTTTTAAGAAGGGTGAAGAAATTTTTTTTGAAAAGGGGGCCGTTGAACCAAAAATTTGGGAAACTAAGAATTACACAAATGAAATCTCATTGGAGTAAAGAATGAAAACTATTATTGAGTTTCTGTCAGATATTAGCATCTCACCCAGACATCTCCAAGTTTTTCAAATATCATGCGATAAGTCTTAGATTAGATCCGCGTACTTTCCAATCCACTCTTGAATCAAACCGCGTCACACAAGTGGAATCTAATTCAAGCAAAGAAGGGAATATTATATTTCCGAGTTAAATATCACCTCCTTATTTCCGATTTTCCGGAACATCTTGAGATAAATCTTAGCAAATTAGATCAGCATACTTTCCAATCCACTCTTGAACCAAGCCATACGATGTATAGATTATCTAAATTGTATTGGTGGCTCAGTGGGTTTGCCTACAGCGCTAGCAGCCTACCAGTTGTAGACGGAGCAGGTTCGATTCATCCCATAGAGTATTTCTCTCTTCCGAATTAGTAAAATTTTCGTTGTGTGTATATGTTCATCTACTTGACGCTGTTTTTCGACCAAATATGGCCCTTGCGCCATAAAATCCAACCAACCAATCAGTCTAAATTGTATCAATGCTTCGATTCCAATTCATGATTTATCAGTGACTACTTTACCACCACTGTTGTTAAAGGCTGAATTGCACACGTGAAATCTCATTTAAGCAAAGAAGGAAAATATTATATCCCCGAGTTTCCTTCAAATATCCACTCGCTATTTCCGGGTTCCCGGAACATCCCGTGATAAATCTTAGCAGATTGGATCCACATACTTTCCAATCCACTCCGGGAGAACCACACAAAAGCGTGTAACTTCCCCGACGGCCCACATTTCTCCCCGGGCAAAAGCATAAAGTCAACGAGATCATTCGCAAACTGCGCCCTCGTTCCGGGAAAACTTTCCTCGGCCAAACGACAGCGGCGCGCATTGCTTTGGCGCCCCGGAACAATTTCGTGTGGCTCAACAGTTATACGACCTGATGCGAGCGAGCAATCCCTTGGAGATCATTACTCAGGTAAAGGGCTGAAAAATATCCACCAGACTTTCCGATGGGTTGGGTTAATAGAGAATCGCTTCGCAACTACTGGAATTGAGGAAACTTCATTAAAAATTAAAGTCTCGCAGTCAGCGGCAGGATAATTTGTTTCCTGGAAGACGAACATTAGCCTTAGGTGGATCAGAAAGAAGAGTGTGTCGGGTGCGCCTTTTTTTATCTCTTCTCTTTCCACCCGGTTTCTTCTCTCCTGGTTTTTATGGATTAATCCAGGCGTGTACTTTTTCAGGAGGTCATTTTCTTTCAGATCTCTGGCTATATATAGTAAAAGGCTACTGAGATGGGTGGGAAATATTCTCCTTTACATGTTCGGTGAAAGGAATGGTGAAGTAAGAAGGGTACTTGTGATTTCGGTAGCTTGCGTTATTTTGAATTAATTAGGAACTTTTGCAATTTGGTATTGGATTTGGCTTTTTTGTGTGATTGGAACCATTTTGTGCCCTTCCCAAACTAATCCTATAGGCAAAATGAAGCAGGTTCTTACGAATTCAGATATTAAGAAGGCGGTCCAATTGTTCTCATTCCCAAATACAAAAAACTATAATTAAAAATTTAACTATAATTCTCTTTTACATGTTCTGGAAAAGCGAAAGGCAGAAGGGTACTTGTGATTTCGATAGTGTATTATTTCATAGTAAATAACCTTTTGCGTTTGGCTATTGTATTAGGTTTCTTTGATTTGTGGGATTGTAAATTTGTTTTTTCCATACTAATCCCTATTTGCACAATGAAGCAGGTGATTAACAATTCAGATATTAAGAAGAGTGTCCAATTATTCTTATTCCCAAATAAAAATAAAAAATTTTAATTCAGGAAAATCAATTTTAATACAAACTATTATTCTATTTTGCATGTTCTACAAGAGCGAAAGAGAGACTGATACTTGCAATTTCAATAGCTTGCGTTATTAAATATTAAAAATAACTTTTTCGTTAGCTATTGTATTAGCTGTTTTTGATAATTGGATTATAAATTTGATTTTTCCATATTAACCCTTTTTGTACAATGAAGCAGGGGCTTAGCAATTCAGATATTAAGGGAGACTAAATTAGTTTCAAACACACAAAATAATTTTTAATAAATTTAAATTTTAAAATGTAATACAAATAAAAATATTTCCATTTGCATGCAATATAAGAGCTAAGGAGAGAAGGGGTACTTGTGATTTTGGTAGTTTGTGTTTATATCGACAAAGAGCATTTGCAGTTGCAAATACTAATCATCAATTTTGCATTACTCAGATATGTTAAGTTGTCATTAATAAATTGATAATTTTATATGTTAATTAGAACAATGCATAAGAATATAGGTATCTTGCGAACGAGCAACCCTCCGATTTGTGATTGCACATGGAAAAACTGACTTGAACGAATTCAAAGGAGTTGGAAAGCCTTCGTAGTATTGTTGGAAAAGAAACGAACATGGTAATCAGTTTTGTATCTGTATTTTTGATAAGTGTGTATTAAATAAATAAATTAATTAAAATTATCCATTAACTCAATCAATTTCTTACAAAATCCGAGAGATATTACAATCTAAGATTCATTTAAAATTTCTAATGACCAACCTTTTAACCTTTAACGTCTTCGACCCTACAAGTGCGAACTGACGACTACGTGTGAAGGATCCCCCATTGGGTGAGCCCCCGTTACTGATAACAGGGGCAACCATCAACATCCATGAGCTTATAAGCCGAGATTCGAACATGGGACTTACTGGGTGTCAGACAAACATTACGTATTCTGAGACTTCTAGCTGAGAATTTCACATGAATGCATCCTGACAACTATCTTAAAGAACAGGTTTCGACATACATAAAGCAGTTCAACAACTAACTATATGAATAACTACATAAAAGTGTATGGAATATGCAGCACACATTATATTAAAGGGTTTCGGCGAACATTTAGAACATAAAATTTCCCACTTTTTTAACTTCCCACGGATGAGATGAAAATTCACTTCAAAAATCTGTTTTGCAATGATGCGTGGTTCTTGAATCTCTGCTCTGAGTGACACCCTGTCTCGTAAAACTGGTACCTGTCATTTATAAGAAAGACAAGGTGTCTTTCGTTTTATTTTTTATAACCTTACATATGCCAAATATTTCCGGCACGAAAGTATAGCGTCTTTTAATTACAGCCCTTCTATTGTTTAACCATGTGGCAGGATACAATTATATGATCACGACGCAGACGTATTGACTCATTTGATGTTCACTGAACTAGAAGATTCTAGTTGCAATCTAGTGCAGTGGAATATTGTTTCACTTTAAAATGTGAGTTTTGGTCTTTAATTTTTCGGATCGCATGACCTTCTTTGCACGCTAAGTCAATTTAAACCATATGTGAAAGTGGTGCTTTAAACAGTTTCTTCTTATGGCTTCAATGGATTTGATAACGACTTTATTTCATTTGGGATTTTTGTAATGCCCACTGTTGACCTCTTCGGCCCTTAAGGAACGAACTTCCGGCTACTACCGAGGAACAATCAGCGGAAAAGACGACATTGCTCCTGACAGGGAGAATCACCAACATACATGTGCTTACAAAGCGGGATTCAAACCTGGGACCTACTAGATGACAAACAAAAGCAATGATCACATTATACCAGTGAGGCAGCCCATTTGAGGTAGGTAATTTTATTAACGTCGCACTGGAGCACCACAACGGGACATTGGTGACGGTCTGGGATCAAACCCAAAGGGAAGGATCCGAGAACACCACCACGTAATTTTGAGCCAGGGTCAGATGACGAGGTCACACCTGAGCTGGCACTCCACTTTCCACACCACGAAAACGTGAGGACATTTGAGGCCACGACAGATTTAATATGCACCAGCCACCTTTGTCCACCACGGTCTTTGGTTGGATTCAAACTCACAACTTGATTTTGTCTTGTGTTTGGCGCAGCTTAGCCAAATATGGCTCTTGTGCCATAAGATTTAGCCAACCTAATCAAATTAAGTGAATCTGGAATGGGTATTGTCTCCAATGCATAAATTACATTGCTGGCAAGCAGATCTAAAGCACCATGTCTCTTATGCCTGCAATATTGTGCTTTAAAGAAGCATTTTGAGTTTAAAGTGTATAAATACATATTTCTAAAAGATTGTAAAAGAAAAGACTTTCAAGTTTTTATTAAAAAATCCTGAATCCCGAGAAATTTTTAATTTATTTTCCTGAGTTTTAAATTGAATTATTTTCAAAATTTCAGTTGAATGACCGAATCATGTCTCCTAGTTCAGAAGTACCAATGAGAAAAAGGTACAATTATTTTGACGTTGAACATCTACGACTACGATGGATTTTTACTTGTTGACGTGTTGAAAATGTATGCAGATATTTTTCAGAACCAACTAACAAAACGAAAATTTTACACAAGAGGTACATTTGTACATTCGGGAAGCTTGAAGTAGCCTATCTATTACTTATTTTATGACTTTGCACAGGAGAAGAACCATAACTCACCAAGGTAGGTAGTTAACGTCGCACTGGAGCAACACAACGGGCTATTGGTCCGGGATCGTTCCCAAAGGGAAAGATCCAAGTACATCTCGTAATTTTGAACCACGGTCAGACGACGAGAACAGCAGCTGAGCTGGCACCCGACTCTCCAAACTTTCACACTACGCCAACGTGAGGACATTTAAGGTCACGGCAGATTTAACATGCACCTGTACCCGTGTACCCGGTCTTTGACTGGACCGAGTTTCGAACTCGCAACCCTCCCACCATAACTCACCAAATTGATGTCGATAAAAAACATTAATTGATTTGAATCCCCGGTTCGTGGCGCTCTGTAGATATCGATCTGGAGGAGGCAACATTGGTTTCATACCTCTGTATCTGGGGATAGAAATTTGAGATGATTAAAATGTACAGCCAATCATAAATATAGGATTTCGGGATTTTCTATACATTTTCGTAAAGTATAGAACATTTATAGAGCATACTACTAAAGTCGAATAGTAGATGATGACCCCACGATAGTGCGGGGAGCTTTGCCACCAATATATAAGTTAACATACAAAACTCTGGTATATATGGCAGCGTAACCTAGTATGTCCATAGTGATGTACTTTTGGAAAAAAAAATTTCATTGTCTCTTTTTTTCTTGCTAATTGGTGAGACATGATTAAGAACACGAGCACTTTCAAAGGCAAGCCTGATGGCGCTTCTGAGAGATTGAACTTCAACAATCGGCACTCATTCGATGTGGGAATCACGATGAACAGATGAATTGCCAAGGCAATACTAATCGTTTCCTACAATTATGTGAAGCCCTGTGATAACAGATACTGCTTTTGTTCACATTACGGCTTCGCTCTTCATTGTCACTGCTTCACTTCACACTGCGCCTCCCTTGGCTGCTAAAAGTAACAAAAGGACAGTTCACTCTCGCAATCATGCATTGTATAACCATCCAAGTACACCCGTGATCTTAAAATAGCTATCATGGTCTCATCCATCAACTAATGGCATCATCTGTCGAATTCAGCCACTCCTAAATTCTAGAGGGGGAGCATGGTGGTGAACTTAGCCACTACTGCCAAAATTTACTTGCAATACAGTAGTGTCTATAACAGTGTAACCTATCTTCGCCATCAAGTACTTTTGGGCAGACTAAATTGCACTGCTTTTCACACGTCATGCAGTAATATAGATAGAATCTATATATTAATACGTGAAGAAGAACTTTTTACCCCTTTTTGAGCACATTGCACGCACAGAGGAGTATGAGATTTGGCATAATTTGCCACCACATAAGTTAGTATTGAAAGTTAATTGCATCGTTTTGCTGATCAGAATCTTAAATACAAAGGACGCATTAGTCAATGGAACAAGAATACGCATCAAATTTATGCATCCTAATACTATTGATTGCGAAGTTTTAACTGGAACCGCACGCAATAAGAGAATTTTGATTCCACGTATAAATTTAATATATTCCGGAACTATTTTACCATTTAACTTTCAAAGAACTCAATTTCTAATTATACCTGCATTTGCGATGACAATAAATAAGTCTCAAGGACAAACATTCGAAAAAATTGGAATTTTATTGAGGCAGCCAGTTTTTACACATGGTCAATTGTACGTCGCAGCAAGTAGAGTTCGATCATTCGATGGTTTGAGATTTTATATTTCAGAATATAACAGTCAAGGGCATTTAGCAAACGATGAAAGAGTTTTTACAAAAAAACATCGTCTACACAGAAGTTTTGAATCATTAAATTCATTGTCGAACTATTTCAAGTTCAATGGACAACATTTATTTTTTTTAACCACCCTGTTTTTTTGTTTCAATAAAAAATATATAAAAAAATACAAAGCACGTATTCTTTATTTCATTTTTCATTTTTTTAAAATTTCTTTTTTATTTTAATTTTATATAATTTGAAAAAGATAGGCAAATTAACTGTGCAGCCTTGGCGAAACCTGTGGCCAGTATAGCAATAAAAAAACCCAAGAAAATGTCAAACAACGCGTTATTGTTTCTTAGATATGGCTTAACCAAGCTATACCGCATTTTTCCTATGACGTATTTGTACATGCTCGCAGCTTACGTAATAGAACAAAATTCAAAAAATTATATGCAATGAATATAGAGGTATACTCTTTGACAAAAGAACCTTATTAACGTTCAAACTTACAAATTAAATTAATTATGGTCGAATTTCGACCACTGGGCGACCACTAGTGTATATTGAAGGCAAAAAGTGGCCCGATATTTAGTTCAACCCTTGCAAATAAGTGACGTGGAAGTTTTAAAAATGGGATAAAAAGGGGGAAAATATTTGATTTTTGAAGCAGAGAGAGGAGAATGTACCAAGTGTCGTCATACATGATTTTTAATGAGTACATAAAATAATTCAATATGGATATTTTTCTTTTATAAAATCCGAGAATGCTTAAGCCTCATAGTATTTCCTTTCGGATATCTAACCAAGAAACGAATAGTAAATCAAGTGTCGCGAAGCAAATCAGTGTTGCAGCTGAAATATCTACATCATTGTAACCTACTCATAAGTATCTAAGTGGAACCGATCAGTATTCTAACCTACTCTCAAGTCGATGGGAAACTACGATAAAGACAGCAGTGGTGCGTCTTTGACAAGCATCTTTACACATTCTCACAGTAGGTGTGGTCTCATCCACAGGACGCAGTAATCACACGACAGCGCGGCGCGACTATGACGGCCTTCCTAGTCGTTCGAATGGGAATCGTCTGTCGCCGGACACTTGACTCTCGTGACCCCTGGAAGCGACCGCGAGCCTTCTGTCTGTCAACTTCTAGCAGCGTTCCCGTTACCCGAGGCGGACTTATCTCGCTCTTGGGCTAGCATCCGGCATCTTTGGGATGTGGTTGATTTATTTCGAAGCGATATCGCTCCTCTTTCGGAAGCCTTTGGTTTATTTTGGTTGTCGCGATGGCTCTTGCTGAAGACATTGCGTTGAAAGGAGACTTCTATGGTTGGGTTTGTAAGAGTTCTGAAGTTTATCGCGTTTTTCTAAATAACAAAATTTGCTTTTGTTGAATAAATATTGAACATGTGGGGGATGGTCACACTCTCATGCAGATAAACTTCGAGGGTGGTCCAAACCTTCTTTCCCAAATCTTTATCTTGACGTAATTGCCAGCATGCTGATCAAGCTCTTGTTATTGATTTATTTGTTTATTTTGGTTCGATTTATTGATTTTTTAGACTTTCAGATATGCCTACGTTTTGTGTATGTGTATTATGACAAAACTTCCAGCTATACTGAGTAAAGTAACGTTTAATGATCGAAACCCATGGGAAGCCCTGGTTGCTATGATTTTGAAAAATTGGAGACAATATATGGAGCACACACGCACACATACAAGTCTCTTTAAAAACATATGTGGGTCCACAATAACAAGGTGATTAAAGTAGTTTTAACATTATCGCTTTGGTTGTTTTTAACACCCAAATACTATGGGTAATGCTCGAACCCCGTGGGATCCATTACATTAAAGAACCCCGTTACTTTAATGTAATGGATCACATTAAAGTTTTGTATTTTAATTGAAGAGAAACAATCCTCCAAAACTGTTACGAAGTACTACCAATCCACAAATATAATACGGTAATAGTAAATGTTTGAAAAAAAATTAATGTTGGTTTCTATTTCATCTACAATTATTTTAAAACGAATGAATCAATTTAACGAGTAAATGTTTGAAAATTGTAATTCGAAAGATAGGAACGAGATAATACAACTCATTCCCCATTTCCTAAATCTGCAAATACCTGTTCTAAAGAACTGTATAAGTACACCGGAATTTTCTCACATGCTTTTGAATTTTGTATTCCAATTTACTGAAACACTTTTTCTGCCTTTCTTGATAAATCCCTTTCCTTCCAAATTCTTAAATGAACGATACTTTTTAGAACCCTTTTAGGTTAAAACAAGAAAGTTTGAGACAGCCGCGACCAAAAGTTAAAATATAATGAAGAAACTTTCAAGAAAAATTCTGTCGTTAAAAATTTAAAAGCATAGGCATCTCATTTTCACTTTTTCGTCAAACTTTTTCACAAGTTAGTCAGGGAGGTGTCATTATTTTTACACCCGACTATTCCTTTGGGCGTTCAGATATTTATTTGGCTATGAATCATTAGGTGAACTCAAAAATCTAGCTAAGAAAGCTTCCCTGCATCATCTCGGTAGCATGCAGGGTTGCCAACGCTTCAGAGCCCTTTCGTGATGGGAATGATTTTAATCAGAGCTCGCCAAATTTTAGTTTTTCGCCAAGTTGGAAGGAACTGAGAAATTTGAACTCTAGGTACACCGTGTGCAAAGTAAATGTTGCTTTTAACAATGAAGAATAAAACACGAGTTGGTCTTTTCTTATTACTAAGAATTATTGTCTAGACCAGAGGTGTTACTGAGGGGGATCAATAGGAGCAGCGGAGGAGCCACGGTAGACCATTTGTTAGAGACGCTGATAAGCAACCTGAGGGTCGAGAGTTCGAAACTGAATCCAATCAAAGCCCGTCATGTATACGAGGGCTGATGCACGTTAAATCTGTCGTGGCCTCAAATGTCCTCACTTTGGCGTGGTGGGAAATTTCGAAAGAGGGATACCAGATCAGTTGTTGACCTCGTCATCTGACCGTGGTTCAAAATAACAAGGTAATTCCTTGGATCCTTTCTTTCCGGATTGATCCCGGACCGTCGCCAATAGCCCGTTTGTTTTGCTCCTGTGAAATGTTAATTCAACTACCTGCCTCTTAACTTTAAAATTTTGTACGTTAGGTTACGCTGTTACTGAAACGTTGCACGGTGAATATGTTTTTAATTGCGACAGAGGGTAATTGTGGATTTTCAGATTAAATTTTGAAATTATGTACTCTCTAATCTCCAGCTCAGGTATTGCCCACGACATCTGATCGTGGTTCAAAATTACGAGGTGTCCTCGGACCCTTCGCTTCGGGATTGATCCCTGACCTTCGAAAATAGCCCGTTGTGTTGCTCCAGTGAGAAGTAAATTCACTATCTACTAAATCACTAAAACTACTTACCTACCAGAGGTGGCTCAAGCGCCTATATTCAAGAAGCGGCATTTCAGAATTATCTAGATAAAACTTTTGTGATTTTTTAAAAAAAAGTGTCACTCAATTTTGTCTGTCACAGAAGCATTTTTCAGTGATATGTGTGTTAATTCTTTCAATCACTCTTTACAGCAAACGTTTAGTCAATCCTTACTTTCACGTAATCCTCAGCAATCATATTATTTTCAGAATAGACAGCAAATCTATTATGCTCTCATAAACGTCTGAAGTTACTCCCAAATAGTCTAGGTTCACCTGTGGGAAGAATTTTCAAGGTAATTTAATATGTCTAATTTTATTATCTCAAATGATATTGGACATTAAGGAAAATGAAAAACGTGAATTTTTCAACTAGTAATATTGCAGACAATAGAAAAGTTTGCGTTTTTAGAACAAAATGTTAAATAGTTGATTATTTTTAAATAGAAATGTATTTTTTCTCAATCAACTATACTAAATATAATGTTACAAACAGACTAATCATACACAATAGAAAATATGTAGGAACTTAAGTAACATTTTTGAGTTAAATTTAAAAACTCCAATGTTCTAAAGTAAATGAAGTGATTAAACGAGAGAATGAGGTATTTTAATACTAAATGATTATTTTTTTAACCGAAATGTATTCTCAATCAAAATTATGTTTAATTATAAAAATTCATTTATTCTCATTAATTGTATGAATGCGATAGTTTAAATTAAATCACTTAGCAAAACTGCGGGAATATAATTCGTAGTTTCATTTATTCTCCATTTGCCGTCGACTCATTTGGCTGAATTCATTTTAGTTTCGTTTTGAATGAATTCCTTATATTTAAAAGTATTTTACAATTAAGATGATCAGATATTATACACCAGAGGGCACGAAGGTCAAAAAATTTTGTTTATAGATACACACTGATAAATACACATTTGTAGAAAGTAAATTCTTATAAAAAAATTAGTTTTCTCGATTGGAAATATAAGTATATTTATTTGAGGGAACCATTCTTTTAGTAAACTAGATTGTTATTTTCGCTGATTTTGTCACTGAAATTTTAAATGTTGACGCCAGAAGGGGTAAGGTCAGACCGCCAAAGGGTAGTATTAAGATTAGCAATATAAATGTTCCCTCTGTCATTTGGTGAAGGCAAATAAAATTTTTGGATCGAAAACTTTTTTCTATGTTGAAATACCTACAACTCATCCTCAAATGTTGATGCAAAATAATTGTTTCACAGATTTTTAAGTTAACCAAATTATCACGTCACATGGTACGTTTGGAGCTTATCAAGCTTGGTTTCACAACAAAATAAATCTATTCCATGGCGGTGAGCATTTGGGAACTCCTGATCAAGTAATATATTTTTGAAAACTTTGGAAGCACATCTGTACAAAAAATGTTAGAAATTCAAGAGGTGGAGGTTCTTCCTTATTCCTACTTAAATAAATATCTAAAAGGAAACCTAATCACACAATGACAAGCTAATTGGGATTTAACAACCACAGAGAAAAGAGTCAAGTCATTATTACCTATTGTCATCACTTCTACTCATATCACAAATAGATTTTTTATTTTTTGATCTCACGGGCCATGGTCCGTTTATATCTTACTTATTAAGATTTTACATAAAAATAGATCATTATGCTCTTGCTGTATAATTGGTGACTCGGATCCTATTTATTTAAGTGTAAATTCATAGAACATCTTCATTTAAACAGAACCTACAGATAGTTTAAATCACACATGGATGAATAATATTGTAAGTAGCATGGATGAATAATATTGTAACTTATGTATATATGTATATGGTGTACATATGGATACAGATATATTTATGTATGTATAATGTATATGCATGTTTCATTATTATGCTTACTTTTTCCATTTCTGATTTCTATGCTCACTTTATAAAAAAAATTGATCCCCAATTTCAGAACTAATCAGAACAAGAGTTAATAAAGTATCAAACTTATACATGAGCTATGTAATGTATTTTTGACAATAGTGGACAGTGTTTTTCTCATTTCCTGTGTAAGGTATATGTCTATTTCTTATATAGCAATTTGGATATTTGAAATTCAAAAAAATCAAACCTGTGCGCCTTTTGACGCGACAAGGATTTAAAATCGTCTATACGTTGAAAAAATCCATATATTTTCTTATTTCATAAGTGAGGCCTCACTGACAAAGGCGTATCCCATCAAAAGACCGATAATAAGCATTTGGCGAAAAATTGAAGACACTAAATCGCCAAGACTGGAAAAATGAATACATTTTGCCGAAGCCTCAGAATATAGGGACATCCCGCCTTAAGATCACGTCATTTTAAACGATGATAAATGACGAAGAGATATTGACTTGTTCCCCATGCGAGCCAAATAATTATAATGTCTTTGTTATTACTCAGGGAGAAAAAGACATTTTCTTTCATTCTCCTTTTTTTCGTCACCACCGGTGATAAGGGACATACATCACGTAATAAGGAACAAAAGTAATATCTGCCAATGTACTTTACAAATCTCTAAAATGAACGACGTGAAAACTTTTAGGCGCTCGAGTTTTCAATGGGAACAGCGCTATTTACGGAGTGCCGCACGTATGTAGATGAGCGTCGCTTCTTGATTCAATATGACGAGCATATTTATTCGGCGAGCAGCAGTGTTCTTAACGCAATTCTTTTAATGGAGTTGTATTGTAGGAAAAGTCGCGCGTATGGCAGAGAGGTGTAATGGTCCAGTTTTTAGGAGATAAAAGTTGCTTTCAAGATCTGAAATTTCACTGCAAATTCGTAATGTCGGTTCGGTTGGTCTCTCTTCGGTCAATTTTTGTTACACGAGGTCTTTACCCCTCTATATACACATGTTCAAAAATTAAGGATAGTACTGAAATCATTTTCAGCCCGATCACCTTATCTCAATCTAATCATCCTTGGGATGCTATACGACTTCACATTGCAGCCCACACAACACCGCACCAGAGCAAAGAATGGGACTCCTTACCACAAGGAACTCTAGGACATCCTTGTAGAAAACATTCCTCTATTGCGAGGCCAGCATTAAGGTCAGGAGACAGGGAATTCCCTGTTAGGTTGCTTCTACTAGAACAAAAGATGCCTTTTTCGCAATTACTTAAACCTATAACATGTATTCACCTGAGAACTTTTTTAATTTCTTTAGTTCCCTGTAGCACCTGGGTATAGTCGGCATATGGGTTGTAGAAAATAATGTTCTTATTATGTTCCAAATTACTTGAGGAATATCCATTTATTTGTCATTCGAGGTACTTCGGTGAAGGTACTTGGCAAGGGATTAATCTCGGATTAAATTATTCTTAATTTTTGGACAGCTGTGTATATTTCTGTTACGTGGCGGTAAAAACGTTAGTGACCGTCAGACATGTTTTTGTTATTAGCACTGAAAGTCCCTCTCACAGGATAGGTAGTTGAATTACGTCACACTGAACTACTAGCAACACAATGGGCAATTGCGACAGTGTCCGGGATCGATCCCGAAGCCCTCTCACAGGAAAATTGGAAAAAGGTTATTAAAAAGTTATGAGCAATATAGCAAGGGATAGAATGATGATGATGCAATGACTTAACTTAATAGATTTCTCCTGGGATCGGTTCATGCTGTCGCTGGTCAGTGTGACCCGATCTGAAATATGATCTGATATATTGTCAGTACCTAGAAATTTTAAATGTGTATTTGCCCCTTTTCTTTTTTATTAAATTTAATTTCTAAAATTGATGGGTTTTGTATAAGGGGCGCAGTACCTATAAAATTAAAGAAAAACAATTGTTCAGCTTCGACAAATTTAGAGTCGGAAATACTCTGATTCTGGTAAATAAAACGTCTAAAAACTTATTAATTATTTTGGCGAATTACTTAAGAATTATTTTGGTGATCATCTGCAATCTAATGGCGATGATAGGAACTAGATTCTCTAGTGGTGATCATCGGTACACCCCACATGCATCACAGTGTTTGCTGCATCCTGTCCTGGAATGGATATAAAAATCTGTTAAAGATAAAAAGGGTACAATAAGAAATTTAACGGCATGTGACTGTAAGGGGCCCCACAGTACCTATAAAATTAAAAAACAATCGAGTTTTTAATCTCAATGAATTTGTTATGTTAGAAATGTTCTGACTTGTAAAAAAATGCATAACAAATTCGTATTAGTTTGTTCATAATTAAGATTTTCTGATACTCTTACTTCAGTTTTAAACATTTCAGCTTAACTTTAAAATAGTATTTTTCTCAGAATGAGAATTGTCAACAGTGCGCTCATTATAACTCTTAACTATTAAACTTAAGCACATGAAATTTGGAATGAAGTTGAAATATCATTAATTTCGAAATAAAACCAATTTTTTTTACAAAATTAGAGCTTTGTTCATATGAACATAACATGAAAGTTTGCTAAAAATCAATCAAGTGAAATTGTAATTGATTATTCCATATCTTTGTGTTACTTAAATTACAGTTTTTGATTTTAATTAAAAATATAAGTACTCAGTTACTCAGTTCAGTCATTACTTTTTAGAAAACCAATGGGTCGACTCGGGCAATTGAGCGCAAGTTGCCCTTGCAAGATTTATCTTGTACATTGAGTTTAAGCAAATTCTACTAAATTATTACTTAATTTTAAAATATGAGCTTAATTTTTCTGTATTGTGTAGTTTAGCTTGTTCCTAAGCAAGCACTGTTTAAAGTTTCATTGTGATACACAGAAAACTCTGAAAGATACAGTACCGAAATTAGGCTGTTCTTCCTGATTTGAATTCTTAAAGGTATTTTGCTTCCTTCACAAATATTCATCATATATAATGTTAGTACACGTTGTGATCGAGCGAAACGGGCTAACCAATAAAGACTGTTCAACAAGTAGGGAGTTGTCGAGTGGGAGAAGTAGGTGCAATATAGTCATTAAGCAATTATTTCAAGCCATCTTTATAGGTGGCTATGCAATTTACATTGTTATAAAATTTACTTAAGCAAATTGTTTTCATTTTGTTGTACATTTTCATTAGTTATTATATTGCAATAGATCAATTGTGCTTAAATTACACACATATACACAAGAATATATACATGTGCGTAAGTTTTTTCTATTCCTGTAATTCAATTTGTTTGGTCCGTTTATTCATGAACTTTCGGCATAATTAAATAATTATTGTAGAGAAATTGTTGAATACAAGGAATAAGAGCAATCTTCTTTTCCTAATAACATTGTTTTTAATTTTTTGGACTAGTGCTATTCCTTGTAAGTCCGTAAAATATTGTCGACTGAAGACGTGTCAGGTATGCGAATTTTCTAACATACCGTGTGACCCAAACCTACCGAGTTTCAATTAAATTTTCTCCACACGTTAGTATAATTGAAAGAAAATTTGTTGACACGTTACATCCATCAAGCCATTTGTTTCTCATGTGTTTTTTCATTTTGCTGGAGATGCAAAGCGGATATTCAGCATTTAAGAGTGCATGAGGTTACCATAAAGACCCAAATATGTCAGAAAAACATTACTTGTAAAGTTCTGTGCCAAAGTTGGACTAGACAGGCACAGATCATCAAACCCCGTCAAGAAATTTCGCAAAACAGGGTCAGTGTTAAACGATCACACTCAGGATGGCAGAATTTCAAAGGAAGGACTGAAAGGAACATTGAAAATGTTTAACAAACATTTAAAACAAGCCCGAAGAAGTCTACCAGGAAAGTATATGGATCAAACGCAACAGTCTTCAGCGAGTTTTTAAAGATCTTCATTTTTTTCTCAATAAAATCCAGATCCAATAGCCTCTCACAGAAGCGAACATGGAAGGAAGATTGTTTTTTGCTAATGCAATGATCTCAAGATTCGAGAACCAAGAAATTGAACCCAATCTCATCTGGTTTTCAGATGACTCACATTTTGGTATAGTAAGTAAACGATAGATCGTCGAAGTTGAAGGTAAACATATTGAGCATGTAACATAAATTGCAGATATAGATTTTAATACAATTTAAATGAAATTTTTATGCCTTCCATTCAGGAATAAGACAGTATTAAATTGGTAGAATGTTTTGGACCACCCTAAAATTTTTTTTCCTCAATAGAAAGTTCATGTAAATATTACGTTAATGTTAATATATAGTTTTTATAACCTTTTTAGGAAAATTCATGGTTGACGACCGGGATTAATTCATGCAAATGATTACCGTGATTATTTGTCAAACGCCCGTTTTTGAGAAGTTGTTATAGATTCTTCACTGAATGCCATCCTAGATAATAAAACGTACATTACCAAGCACATACATGAATAAACCATAACACGCATTTAACAAAGAAGGGAAAAGAGTTCCCAAAAGCAGTAGTTACATAGTTTTGATATCACTAAAACAGTTTCTCCCTACAGCAAAAAGTTAATGCAAATATTGCGTAAATGTTCACACATAGTTTAGATAACTGATGGTTGATAACCGGAAATAATATTAATACTTAATAGGATGGGTGAACTTAAAATTTTTTAAAAATCGAAATCGCCTGTCGTGAGAAAAGTTGTTTATTGATGTTAAAAGCTTGTAGGTAGGTATTTTAATTAACGCCACACTGGAGCAACACAACGGGCTATTGGTGATGGTCCGGAATCAATCCCAAAGGGAAAGATTCAAGGACAATACCACGTAATTTTGATCTAAAAACTTGTACAAAAAGTTTTAAAAAAAATTAATGTTGGCTGTTTTTTGTTGATATTGGAATCTCACTTTATATTTTGCCTTGTTTTCGAAGTTGGGCATCAATTTTTGGGGACGCCAATGTTGTGCGTATTCAGACATCGTGAATTATTGTTCCACAAACAGATGAGGGACTATCCCTTTTTAGCCAATCTACCAAATTCTGCAATTGGTATTTCAATGGCCCATTTCATATGCAATGGGTATTATCAAATAATTGAAAATAATATTCATAATCAATAAATAGAAGACTGCCCATATTTGGTTGGTAGATTGGTAAAGAATGGCGAGAATTCGACAGCAGTCACCTCATCGAGGTGAATCCTGGGTTATTCTGGCAAAATAAGCGAAGGCTTAAAAATATCAAAAATAGCAAATAATACAAATTTCAAAGGTCTGGCGGGGAAGAGGGGCTTAAATATAATGCGAAATCAAAATAATTTTTTCATAAATAATGTTTTTTTTTCATGCAACCATTCCCAGTACAGGTGATTAAAAATTCTGATAATTAAAAAACATTTTTTGTACTTAATTTCAAGATCTTGGCGGAGGGTTCTAAATGGAATTTAATTAAAAAAAAAGTTTTTACAAACGTTTGATACCAATGCACAACTCTCCCCACCACAGACGATTTCGATTTTAAAAAATGTGAAAAATTGACCCACCCTATGATAAGCGTGATCATTTGTCACACGACTCGTAAAAGAGTTGTCATAGATTCTTCACTGGGTACTTCCTAATAATAAAACTTACACCATTTACTAAACGCACACGTAGCTTACAATACATCACACACTTTTAGCAAATATAATGGGGATGAATAATTCCTAAAAGCAGCAGGCGCTATTTATAATTCAAAAAATAAATAAGAGGTCTCTAACAGAAAAGATTACGCCCGCAGTCTCCGACCTTAATGTTCATCCCTAATTCTCCAGTCTTGTGAACGAAAAGAAATATGCTTATTTCGAATTTTGATAAAGGAATAGTGCTTTCCCCCATTTCTCTCGAAATCAAATAAAAAGCTTCATTCACTCGACGTGCTCTTTCTCGCATATTAAGACAAAGCCCGGAATTCCGCGTTTCGCAAGAAGTCCTATTCAAAAGAATATAACAAGATAAGATGAACCCGATGACAGCCAGCTCCTCTGTAAACAAAATGTTTTTAGTCTCTTTCTAACTGGATTCAGTACATTTAGGGATTTCGGTATTTTCCTCCGTTGCGCGTTTCTCAGAACTTTCGCAGCTCTAAGCGATTTTATTTCGAAGGCGCATACCTGGTAAGAACTTTTCCCCCGAATAAAAGTAACTCACTAAAAGGAATGTTCTCCGAGAAGCTCAAAAATTTCTCTTAACTTTCAGCACTTGTAGGGGGTGTGGGATTTTGTTTTTAAATTCCTCAACTGCGAATTTTCGCTCGCGTACTAAGAGCGAAAATATTTACTGAAAACCAATTTGACACTTAGTAGAATACTATAAGCCCATCTCGGGGAAATTGAGGGAATATGCTTATTCTCATTTCCAGTGAAGTATTTCTTTACTTCTTCATAAGTATTATGCAATGCGTTTGCGCAATTCTTATTCTACTTAAACTAAATTTTAACACTAATAACAATACTTTTTATTCACAAGTAAGCGTACTTAATCTTAGGTACCTTTTAGGGTGATATAATCACATGCTTTGAGCTTCTGTTTTGAATCTAAGTATACCGATTAATATGAGCGGAAAAAATAGTTTTGAATTTCAAAATCTGATGTTGCGAAAAGGTTTAGAAAGTGTTTGTATTTTCAGAGCCTTATAAAATATCCATCTCAAGATTTTACGCATCCTGGAAACTTAATATTTTGCTCTAAGCTGCATAAAGTGCTCTCATCCAAAGTATTTTAAATCACAAGATTTGTTCCTTAAGGCACTGAACTGAATTCTTGTATTTTAAACTTTCATTAAATAAGTTATTTCTACTGGTCCTGATATCCTGAGAAACAAGAAAGCATATTATGAATACGTTGTGGAGCTATATGTTTAGCTATTATATGTTTTGCGTATTCTATCTTTTTTGCTGAGAATTTCTACCATTGTTTTTAGAATATGTGGATATAGTTTTGGCTTGATACGCATTTAGATAGAAATTATGTTTTTCGGTCAAAGGCAACAAATAATTAGTATAGGGTATTCAAAATTGGAATACAGTTTATATGCATGGGCAAGGTTTTTTTAAAGAGGGTATAGAAGGTTTTTCTTTATTTTGAAAGAAATTGTGAATTTAAAGTTATTTTATTTCTTTTTCCTTTATGAAACTAGTATTTTACTGATACATGAATATATATAACGGGAATTTTACGTCCTGTTACCCAAACACTCCCTCATGATACATTACGTGGTTACAGGGCCATTCCTGAGTGGTGTGGTGGACTTGCATTTGCACGTCATCAGAAAAAATAATCGATCTTCTAATGAAATTGACAGAACATGTGGGCGGAGTCTGTCGTAGATCTTCAGAAGTGTAAGTCACGTGGGCTTTCAAATCGACTTAGGCCAATTGGCCATCGTAGCGGAGACTCGTGTTTTTAATCACGATGGACAATCACTTTAACCAATCAGTAATTTGTCCCACATTAGGATTCATGCTTTTTCCACAACCACGTGACATCCTCAAACCAAGGAACCGGATGAAATAGCATGGAGCTGCGGTCACGCACTTAGTCTATTTCATTAGAAGGTCGATGAAAAAAGGGGTAGCCAAAATACGGCCAGGATATGCTTACAATTCTTAACAAAATTGTCTACTTATATTTGTTATGATATTTATTAGTTTTTATACTTTTCTCGTCCACATTTTTAGTTTACTTTTGCAATTTTAAAAAGACATATTACATGTTTTATACTTAATTTATATTAGATTATTCAAAAGGGTACTGCAAACAATATTTTATAGAAAAAGTAAACATTTTTTATGAAGAAGGGGTTGGCTTATATTGAGATTTAACTTTGGGTGGCAAACGCCACAAAAACAGTCCTGCGTGTTTACCTTAAATTGTAGGTTATCGTCGTTTTGACGATGTTTGGTGTCTAATCTAATTGGTATTGACCAATTAACTATTATAAAAAGTTTAATTAATTATTTCAAGTTTCTATTGGCAATTTATGGAAATCGTATTAAAAAAACAAGCCAAGTGACATCACGTCTGGAATACGTATAAAAACACTAATTCCACCTACATTTAGTTTGACAGAAAGAGCCTCTCGTAGGGGCTCAAGCAACTGCTCTTTTACAATTGGGATCAAAATTAATCTTTTGCAAGGATGATCATGAAATTTAATGAAAAAGTATGTATTTTACAAGTATCGCGTTACATCTTTGTTGAAAAGCCTTGAATATGTACCATAGGGTTTCTTTGTTTAAAGGTTAGTTCTTTGAAGGTAATTCTTCCATAAGCAGCTTTTATTTAACATTTTCCTGGTAAACAAAGCTTATATTTGAAAAACGATTCACAATCGCAGTTTTTTTCCATAAGCTATTGTGGATTGCATATGTGGAGTGTTCAGACGAAATAATTGAAAAATCCTTCCCTTCCAACCTAAAATCAAAAAGTTTACTGAGAAATAGCTAGAATAGAATACCAAAAGCTGAAATATTTAAGCGGAATCAAGTTACCTGAATAGAATTAATAAACACTTTTATCATTTAATAATCAAATAAATAATAAACAAAACATTAAACCATGGGAAGATGCAAATGAGACTCAAATTAAAACTATCTTGCATCTCCCTTACAAACTACCACAATCTATATAGTCTTTATAATCTGAAATAGAAGTATAAGTATTGCAATATAAGCAAGTAAACTTGTATGAGAATTGAATATGTAATGTGTTCGGTTAATATCACTATAAAATTTCTAGTCATATTACCCAAACAACTTTAGAATTTGCCGTGGCTCAATGGGATAGCCAACGGAACTAGCAACCTGCGAGTGCGAATAGTTAGCGGCGCAAGTTCGATTCCACCCTGGGTGTATTTCTCTCATCTGTGTCATTAAAGCTTTCTCTGTGTGTATGTCCATTTACTCTATTGACTTGCTTGGCTCAGCTTAGCCAAATATGGCCCTTGAGCCATGACAACCCAATCAATACAGATAACTGCAACAAGCGTTAAAGAATATTTCTCATGAAATCTCTACCACCATATTAAAAACAACTCTTTAAAGGATCTTTGCACACAGAATAACGGAAATGTTTTGATGGAATAACGATTCCTTACTATTTACCTCTTGAAATGAATATGCACTTGTGAATATTGTTGTCAAGGTCTTTGGTGACATAGTATTAGACAGCTATCATAGTTTTAAATCTTTGCATTGTAAATTTAAGTGAATTGGAACGTTTTATGAAAGATTTCGTGCAATTTAAATCATTTTCAAAAGAATTACAAAATTTCAATTTTAATCCCAGCGCGCTGATAAATTTTTTCGTCATACAAAATTGAACAAGAGCAGTTTTTCTATTCAAGTTCATTTCATTTTGTATTCATACAAAGACGATAAGAAATTTTTTTATTGGAAATAGAAAGAGGCTCTAATGTTCTTTGCTACAGGTAATATTCGGCTTTGACACTATTGATCTATGCATAACATTGTCGTTTAGTTAGGTAGATAAATACATAGAGTACTATCCTGCTTTAAGAACAGATCGTGCACTATGTATATATCACCCGTATCGTGCACCTATCAATGCTCGTTTAAAAAATGAGTCTCAATTTAATTTTTTATTCGGATAAAAATTTTTCGAATGCTCCCATTTTATTTCCTATTGGATAGTAAAAAAAGTGACACTCTTCAAAAAAGCGTACCTCATTCGTATGTAGCCATAGATCTTTCAAAACAGCTTCTTTATTCACACAAGTTTTTGTTCCCATCTCTGGACATTTCTTTAGGAAAAAAACTTTCAATACCTATCTTCCACCCGATATCTGTTGAATGTTGGATCAGCTTGTTACTAGATACCGCAGACAATGAAACTTTTAAAAGCATGTGGGTCTCAAGTTCGAAAAAATTATAATGCACAGAGAACCTCACAGAAAATACATCTGCTTGTCCTATACACTACGACGGTATGAAAATGCTTTTAAATGTATGAACGGGAGATAACGCGTTTTTGAAAAATCGTTCATATTTAATGGACGAGGGGATCGAGGGCAGGGAAAAGCTGAAGGGAAAAAATAAGTTTTCTAAGGACTTCTTTTAGACGGTGTAAGTTTCGCCGCTCGCTGGTAATAGACTCGCGGTGTGTAATGGGCCGTAAGACACGGAAAAGGTGAAAAGCAGCAAGGGTGCCTAATGACAACAATGCCAGTTCGCACAACTCTGTTTTCTCGCTCCCCACCGACCACTCACAGAGAAAGGAAGCATGAAATCCTCGCCGACAGCCTCCAGTTTAGCACGAATAATGGAAATCATAATATGTAGAAAAAAAGATTCCATTTCGAATGCGTTTTGGTTCTTAATGTATGGCTATTTTTAGAGGTTTGCGGCAACTTCTCTTACGCACCGCAAGACGTGAGGAATTCTTTCATATTTTTCGAAAACGAGACACTTGCCTTTGACAATGACTGTCGTCGACAGAGTTGGGCTCGAACTGTTCTTGAAGTGTGGTAAAGCATGCGAAGTCTTTATACAGGTTGGCCGGGATCATATTTTTTCAATCTCGTTTCTTGCTTTGATGCTATTATCTTTTAGTAGAAGCGTTACATGCGTTCATGCTGAACTTACTTTCGACGGTGGACGTACTTTTCATGCATTCTTTCTATTGAAGAATAAGAACTGGATTCACACTTTTGCGTTATTTTGTGTTCGATCCCATTCGACTTAATTAACTCTTGCTCGAAGAATACTTTCTGTTTTCGATTGTGCTTATCTGTTGTGGTGTTGAATTTCCAATAGTCTTTGGTATTTCATAAACTTTATTTTTTAAACGAGAGTCAAAAATTAGCCTTCGTGTAGCCAAAACATAATAGAGCGACAAACCAAACCGTACTCGAAACATAATACGGGCTTTGGATCTTAATGTATGGCCATTTCTAGAGGTTTAAGGCAATTCCTCTTACGCTCCGCTAGACTCGAGGAATTCTGTCATATTTTTCGAAAACGAGACACTTGTCTTTGACAACTGTCGCAGACAGAGTTGGGTTCGAACTGTTCTTGAAGTATGTAAAAGCATGCGAAGTCTTTAATCTATAAATCTGGCAGAGTTGGGAAACCAGAGACTATAGGTCTGGACAGAATCATCAAGAAACCAGGGACCATAGGTCTGACATTGGCTTAGTGTGGAAGTTTGGAGAGTGGGGTGCCAGCTCAAATGACCTTCATCTTTTCAGCCTCGTCATCTGACCTTCAAAATTTGCTGTTATCCTCGGATCTTTCCTTTCGGGATGGATCCCGGAAGTCGCCAATAGCTCGTTGTGTTGCTCCAGTGCGACGTTAATTGACAACCATAGGTCTGAAAAGAATCACTGGGAAACCAGGGATTAGAGAACTGACCGAGATCACCGGAAAGCTAGGGACTATAGGTCTAGCCAGGATCATATTTTTTAATCTCGTTTCTTGCTTTGATGCTTTTAGTGTGAAGCTCAGATGTTGACCTCGTCATTGACCGTGGTTCAAAATTCGCTGTTGTCCTCGGATTTTTCCCTTCGCGATTCATCCCGAACTGTCACCAATAGCCAGTTGTGTTGTTGCAGTGCGACGTTAATTAACTACCCAACTACCTTCCTACCAGTACGACGTAAATTCAGTGCCGTCATGCTAAACTTACCTTCGACGATGAACGTACTTTTCATGTATTCTTTTTATTCAGGAATAAGTACCGAATTCACACTTTTGTGCTATGTTGTTCGATCCGCATTCGGTTGAATTCTAGTTTTGACGAATAGTGTTTCAGAATACGTTTGAGCATATCGTTTGTGATGTTGAATCTGCAGTACAAAGTGTTCGGCATGTCGATAAACTTTGGTTTTGAATAGCTGTTACCAAAAAGTCCAATTAGCCCTTGAATAGTAAAAATGACAGTAGAGCGAAAAAACGAACTGCACCAGAAGCATACTTCGATATGACATTACAGATCTAAAATCAGTGCGTTTTAACTTCCAGAGTCAAATTGTTTAATCAAAAGTATCTTTCTGTTCTAGGTTTAAACAAATATCTTTTCAAAGAATGTTTCATTTTGAGGTAAAAATTGGCGTTTGTGGTGTTGATGTACCAAAATAATTGACAGCTGGAGACTACAAAGTACTTGGCAAAAGTAAGTGCATTATCGTTTCAGCTAATCGGCTTAAAGAATTAATTATATTTTCATGCAATTAGTATAAATTTAATTGTGTGTTCTTATACTCTGGAACGTTCTATCTGGCATCCCTTCCACTTTCGATTCGAGTGTAAATATATATCTCACCCAAAAATGACAGAACATATTTGATGCCGGAGTTTGAGTGTAGTATTCTGTTAAATAAAACGGCTTAAAATCAAATATGCTTAGTAATTTTCTACGTGGAAAAGTTACATACTTCTATTTTAGTGTTGAGTACATTTCAAAGGGAGCCAAATTCTAATAATCTTATCTTCTCAAGAACTCACAATCCCCATCAAAAAGTTTTTTCCAGTTTAAGCCGCCATAGGAAAGACTATTGGTTAAGTCATCATTGGTTAGCATCATGAGTTAAATTATCAAGTTTAAGTCATTAAAAGTTTAACTTTGTACATTGCATGTGCTACTTATATTTGCGGGTGAATGGACTTGTGGATTTGGTCTAGCTGGAGCTAGACGCAGATTAGCAACAACTTATATTTGCACTTCTAAACTGGTCCTCACGACTCGGTTCTTTTGATGTTATCTCCAGACTCATCTGAAGTTACTGGGGTTTTAATTTCTCATCCATGTCACAGTGAGCGTCTATAGACATTATCCCCAGGATAGTGTTTAACTGTCCGTTGATGAACTTGAGTATCATTCTGGAATCGATGGAATATGTAGACTGACTTAAGCCGTCTTTGTTGTGGCGGGGCAAACGAAGCTCGGACTCCGAAGCCTGGATTATATTTTCATAAGGCTCGCAGTGGCAGGTTTAATCCTCGTTGGCGAAGTCTTTCCGTAAGCACAGTCGATCTGTGTCTCGTGGTTTACCGGTTTTGGCCCTAAAGAAAAGACAAAACAAATTTCAGTTAGCGAAACGCTTTTACTAGTTTAAAAGTTGCATTCCACTTATATTTCTTATCCTAAATTACCAAAGAGGAAGTCATTAAAGCTATATATATGTATCAGTGCAGATTAAAATCACAAGAATGAATGTTTTAACTCTTATTAGACATTCACATTATCTAATGGACAATTAAATGACAACGATACTGAGGGTAAAATGAAACAAAATATAGTATCCAAGTATGTCTTTTACTCCGGATTCATTTTCAAAGTAAAAATATGTAATTTTCGGAAACTTAATATTCGATAGGATGAACACAAGTGATCTTTGTAAATGCTTAAATAATTTTTACAATTATCTTTATTTTAATTTCTGTAATTGAATAATGTACCTCATTAAAAATTCAGAAACATTCGAAAGTAAAATAGCATTAATTAAAAAAATTAAATTCAGTAGATAGGTATTTTAATTAACGTCACACTGGAGCAACACAACAGGCTATTGGTGACGGTCCGGGATCAATCCCAAAGGGAAAGATCGAGGACAGCATCACGTAATTTTCAACCACGTTCAGATGACGAGGAAACACTTGAGCTGGGGTATTCCACTCTCCAAACTTCCACACCAATGTGAGGACATGTGAGGCCACGACGGATTTAACGTGCACCAGCCCCTTTGTACACGACGGTGTTTGGCTGGATTCGAACCCGCAACCCTCCGGTTGCTAATCCGTTGCTCTTCCAACCGGGCTACCGTGGTCCTAAATTCAGTAGGAGCTTACATAGTTGAACAGACGTATTAATTGCTTTACGAGTTGAGATATGTACTCAAGTTGAAAACGATAAAACTGTATCAGCTACAATACTTACATCTTAAACTGGAGTCATTTCCCCATCTTTGCGAGCTTCGCCTTTAAGGACTTCATGAATGTATCTTTCCAAGACATTTTTACATCAAGAGATCTATTTGTCACTTTCTATCACATTTGTAAAGCACGAAATAATTTTAAAATCACAGGAAGAAACTCACAAATATCTCAACACACTATTGCTCAGAATGAAAGTATTGTTTTTATCGGCGATACTGTGTAAGGTATCCAACTACGTTTAAAACGTAATTTTGACCAAAATTCTCAAAAAAAATTTATTGTCTCATATTGAAGCCCAGTTCCTTAAGTTTCAGAATCTGCAATTGTTTTAAGTCTACGATAAATAGAAATAAAATTATAGCAATTTTAGTATTACTGAACGATGAAAACCGAAACCAGAAGTACGATTGAAATGACCGGAAGTTGGAGGTTTTCCGCTAATTTTTCAAAAGTAAACATAGTTTTAAATATAAATTTACTAAAACTGTTTTCTATAAACAAGCCTCAACATTTTACATCAAGTTTCGATGAATTTCTGTGAAGAATTTGGCAATGGGCATTGCTTCGCGTGGTACCCAAAGGTAAACTTTAAATGCTTTTTCTGGAAAACCCAATTTTTAGCAAATATTACACACGCAAAGCATGATTTCTCAAAAAGTTACAGAGATATCTCAATGAAATTTGACATTATTACTTATTAACATGTTGTGAAGGCAGTAAACTAAAGGTTTAGTTGTACAATGCATACTTTTTAATTTATAGCTGTTTAATTTGAACAACAAGCAGAAATTTTGCAAAATTTAAGATTAAGCTACATATAATGAGCGATAACTTCTTAACATTTCAATATATCTCTTAGATTTTAGTTTATTGCCTTCACTAATATCATAGATATATGGTGCTACAAGGAAATTAAAATTAATTCAACAGAAATTTATACAGTGTTTGCGATATTGCGGTCATTTTCATTGAATTTTCACTAAATTTGCCCAATTTACTAAAATTTAATGAGTGAGTGCAATATTTTTTACTTTTATTCATGATTTTGAACCATTATCTAATATGAAAAGTGTTTAAATTGTGCTTTAATAGTTTTTTTCAAAAATTTTTTTTCCGAACCTAGTCGGATACTTAAATAAACAATGCCACCCAAGGATGCTAAAATTGCAACAATAACTGTGTTTGGAATAAGCAATGGACTGTGATAAAACAATGATTTCTTAGATAGCATTTTTTACTTAAATAGAGTATCGATTTCTATAAAATCTCAGCTTATTCTGAGCAAGAGCGTATTGATATATTTGTGAATTTTCTGTAATTTTAAAACTATTGAGTGTCTTACGAATATTTGTACTGTACAAAAAAATCGAAATATCTCGAAGTCAGCGTTCGACTAGAATAAAACTAGCAAGTCTGATGTATATATACACGAAGAGGTAAATAAATTATTATAATATCAAACCTAAAGAGCTCTTTATTATTGTCGAATTACATCAGAAAGGTCCTTAATTAGCAAGTTATAAAGTCCTATGGTGGCAATAAATATCGATATACGGCGTAGAAGGGAGTCACACGAAACCCTTTTTTTATCCAATGGCAAATTATACCAAGCAATCTGCAGCTGCTAGACTGATACTCAACTTCATAAACAGGTGGTTAGACGCGCTAACCCCAAGCCAACGTCTCCAGACGCCCACTATAAAGTGAACAAGGAATTAAAGCCGTCAGCCATTCCAAATGAATCTGGAGGCGACAAAGACACAAAAAGAACCAGATCGGGTGGTTCTATTGAAAAAATGCAAATATTAGACGTAGGCAAGCGTGCAAAGTGGAACTGACAATGACTTGTGAACTTGGTCACTGATGATGACAAACGATAGTGGCAACTGATGATGTCCATTCTCTATCACAACTCAGGACAACCACTACCTACATAACTTGGTTCTGTTATCCAGACAAATGATTCTTGTTGATGAGGTGTAAAATTAGTCATTCACCAAGGACCGAGAGTTGAAAGGAGAGATGCATGTATTGCTCTGCTCAGCTGAAAGCACTTTATTGGAGGGCATCAAAAGACTTATGCTGCTACAATCGAAAACGTGTGTTTAAAAGAGGGAGATACATTGAAATATGTTATTTTGGGAAATAAAGTTTATAGCTGCGTTGCCTATAAGTTTTTACTCACCCTCGTTCAATCAAGCTTTCCTTTCACGTCTTTCTTAGAAATTTAAGCACGTTGAATTGATAGTTGTTGTGAGGCAGAAATTGCAGAACATTCCTGAGAAAAAAATCAAGTAAAAATAAAACCGAAATATTTCAATTCAAATAGCCCATAGAATAATTGTAAGAAACGTCTAACCCCCTATATAACTAACTAAATAAACATTCAACAACGAATTTTAAAGCGGTACTCTTTGAAGTTGCTCAAGAATAGCATACCGAACCCCTTTCTGCATTGTAGTAATTCTCTCACACTGAAGAACTGAAAGAAACATCTTGCATCAGCTCATACACCACAGCATACTACCAACATGTAAACAAAGCATACCCGAACAACACTCATCCCCAAATAACTATGTGAGCAATTCCTCCCCATCCTTATATCATTTGTCCCCGCAGTTGCGGGAGCCTCTAAAACTAATATGTTATTTTTCTTAAATCTTCCTGCGAGGGTATCGGTTACAAAAGTTGGAAGCTTGTTTTCTCCCTCAATGGAGCTCAATCGGATTCCATGTCAATTCTCGTTCTCTTCTTCGGTTCTTCCCCTCAGGACTATTTCGGCTCTCCCTTCCCCTCGACCCTTTTTCCTATGTGCTAGACTTTGCTCTCCAGTGCACAGATTAGTTCGAGTCAAGCGTTTGGCAGAAAAGCGATCCATGCGTGCAACGAACAGGTCACAAAACGAAAGGTTCGCGTTCTTAGGTCCCTCAGGAAAATGCGTGTAAATGGACCTGCTTACGGATTTTTCTTAGGATCTGGATTAATAAATGTTCAGAGGTAGATCTTTATCTATGAAATAAATTGTTGCTTTGATTCAAAATGTTAGAGTGGTGGGATTATTTTCAGATGTCTAGTAGGTTGATACTGTCATCGTGGTTTTCTGGGTTTGATGCATACCTTTACTTGTCTTTAAATTGTGTTCAAATGATAGTTGTATTTTGATACGTCATGGAAGGATAGGATCGTGTTTTTTGGTCCTTGTCGTTGGTTTGATGGGTTTTATGGCGCAAGGGTCTTATTTAGCCAAGCTAAGACAAACAAGACAAACGTCAATGAGTCCTTCTGTATATGATTGTGCTCTTCCATTATATTTGATTGTTCTCCCCCTCTATATGCTGGATAAGTGGGTTTGCCCACTATGTTCGGAAACTGCCAGTTTCTTACGGTGCAGGTTCGATCCCTGTTACGAACCCTCGGTTCATTTCTCTCTTCTGAGATCTCTCAGTAAAACTTTCCTTGTGTGTATGTCCATTACTTGATGTTGTCTGTCTTATGTTTGGAGCAGATTAACCAAATGACCTTTTCGACATAAATCTCGACCAATTAGCCCTCTGCATATGAATATTCTCTGGTCTCTGATAGAGGTATATCGATTTTCTTAATCTATGAGAAATTGTTGCTTTAATTAAAAAAATTCAATTTGTAGGATTGATTTTGAGATGTTACTACTCATAATGTTACTGCTCATAATGATTTTCTGTATTTGATGCATACCTTTACTTGTGTTTAAATGATATTATAATTTGATAAATCTCTGAAAGATAGTTTCGAGTTCCTTGGAGCCCTTGATTGGTTAAGTTTTATGGCAACAAGATATAAGTTGTCCAAGCAGTGCCAGACACAAGACAGACAACGTCAATTCGCACATCTGAATATGATTGTTCTCTGCCTGCGAACACAGTGGCTCAGTGGGTTCACACAGTGCATGACTGTTTGCTCTCTCTCTCTCTGATAGAGAGATATCGGATTTCTTAATCTACGAGAAAAATTGTTGCTTTAATTAAAATATTGAAGTAGTGTGATTGCTTTTGAGATGCGGTTTTTCGAGTTTGACGTTTACCTTTACTTGTGTTAGATGTGTGATCAAATGATATTCTAATTTTTATAGTAAATTTGTCACAATTAAAGCAGTTTGACGTTGAATTTAATATCTAAAAATGTTACTGCACTGATACGTATTATTTTCAGTTGCTGTTATGGCTTTGGTAAAATATATTTTATTTTGGAATTTCTTAAAATTTGATGAACTAGAGAATCATTCATAAAGTTTATTTTTATTTAGTTGTTGCTTTACACGTAAAACTAAGCTTGCATTAAAATTTTGAAGAAAATATTGACCCCACTGTAAATGAAATATGCGTATTTCTGATTCACCCAAATATTATAATGTTCATACACTTTATCCATTAAATTAAATTTTACAGTATAATATAACTTTAAAATTACTTAAACTGTAAAAGTTTATAAAATTGTAGCAGATACATTAATTTCCAGCTCTTTAATCAACACTCATTAAGTCAACTGTAAAAGCTACATATTTTCGTAAATTGTTAATACAATTTGGTAAAATTTTTTAAATTGCAATATTTAGAGGAAGTTTTACACACAATTTAATTGCACTTTTGAAGTTACATTAGAAATAATTATTTTGAAGAAATCTGTTTGGCTCTTGTTATAAAATTATAAGATAAATTTTCTTTTAAAATAAAAGTGTTTTTATAAATTTTAATGTGCTAGCACTTATCAGCTATTTTAGTATGAAGTCTAGTTATGGTAGAATGAATAACGATTGCATTTTTCTGTGGTGTTTTAATATACTAAACACGATTGCCATTTTATTCCCTTAATAAAAAATCTTATTCCTTACAAAAATAAATTAAAAATATGTTAATTCAATAAATTAAATGTGTTTGAAAGCAATGTATAAGTATTTTAAAATAAAACATGCTATTATAAAGTAACACACCCAACAAAAGTCAAGAAAAAAAGTTAAAGCTAAAGTCAAGAACAAACAAAACCGTAGGTAAAAAATATTCTAAAAATAATGACAATTTCAGCGTTTTCTAATGTAATGCATGACTAACGAAAGGGATTTTGTCCTACAAAAAGATATGTGGGCGAATCTTTTACTTCTCTAAGTGAAAAATTAACCTTTTAATTCTTGTCTGAAGAAAATATGCAAATAATCAACAATGAACGCGCCTAAGTTGTTTTAATGTCATAATTGTGATAAGCGTCTTTATCGCTTAAGTGCATTCAGTTGTAACTATTCTTTAAACTTATGTTAACTGCTAACTTCAACATTTGTAATTCAACCTTGATTGTATCTCTGATTCATGCAATTACAACTTGTAATTATCTACCGCTCTAAATCCCTACTGTATTTCCTTAATGTGTATTTCAATAACTCTCACTTTTTAACTATCAGGACATTGCTTCATTGAATGGTATACAGGGGGCACACCCATACAGTAATCAACTTCTGTAGAGGTTTCTCCTACCTGATAGATTCGACGAATCATAATTCAAAAATATATTAAATTATATTCCTCTAGTATTATATCCTCGAATTATATTCCTCCTATCTATTTTTTACATTCCTTAACGGTCAATATTTAAAAATAAAAGCGAGTGCTGCTATTTTCACCTGATTTAGAATTACAGGCAAATTTGTGATTAGAATCCATCGTAAATGATCGTGGTAAAGTAAACACGTAAAAATGATGTTATTGTTAGTTCAATAATAGCAAGTCATTCCAGTTTGTATAGCTCGACTTTGGTCACAAAAGATGCAATAATATAATAATTATGTTACAGACATCTAGGTTTCATCATTCCAAGAATTAGCATTAAGCCAAAATTTCTGTACTGTATAGACTTGAAAGGACAATTTATATGCATGTCATTTTTGGATAAAAAAGCATTTCTCGGTGAGTTGAGAAGCAAAATTCGTCCTCGCTTTGACAGTCAAAATGTCAAATCGGTAAGATAACTGATTTGCGAAGGATAACAATGTCCATATATGTTGTCGATATTCATAAAATAGACAGTATGAGAGGGATTTTCAATGTAAAAATAAACAAACGAGACGGAATGCAAAGATTTTACTTCCGCTACACAAATGATCTCTCGTGATGTATATCGGGATTACCTTAAAATGCGGTTTATCACCAGTTTGATGATGTTTGGTGTCTAATTTAATTGATGGTGACCAATAAATTATCATATATACAGTAGGAATTTATTCTTTGAAATTTTTATTAGTGACGTGCTAAAATCGTTATAAAAAAACCAGCCAAGTGACGTCACGTTTGGTTTACATTCAGAAAATACGTTCCATTTCAGAAACACTATCGCTTCAGATTTAGCTTGAGAAAAACCCTCTCATACAACCTTTCAAAACAATCAATATAGTTCCTATAAAAGCTCACTATGGTTCAATGCAAATGCGTCAACATTACCAAAATATTTAAGTTGTTAAGTTTTAAAAAGGTGAATTAGAAATGACGGTTTGTTTCGATTCAGAACTGTTCATTTACTTCCTTTATTGTCTGTCTACAGGTAAGAAAGACTCCTTCCATCGATTCTTCTCCTTAGAAACATACCTTATTCCATTTTCCATTGGGAATGCTTGAAGAAATGCATTCAAGTTTGTTACGTAGGTGATAATTATCGATAAATTTGAAATTTAGTTGGTAGCTTTTTTACTTCTTGCCGAGAAAATCTTTATGCTACCACTTTCCATCACCAATGGGGCCACCTTGAATCAATGGGTTTATCCACTACGCTAGAAGCTTGCGAGCTGTAGGAAATGAATTTGATTCTGTCTGTCGTACCTGGCGTACTCTCTTCTGGATCAGTAAAAATTTTTCTTGTATGTTTATGCCCATCTGTTTTGCTACTTATTCCTCCTGATACAGCCATCTGCTAGACCAAGTCCAACAAGTCATTCGGCATAAAGGAACTTATTAGAAAAACATTGCTTGGCGCAACTTAACCAAATCTGACCTTTGAATAACAAAAACATTTCTTCAACCAACCGTCGAATATTCGCCACAAAGAGTAAAATTAAGGTATCCACCAGAATCATCATTACTCAAAATGAACGAAGCTTGTTCCTATAGTGACCGCCACCACCCAGACAGTGGGGTGGGCAGTTCTAATAGTGGATAGACAGTGCATGATAAAATGTACCGAAACAATCCAAAATGTAGTTTCAAAGTATCATGTTTGAAATACGACAAATTATTTAATTTTTGACGTGAATACGTCTTTTAAAACCGGAATACTACATGAAAAATTGAGCGTAACAAAAAAGCGTTGCAACTGTTTTGCCTTATGATTTCAGAACTACAAGAAACATCCAGAAGATAAATATAGCGTCGTGTAAACAAAGGATATACGTACCTGACGTGATCCTCGCACCGAGTGTGCAGGTGCACTGAGCCTCGCAATATGTCGAAAGCATGTCTGGGAGAGGCCTCGCATGTCTGGGAGAGGCCTCGCAATATGTCGAAATTCTACGCTGATGGGCGTGCTTTGTGTCAGCGTAACTTTAGATTGCGTGGAGTTAGGACTGCGTAAGTGGTATCATTCGAAAGCTACCAAACTAAGCTACAATGACAAGCCTTTATAAAATTATCCTCAAATATTAATGTCAAACTGCACATTAATCATTCAAACTGTGAATTACTTGTTGAATATTCACTATAAACAATCGTTCAAAATTCCCATATCTGCTTTATTCATTCCACAATTCAACATCAGGTCCGAGTATTCACGTAAAAACTGCGGTTTGTGTTCTCGATACAACCTACCAATTTTTTTTTCGAAAATGACGTTTGGATACTTCAAAATATTTGTAATACATTAATCCAGTAAATAATACAGATATAGACTTGGTTTATTCAGCAAAGAGTTATTTCAATGCCAGTTTATGGGTCGATGATCCTTTGACGAGGGCGAGAAATTGTCAATCTCTGCGCTATCCTAGAGCAACATAGGAGGCGCTGCCACCTCGCACCCACAGTGATTTCCAGGATGAAAGGCATTTATGTATCATCTTAAAGCTACCAGGTAACATCTATCAGTCGACTTCGGCACATAAGAGATTTGACCAAGCGCTTCCTTACTAATTACTTAAGAGTAACGCCTTGAACTCTCAGTCACTGGTGGGTTCAGTAAAAATGTAGACTGCACATGTTTTGTCAGTTTTTAAAATCGATGAAATTTTAAACAACTGGTACATAAACATTCATTCACAAGTGATGTATCGACCACACTGTTCAGCACGCATTAATTAAATTGTGCTATTAAATCCCCGCAGTAGTAATGTATCCGATTACTTCGGATTCTCCTCTCGTCTTTTCAACGATTCATGCAACTGACTCCACGGACAAGGAAAGAAAACAATACCTTGAACGCGCGCGATATCCATTAGAATAACGAACTGAGGGGAAGCTATACGTTAACCTCTTGGAAAACAAACACGTCTCTCACCGAATCGCTAATAAATTAATTTACACTTCTGTGCAGGAGGGAATTTCTTCTAATCAAAACGCTGCGGAACCCCCTTTCAAGCTTCCGCTTTTGTTTAACCCATCAAAACAGAGGTTTTCCTTAACCTCTGCTCAAACACAGACCGAGTGGGCCTCTGCTCTAACCCTATCATGGCTACTGCGTTTTGCTCACGCCCAAAGTACAAAAGCATCAGGCGTTGCACGGAGGTTCTGGTTTTATTTACATACATTCCTTTGTACAAAGCCGACCCGCCGGGAAGATAATCAAATTGGGAGCTCTTTTCGAGAGCCCCCTTTTTGCCGTGTGTTTGAGGAAGAATATTTTAGGGTTCTGGAGGGGTGTCGGAGAGTGGTGGTCCCTAACCGGAGGGATCCGGTGACAGCGTGCAACGATTTCGTGTAATGGAGAGTTTTCGGGGTATCGCTTTTTCGGGGACTTGGGAGACATGGTATAGATGAAAGGGTGGAATTTTCTTTGTTTCTAAGACATGAATTCGAACTTTAAAAGACCGGTGATTAAAAATCTAGCAGTACTTCGAATGAAACTAGATAAGATAGCTTTGCATCAAGTCTTTTTATAGTCATGAGATCAGAGGTTTGAAATAGGTAAATTAAACAATAGACGAATGGGCGTATGTATTTACAATAAAAACCCTATTTTGGTCATTTGCTTTTTATAAGATATTTTTTAAAATGTATATCGAAACCTCGAAGCATGTTCCTAAGTGCTATGAAATTGGGAGCACTTTTTAGAGCCCATTTTTCCGTGTGTTTGAGGAAGGATATTTTAGGGTTTTGGAGTGTTGTCGGAGATTGGTAGTCTCTTAACATGAAGGATCCGGTGACAACGTGCAGCGATTTCATGTCACGGGGAGTGTTCGGTGGATATCGTTTTTCAGTGAACTTGGAGACGTGAATAGATATTTTTCTTTGTTTCTAAAATATGAATTCGAACTTTTTAAGGGCAAGAGTAAAAACCTAACAGTACCTTAAAATGAAAATCGACCAACTGTGGAAACTGAAACAAGACTTGGAAAGATATTTTTGACCTATTTTGTCTTTCTGTAATCGACGTCAGGTGTTTGAAATGAATGACACATGCAGCGATTTCAACTGTTGTGCCTCAAGAATGCACTGATGTGCCTTATGGAGGTGAAACGGTTTAAAATGCTCGGCGTGGTTAGTATTGGTACGATTTTACATGCATCATTTCCTCCATCTTTTGGAGGTGTGTGCTGTTATGCCTTACGTTTCGCACCGCGTGTCTAAAATTTGCTTTCGTTTTTGGGAGCGTCTTACATAATTTTGCACACAGCCGCCACGAACCTATAAAAGCACTAATCGTTCAAATCACTGTAAATAAGATATCAGATTTTTATTTCTGCGCAACAACGGCTCTCGGTCGTGGATACATTTGAAATACATGCGAACACTCTTAGGCCTATTAAAGACTTGCTATTAAATCTCAGCTGAAGGAATTTTGCTATTTGTTCTTTTGTATTGATTTTTATTTCAAAATGCAAGGGAAGGTAGAAATAGAAAAAAAATAACCACACAAAATGGTTATCATACATACAAATTAATCAGTAGTTGCAACTGGTTTATGAATATCATTTGGAATAGGATTGGCCTTTTGTTTCTTTTCGTAAAACCGTAAAATTTTTCTAAATTTATTACTCTAGCTCACCGGTTTTTCGAATGAATGACACAGGTGTGCCTTACGGATGATCAAACGGTGAAAATTATGTTAAATTTTTCATTTCAACACTTAACACATTAGTTTTAAACTTTTGCCAAATATGTTCACAAATAATTTCAAGTAATACCCATTCAAATGGTTTTGAGTTAATTTTTTACGAAGTATCTTAAATAAATTGTTTCGAAAGATTTCTAAAAGCTACTTTGGTGTAAAAAGGGTAGGTAATTATTATTATTATTACCTACCCTTTTTACACCAAAGTAGCTTTTAGAAATCTTTCGAAACAATTTATTTAAGATACTTCGTAAAAAATTAACTCAAAACTATTTATGGTTTTGAGTATAACAAAGAATTTATCAAAACAAATTATACCTATTTTTTGTCCGATCGGCAAAAAATATAATGCATTTTTTGCTATGCTACAGCATATATTGCAATTAGCTTGGGTGTGCCCTGCGATGGAAAAGGTTGAAAATCGTTGAAATAGAGGAATGTGCATGGAAGTTCAGATTAAAAACCATATTTCAGTCATTTGCTTTGGATAAAACATTTTTAAATGTATATAGAAACCTATGTCTTTTTGAATCAGTGAATGCATTTGTGGTCCTTGCATTGATTTATTCAAAACACTCAATTTTCCAAAAGAATTCAACCAAATAGGCAAGTTTAACAACAAAATTATCATTCCTAAACAAATTTGCCTCTCCATTATGATTTTTATCAAGAAAAATTGCAATCTCTTCTTTGAATTCCAACACCCTTGGAATAATTTTTGCACGAGATGACCAACGCACTTCACAATAGTATAGAAGTGAGGTATAATTAGCTTCCATATCTTCACACAGCTTTGGAAACAACCTAACTTTTAAAGGATTGGTTTTTTTTTCAGTTTATAACTTTCGCAACTTTTGTAAAAGTGTTGTTAAGTTCCTAGCTCAGATTTTTTGACACAAGAGCTGCTCTATGAAGCATGTAGAGCGTCCAGATAACTTCGGGTGCTTTCTTTTAAACTAATGCTTGAAGACCTGCCTTGTGCCCTGACATTGACTGTGCTCCGTCAGTACAGAGTTCGATGCAGTTATTCCACTTTATGTCGTTCTCATAAAAAAGTGTCAATTATATTAAAAATTTCATTAGATGTGACCTTCCCAGGAATGAGATTGCAAAACAATATCTTCTGCAACATATGGAACATATGCAATTAAATGAGCATCTTTAGCTACATCAGTTGCCTCATCTACTTGTAAGGCGAATTTCGAAGTACGCAGTCGAGAAACTAACTGATCGCAAAGATCTTCAGATATATCATCGATTCTTCTGCCAACTGTCTTATCAGCAAGCGGTACTTGTCGTAACTGTTTCCCATATGATTCGCCGAGCATTATTTTAACCATATCAATAGCTGCTGGCAAAACTAGAGTTTTTCCTATTGTGTGCGGTTTTTTACATTTCGCGATTCTATAAGAAACTGGGTACGACGCTACCAATGCATTTGATGGAACAGGACTGTTTTTTGAACGTTTGCTTTTGTTTATTAAACTCATATTATTTCTTTGAAAAAATTCTATGGGCTTACAAACGTATTCAGAATGCATAGCTTTAAGATGCCGTTTTAATTTGCCTGGTCTCATACTATCTGCAGCCAAAGTTTCGTACAAAACAAACACATTGATTTTTCCAAGCCATCTATAACACTTGTGAATCCTAATGATAAATAAGTTGAATCGTATTTTCTTGTCTTGGGAGTTTTACCTCCTTGTGTCCTGTTGCTTGTATTCCCACTACCTTTACTTGTATCAGCATCGGTATCTTCATTATTAGTGGATTATCTCTTGTAACCAGTCAAAAATTTATCCATTCGTCTAAAAATATTAGGATTAAATTTATTTCCTTGAAAAATACAACTTCTTAATTATTAATGATTATTATTAGTAAGTAATCAAACCAAAACCAATACAAAGCACAATCGCACACCGCTGAAATGCTTCTGTTGACACTTTAGCTACGAGTGACGTTTGAATTTGAGGGTATTGTTTTGATGATTCCTGCTACTAGCAGTTCTAGCGGCCGTTTTATAAACGATGCATTTGTAAACTGCAAAACATGGTGTCATCCAATTTCCGAAACAAGGAGTTTCCAGTAAAAAATCAATCTTTACTGTAGTTACAAAAACCATATTTTCAACTATGCAGCTAATACTATACTATGCTTTTTACCTATATATGTCAAACATAGTACGCACTAAGTTATATATATTACATCATACCAATCACAATTCATCAAATTCGTTTCAGCGAAATATAATACATTTTTTTTCAAATAAATGGTTATTTCATATTTATATCGGAGTTAGAGTGAGGTAGGTGGCGGTAAATGCTTAAAAAAATAGGTTATAAAGTTTAATGTTATGTTATGAAAGTTTATTGATATATGTTATGTTATGAAAGTTTATTGATACATGTTATGTTATGGAAATTACATTTCTGTTAAACTTTTCACTCCTCCCTTTGCACTAGTCCGCGCCTCCCAGTTTGGAAATCGCTGTCTTAGAGCAATTTTACTCTTCAGCCTTAATTATGTTTTGCTTAAATATTCCACTGTTTTATTGTTCATAATTTTAAAATTTATTATGCTTATACTAAACAATTCAGAACCCTAATAAATTTCATGGATGACAATTTTATATAAAAAGGCGCATCGTGGTCAATTATGACCCTTGCGCCCTTTATGTCCATATGAATAAAATGTTCAAAATTCAATTGTTGAATTTATAAAATATTGTATAGGATGGAGAGGGAAAGAGATTTTTATTTACAGAATTCAGTTTGTTAAATATTTTTATGGGAGTTTTTCAGTATCGGAGGAAAAATACTTTGGGCTGAGAAATAATTTGATTTAAAATAGTTTTGGATATGTTTGGTGTTAAAAGCGAAATGCCGAAATTGCATTCGAGTGACTTGCCGAATTACCTCACGAATTACGTAAGAGGCTATCAAACACTGTGGCACTTTGTATTTGGCCTTACAGAAAAACCTTCTCATGGTAAAAATACTGCACACAATCATCCATTACAAGGTTCCGCAACGTAAACCTAAGTAGAAGAAATGAAGCACATACAATTAACAAAACTTGCCCCAGGCCATACCCATTTTACGTAGACACTTGTTACTCGAAGCACTTGCTTCATTTTTCTCAATTTGCCACTTTGCTCCTCGCCACATCTAGATTGAATATCAATCGTTTAACAACTACAGACAAACCCGATTTGGAGATTCAAATCCAACTCTGGTAGACCGTTTGGAAGCTCTTCACAGCAAACGTTTATTTTTATTCATTACTGACTTTCACATCCATTTTATAAGCTTTATTTACCCACTTTTTACCTTGGGGTTGGGTATTTCAATTTAAATAGCAAATTGCAGAATCTCATTGATTTTCTTGATTTTGCTTAGAAGTCTTTTGTTTTGTGTTTCATCCTGATCTTCCTACCAAAAAACACACTTATCTTCTCAAACCCACTTCACAACAAAACCCAAATCGTTAAATTTCCTAATCGAAGGGCCCCCAGTCTCACCACCGACATGTCCATTGGAACCCCCTCCATCACCAGTCTTTGATTCTAAAAGATGTGATGAAATATCAGCTTCCAGATGCATCAGTCCCACCGGACCCACCTCGTGACGTCACAGCGCTTCGCGGCCGTTACACTTTAGACTTTCCATCAGGAGGGGTAGACGGAGTCGGAAGCTGTCGTCAGGGGATCCAGAAACACGGAACTCGCATCAATCGACGGTGTAACTTGGGAAACGCTCTCGCAGGGGTACGGGAGCAGGGTCCTCGGGGACAGGTCTCTTGCCCCTTACGTTGTTGTGCATCTTCGCGAGTAGACAAAACCGAGGACATATTCCACGATGCTGTCCCTCTCTCCATCTTCGCTCTCTCAGACTTCCACGAGGGATGGTGATTACCAGGACGTTCAATGGTTTAATGATAGTGGTTGCTTCAATACACTTAGTGAATATGAAAGATAAGAACGCTTACTCTTGTTTTAAAAATAAGTAGTCAGAATTCGAGTGGGAAAAAAATATTCACGATCAAAATTGAATCTGAACTAATATGATATGAAGGGCTACGAGCTGTAATATAGTTATATCATAAGCCACTTCTCAAATTTTTCAGGGGAGCAATTTTCAGGTTTAAAAATTTCCAAAATTATAATTGTTTATGAACTATTCAAAAGGTCATGTTAGATGTTCCAATGAGGTATCGATGTTGTATATATCACATTTTGTGCAGAGGGGAGAAATATGTAAAGTATTTATAAGTATATGCAAAAAATATGAAATTTAGTTTTATATCAACCAAGAAATTTAGAAATACAGAAAGGCTATCCTTCGTTTAATAAGTCAAATAGGAAATCGTTTTTTTCTAAATTATTCCTGAGTTATTGAAGTTTTGAAATAACGCCAACTTACCAGTTGTACTGCCGATTATTTTTGGTTGAACAACAGCTAATTTAGGGGAACCCACATGAAATGAATTACAAAATTATTATAAGTGCTTACAAGTTTAATATAAGATTTTTGTTAATTCTTATAACCAGACCAGGTTCATCAAATAGGTCAGAACTGATTGTTAAAATTAAATTAATTGAAAATTCAATTGTTAAATTAAAAGGAATGTTCGGATTCAACGCTGAATTAGAACATTTTCTCGTGTACGCGTCTAGACAGTTGTTATATTGTAAAAGCCAAGCTATATATACATAAATACACAAAAATCTGCATTTTGATTCTTTTTAAATAAATGCCGCTTTAGCAGTTGTTATACTATAATTTATACTCTGCCGAAGCCACGAATACTAATTGTAGCTTAAATAATCTAAACTGGTTAGTACAATTTTAATATACCTCAATTTGTTCTGAAGTGGACCTGTAAGCGTAGTTTTATTAAAACAATGATTCCGAAGATTAGTAATTTTTGTATGGTACTGACGACATCAAAGAAATGCAGGGATTAATTAAAACATAAAATATGATGTGAGAGAAACATAACAATTTCGAAAACGAAGGTGCTTTATCTAAAATTTGCAGCTTAAGTATTTACGAAATAAAAAATATGTATCTAAAAAATTTTAAGTGGAAACTCATCTAAAGTATTGCATTCAAGTGTATATGCATAATTCACAAGAATAAAAGTGTTCTATTGTTACAAGTAATGTGCTAAAGTTGTTTTGTAGGGTCTTTTTTTGGCTAAATATATAACTCATATCCAATCATAAATTGGATTTCTGCAACAGAATGTTTATCGTAGATCTTTTATTTACACAATACAACGTGTTTTTCATGCTCGAGTTGTGCAAAAAATGGACCCAACTGTCAATACTACTTGTTTAAATCTTAAATACGATCTCGTACTACACACTGAATAAATACTTTCAATAGATACAAAAGACATGGATTAATTCTTCTTTTTTCTTCTAATGCTTTCCTCAACTTCAAACTTCTGTTGGATTCTGACACGAGAAAGAAATCTACACTGTAGTAGAAAGAAAAAGGAAAATCGCAATAAAAAAAGGTCAGTACCAAATGTCTATTACGAGGGATGGGACGCGATAAAAATGTTGCATAAAACAATTGAATTCGACTGTTAATATAGTTTCACACATTAAATTTCATCAAGGTTAAAATTAAAATAACATGCTAAATATTATTAGAAGCTAAAAACTTTTAATAGATACAATAAAAGGATTATGAAGTGATTCTTTCTTTTCCTTCTGCTTCCCTATCTTTCAAGCTTTTGGTGGAATCTGAAACAAAACGAAAAAATATCATCTGCAGTAGAAGAAAAAGGAGTAGAAACGAAAAAAAGAACACTGTATTGTCTCATTGCAACAAAGGGAGGGATGTGAAAAGACAAAAACATAAAGAGTACCCACGAGCAGAGCGACAGTTCCAAAAATCCAAATATCATCCAAGCAGACATTAACGGAAAGACAAAAGGGTAAAAAAAAGTAGAGCAAAGAGAAAAAAAACGCAATAGTAGAGAGAGAGACCTTAAATACCATCGCGCAAAGCTCCAGCGTGGAAAGCAAGGGAGGAAATGCAACGTGGTAGCAAATCCCTTATTCCAGGTTCTACGCGTATACATGAAGATCCCTGATTACAGTAATGGATTTAGGCTAGACAGGACACAACAAAGCTTTGCACGTGCGAACAATAAAGTCCTGGTTTCACGTTTAAAGCACGTTCCGATTTCCCCCTTTTTTCCCCTTCGGAAGACCTTCCCTGGTCCTCTTCCCCTTTTACTTTTGCTTCTGCTTGCTGAGTAGGCTTCTTCGTGAGGGGACTAGAGAACGAAATATATAAACAATGGCATATTTTCTTATGTTTCTCCGAGAAGGAAGATAATACTTAGGCGTTGCTTTTCCCTCTTTGTCAGAAATTAAATCTTACGAAATAGTGGTGGCGATGGGGTCTTGTGTGCGTTGAGGTTTTGTTTTTGGTTATGGATTTCCTTGGGATGTGTGTTGATATTTGCACGTGTGTGGAAATCCCTGTGACAGGTATAAGGACGAATGTGACTCAAAGTAGCTGAAGATACAATGCAAAATACCAAATTCTTTCCCTACTTCCTTTTTACCATACCTTAAGAATTTCAAATAGGTATTTTTTCTATGCTTTTAACTTTCGGTATTTTATAGCGAAATTCCTAGACGGCAGGTTCATAAAAATGTATTGATGTTTCTATCTGATATTCACAATGTATGAAAAAGCCTTGGTCCCTTTAAAGTAGCATGCCTTTATTCATTTTTTCCTTAACATCATTATCACTTGAAACTAAACATAAAGATTGATATTTAGATCATGGAGTCAATTTAACTAGAAAAATAAAACTCTTTCTGGTGTTTAAATTCATTAACTTGAGCGTTTTATCCTCCAATTGATTTGTTTTCAATCATATGACATAAAAATGGCCATGAGGTTTATGAGGTTCTTAAAAATGTTTGAGTTTTAAAATAGCGTTAATTGAAAACAAAATTAAAATTGCGCTTTTCTTAATTTGGTATTCATTCTACAAAAAGCTCGTCTTCCGTTCAAAATATAAGTAACATTCATTTATTTATTTCAAAGATATTCATTATTATACACTTTTTCAGTAATATGGACATCAATAATATTTAAAATTAAAGATACTTTTGGTATTAGGACTTCACACAGATCAGTAATCACATTAAATATTTATTAATGGCCAAATGTTAATAATTAAACTATTCAGATATTACAAACAGATTAAGATTATAATCACCACAAAATGCCATTTTCAAGCAATTGAATACATTAAGTGTATGGATTACCATCAACAAAATCAAAAATCCAAGAGAATTCTAAATTTAGGCAGTACATGCTACAATATTAATATCATGACTTGAAGCTAAACACAACTAATAAATTTCACAAGTAGAATACATACATTTATCAGGTCATACAAAGAAAAAAAATTGTATCAACGATATATATTGCACGGACATTTTTCATCCCTTTCTCTCTTAAAACAGCAGTTCTCTCAGAAATTATGGGTGACAAAAAATAATTTTCTATCTCTAGGGTCGGGAGACAGAAGCACTGGAGCTGTCGATAGAGATTTGACCCGTTCTCAGAAATGACGAGAAAATTACTACTATCCTGTCGGAAGTAGTTGCCGATTTGGCTGTCAGGCGCCATTCTTATCCTCCCAGAAACAAGTACAAAAAATGTAATTATAGTTGTGGCATGGAGGACTTTTGAGGGTAGAGGTTACTTATAAAAAGGTCAAATGCTGGATACTCCCCAGGAAAAAAGTTACGCAGACAAAAAAACGGATAAAAAATGTGTGTTTTAAACTCCCGTTTCTTTGTTAATGCGTTTGAATGATTGTCATTCCACCGACTTGTATTACAGTTGTTTTGTGAGGGAGATATGTGACAGCATCAGTGGTGTAAGTCGCTTTGAGCCGATATAAAAATGGCACACGATTGAAGGACTTGGGGCCCTAAAAAAATTGAGGTTTTAGGAGGGAGCGATGTGCAAAAAACCAGTCTCCGCAGATGTTAATTAAGGGGAGCTGAAAAAGAATTTATTATTTTTCTGATTGAACGAGAATAACAGCTATTTATTTATTTTTTAATCCTTCTATGCTCTTAATATGAGAATTCATTCCTATAAAAATTGTTTTCAATCACTTAGATTGCACATAGCTTCTTACATTTCAGTTTGTTTTTTCAATTCTAAACGAAAGTATTGCTTCGTGTCTGATTTCAATTTACAGTTTTACATTTCTAATGTTAATTACTATCTATAAGCGTATGATATACCTACTTCTACGATCATGAATTATGTTTTAGCATTTTTAAAAAGCAAGTAATATTGTGGTATTGAAATATGTACAATGTTAATGTAAATGAAAGAAAAATTCTTTATCCTCTTCAAAGAAAATCTGAGACAATAGAATCTTGGCATTTGAAACAAATTTTCGCTCATTAAAATTAATAAAGGGGAATAAAAACACTTCTAAAAGATAATTATAAAAGGTAAATAACAAACAAAACAAAACAATATCTAAAACTATTACTGAAAAGAATATTTAAAAATAAACCATGCATTAAAAACAATCTACACTTACATTAAAAACAATGTAATTGACGCTGCAGATGACAATCTAAATATTTTTATGTTTTTAATACATTTTTATGCTATTTATAAAAAAATATAAATAGCACAAAACTTAGAGATCATTGTTTATAGTAAACGTCATTTTATCATCAAAACCTCGCAATTTTTAAAATTAAAATTTTTCAGGAATGATAAAAAACTAGGTATCAAATTGTAGACCAGTTACGAGATATGATGTTTAAAAATTCGCAGATAGAGGGCTTTATAACTGAAGTAAGTTAAGGAACTTTTGGAACAGATTAATGATCATCTTTGTAACCAAATATTAAAACATAAAACCTCTAAAAAATTGGACTTCCTAGGTTTTTAAAGTAAAACTACGACATTTAAAATATAAAATGATGAGATAAACATAAATAAAATTAACTGAAATGAATCCCTCTTGTATATACTCGAGCTTACGTAAATGCCACACTCGAACAATTCTACACTATGAAACCCGAATTATCTTGTAGAGGACTGGGAAAAGAATAAAGCGAGTCACAGGTTTAGCACCCCTCACTTATTGTTTCCTTTCTCAGTCTAGATAGTTTTTTTCTGAAACTGTAATGGAACACTGACGTAAGACAAAGCATTGTGACAGAGCAGGGTGGAAGAGTAACTATATGATTGAATCAACCCCGACACCCACCCTTAGCAGATCTTTGTAAAGGCGGCTGCAAATTCCCTTTTCCTAAACTCTGGAACACCTGACGTTTTTTCCACACTCAGTGCCACTTTATGGCGGGTCCTCCACACCTACTTTACGGGACATCGGCTGTCAATCAAAGAGGGGAGAGGACACACTGATAATCGACCAGCTTGTTGTGGACTGAGCTTTGCTTTTCACTCAGCAATCGTTGCTTTTTGTCTCTCCCATTTTGCTTTTTATCACTCTTTTTTTATACTCATGCAGGGAGAAAATTTTTCCTTTATTTGAGTTCTGTGCTACCTTTTGAGACTGTTACTTTTCTCATGATTCTTATGGAAAGAACAGATTTTGGATATTAGGTTCAAGGAAAAAAATGATTTCTTTGTAAGTAAAAAACAGTTGAATAGGTTAGTGATTTATATGATATGACTATCAGTGGAATCAGTAATCACATCTAGTATACTTTTTATATTAAAACAGTTACAATATTACAATTTTTAGGCTAAGGTCAACGATTTTTTATAAATCGTACCATTTTGTGTTTTCAGATAAGTTCTAGCTTCAATGATAATCCTTCATGTAAACTAAGACAATCTTATTTTCTTGTATAGACTTTCAAGTTGAATTTACATCAATAAATGGAAGATTTGTTTTACAGCGTTCTCTACCAATATCTATGCTTTCAGTTTATTTGGGTTTGCAAACATTCAAATGTTGTTGAATGCCTTTTAAGTCAATCTTCCATATTGAAAATCCATTTCACACAGTTTGTAAACAAAAATTCCATCACACAATCTATTGCCCAACTAGGTAAAAGCCCCATACGTAGCAAACACTCTTTTAATGTTTGTTGACAATTAATCTATCTGTATAAAAGTTTGTTGACAATTAATCAATGTGTACAAGGAAGAAGATAATATCTCAACAGATAAAAAATATTTATTACAAATGAAAAATAAAATGGGTCCCAAAACATGTCGAAACACATCTCTTAAAAATTTCGCATCTTAATATGATAATAACGAGATTTCAGCTGTTGTCTGTGTGTTCTTGAACATAACCTCATGATCTTACAAATTACTGAAAACAAAATCCAAACAAACGTCGAATGAGTTCATCCAAGTTTGACAAACCTTAAATACCATAAACTGCTGGATTACTGTATTATTCAAAGCAACGTTTCTATCCCCTTCTACAGACTTACAATGTTAGTCCAACAGGCATTTTCTATAGTAGGACATCACTGAACTGTAAAAAAAACTGGTCTGGATTGGAGACTGTCCCTATAAAAACTCAATACTCCTAACATATGTGAAAAGATCCACTATGGAATGGCCGTAAAAGACGGGTTGATCGTGTAAAAGCAGGGGTCCTCTCCCGCCCTGCTCTCAAGCAAAGCCCCTAGGCACCCTAAAAGCGGACCTAATGGACGTAATCAAGGGCACACGAGCTTTTAAGATCCCCCCACTAGTCTGCCCCTTTTTTACGGGGGAAATGAGTGGGGAGTGAGTAGCTCTCTGTATGTGTATATTCTTTAAGTTCCGGGTTAATTTCATAATGTAGTGAAAGTCCTTTAATAGCACCGAGGGAATGGATGGATATGAGTCCCTTTGCTTCCGACAAACGCGTGTCCATTCACTCTGAACATGCTTTGGGTTCGAATTTAGTATTCTATACCATACCAAATCCAATGCTTGAAGATACCGCTTTTGAGATGTAATAGATCATAAAGGTTTTTTTAAATGGAAAATATAAAAGAAGCATAAAATTATTTTGATTAGTCGGTACGATCTAATGATTATTTAGAATAAATGATATCGATGGAATACATTGATTAGAAAGTATACCCATTCATGAAGAATAAGAGACTGAATGCATTATCCGCAATCAGCTATAAACATTTCAATGAAAATTATAACTTCATAGCATTTTTCAACATACCCCTGTGCTTTTCAGTGCACTCTTGTTCCATTGTTGCATGATCTTTTTCATGCCGACAAAAAAGGGCTTAGGGATGAGTAGAGAAGTGGTGAGTAATTAATTTGCACATTTGTCAGCAGTAACATGCCTGTGTAACAGAGCTATAGAATGAACTTTATTCAACGTCGTTCCTGATTGGTGTGTTGTGCGTTCACCTGCACTTTCTCAGAAAAAATAAGGGATGATGGACGGAAAGATGTTTGTTGTCCAATAATAAAATTTTCGATATTGTTTATTTTTACGCTTATTTGTCTACATTTTTAGTTTCGTTTTTCTATTGTAATAAGACACATAAATCATTTCACATTTGGTTAGTACTTTACACAGGGTCCCCATAAGGGGGTCTGCAGTACCATGATTCTGGGTCCGAGATAGAAAGGGGTACCCAAAAATGGGATGTCTTAGTATTGTAATGTGTAAACTGTTTTCCAGGTTTATAAAACTAAAAATATTATTTTCAGACGAGACACGCATTTCTATTTCACAATGGACCTGTCGTCTAACATTTGAATACACATTTTTATTTTACGATAGGCCAGTCATTTAACACAGATACGCATTTTTATTTCACGATGAGTCAATCATCTAACATTGGGATTTATAATGTACACTTTTATTTCACGATGAGGACCGGAGTGCAGATGTGACGGACCTACTTAAAAAGCAATCATCAAGGGCGATATCTTAGAAAATCAAATGTGTTTGAAAAGAAGACACGGTTTTCACGTGGGCAGCTAATGTCTCAAGAACGAACCAGTAACTGTTACGTACATTATAAAGTGTAGTTGTAGTAGAAGACGGCGGTCTGGATTCTTCATGCTTAACCCATGTGCGGCCATTTCTGAGCTTTTCAATTTATTCGCAGACACTCCGTTGTGTCAAAACACTGTTTCTGTACTCTGCTGAAAGTCTTCGATATATTTCGACCTCGAAACACCTTAGACCTAAAATCGAACCGGATTACTGAACGCTGCTCTTTGGTGTAAAAGGAGTGGCTATGCTCAACTTCATGGCATCGAAAATGGAACTGGCCCAGAAACTTCAAATCTGAGCAGCAGTGTGATAAGACAGAAAACTCGCCGAGAGGAGTTCTTGAAAATAGGTACTGCCAACAAAAACACACAAATACTACCCGCATTGCAGATCATAATTACCACTAGTGGTCGCCCAGTGGTCGAAATTCGACCATAATTCATTTAATTTTTAAGTTTGAACGTTAATAAGGTACTTTTGTAAAAGAGTATACCTCTATATTCATTGCATATAATTTTTTGTATTTTGTTCTATTACGTAAGCTGCGAGCATGTACAAATACGTCATAGGAAAAATGCGGTATAGCTTGGTTAAGCTATATCTAAAAAACTATAACGCGTTGTTTGACATTTTCTTGGGTTTTTTTATTGCTATACTGGCCACAGGTTTCGCCAAGGCTACACAGTTAATTTGCCTATCTTTTTCAAATTATATAAAATTTAAATAAAAAATAAATCCAAAAAATGAAAAATGAAATAAGGAATACGTGCTTCGTATTTTTTTTATATATTTTTATTGAAACAAAAAAACAGGGTGGTTAAAAAAATAAATGTTGTCCATTGAACTTGAAATAGTTCGCCAATGAATTTGATGATTCAAAACTTCTGTGTAGACGATGTTTTTTGTAAAAACTCTTTCATCGTTTGCTAAATGCCCTTGACCGTTATATTCTGAAATATAAAATCTCAAACCATCGATTGATCGAACTCTACTTGCTGCGACGTACAATTGACCATGTGTAAAAACTGGCTGCCTCAATAAAATTCCAATTTTTTCGAATGTTTGTCCTTGAGACTTATTTATTGTCATCCAAATGCAGGTATAATTAGAAATTGAGTTCTTTGAAAGTTAAATGGTAAAATAGTTCCGGAATATGTTAAATTTATACGTGGAATCAAAATTCTCTTATTGCGTGCGGTTGCAGTTAAAACTTCGCAATCAACAGTATTACGATGTACAAATTTTATGCGCATTCTTGTTCATTGACTATTGCTTCCTTTGTATTTAAGTTTCTGATCAGCAAAACGATGCAATTAACTTTCAATACTAACTAATGTGGTGGCAAATTATGCCAAATCTCATACTCCTCCGTGCAATCAATGTGCTTAAAAAGGGTGGGGGGGGGGGGTACAAAGTTTTTTCTTCACGTATTAATATATAGATTAGCTCATACATTTAGCAGTTGTGTTTGAATATTATTGAAAATATCAATTCCAAATAATATATTGTTTTTACCAATTCTATTTTCACGAATAAATATTAACCATTTAAGAATGTGCAAGGTATTGGATTTAATTTCCCCATCTTCTACAATTGGCAATATAAATTTATAAGATGTGATATATATATATAACTAGCAAATTAATTTTATTGTTACTTAAGTTATATTTTTGATTGAAATAATATTTTTCACATAAGCAATAGTTACTTACATAATACACTCAAACTAAGTTACTTTGAAAAACAGGCCTTTACAATTGTTTTGTCCATGTCAATTATATTTTATGCAAATGTTCCTCTTACTAAACAATAGAATGTGAAAATAGTTTTTTAAATGCACTTTCAGATACTGATAAATGCTCTTCTGAGAAGTCTATACTATTTTGATACATTAAATTCTAAAACGTACTCTCTTCAAGTCTGTTTCCGTTACTCGTTTTAAATGAATATGATTGAAATGAAATAAATTAATTTTGTATATTAAATAAGATAAGCTTAACAGCTTAACGTATTCGATGTATCACCTTCAACTAAAAAAGTGTAGTCTATTTTATTTTTGAGATTAATTGTAATTTGAAGTTTTTTTTGAGCCTCTAATATACTTCTAAGTGAAATCGACAACTGCAGAATTTTGATTTTATATCCATACTGTCATGTTTTATTAAATCTTCGGAAAACCGATTTTAATCATATGAGAATAATTAATCCTATTAGAGTTACGAGATTTCCAAGTGATGCAGTGTTGCTTTAATTTTCTTAGTTTTCTAGGTAAAATGAAAAACTGTAAAATTTTGGTTTTAATATTCATCCAATCATATCACATTAAATCTTTGGAAAGCTAAAATGATTTATTAATCCTATGTGAATCACGAGATTTCTGAGTAGTGAAATGTTGCTTTTCATCCAAAATATACATATGATTCAATAACCACATATATTGGTTAAAGGAATCACAGGAAATATTTTTGGTCTAGAACGTCAAAGCTGGTCTAGAAGATCAAAGCTGATTCAGCAGTCATGCTGGGAAGACTACAGGTTGCAGAATGCATATATGCGTGTGAAACTTTCAAAGGGTTAATTAACACTAGAAAGGTGGAAGGGGCATTTTTGGCCCCTCGCGTTGTTTCCCGCCCTGTAACTCCCTTCCCAAGGATTGAATAAGTTGATATTTCACAGCGTTTAATTATTTAGATCATAATTAATGTGTATTTAATCACTTTGGCCTATCTGTCATAGAAGAGATAATGAACCGTATACCTGAAAAGACGGGAAGGGGTCAAAATGACCCCATCGCATTTCCCAGTGTTAGCGCGAAAATTTTCCTGATTGATGGCTACAATTGCCTTGTAACGGCATTGAAAGAAGTTTTATTTTGTATTCCCCTCTACATCCTGTTTACAATCATTAAAAACCCTCCCCAGCTATGCTCAAAGGTTAGTAACACAATGTATGTAATTTAGTAGTGATTGGCGACACACTTTGAGAAAAGGGAGAAACATAACCACAGATAAAAATTTTACGTCTTTAAAATTGTGTGAACAATTGAAATCAAAATGCACAAAACAAAACCGCATACAGTTGCCACCAACAGCAAAGTTGGGAAAACAATCTCTTCATTCCACAATATTGTTCAGAAAAGGTTCAGATATAGCACTTACTGATTATCAGGGAAATATGAACAGAAATGTTCTATTATTAAGTTATTTTCACCTTACTGTTACCATCGATAGTAACGAGAAGACACCAGAAACTGTACATTTTTATAACCAGACTAAGTATGGTGTCGACATTGTAAACCAAACGGTACGCCTGTTCACTACAAAATCGGGATCTCGTCGCTGGCCTATGCAAGTATTTTTTGATATTTTATATATGTCTGCGGTAAATGCTTGGATTTTGCATAAAGAAGTGACAGAAAAGCAGAAAATTAGCAGGAGAAATTTCAATCCTGCAGCTTTGTGAAGGGCTTTGTACTCCAAATGTGGCATCTAAAATTAATGCAAATACACATATTTTTTCGCAGATAGTTATAAAAGAAGACATCACCCATAAAAAGATTGCAATGCAGAGTGCGGAAATTTTGAATGGGAAACCATTTAAAAAATAGCTGTGCAAATTACAAAAAGGCAGTATGCGGGAAATGCTCATCGAGAGAAGTAAAATGTACGGATTGCTTCAACGAATGAACAAAATAAAATTATATAAAAAGCAGGCTAATTTAATAAATTTTCAATTTGAATACTAGTATACATTCTAATACTTATTATCTATAATTTGAAACCTAAAATAAGCTTAATATTATTATAGCTCTCAATAAAAAACAGGGGCCAAGTTGGCCCCTTCTGTCTTTCTAGGTATAAGGCAACTTCCCGTCTTTCTAGTGTTAAAACTTGTAAATTACAAAAGTGTACGGAGAAAGAGAAAATAACAAAGCCAACCAAATTGGTACCTATAATATCTCTTCTGCTTTAAACCCTAAAAATTCTTCAGTCTTGTCAAACAAATTTTGTATTGTAAAAACAATAAATCTATTATTCAGCACAACTTCAAACAAAATCTTTTTACCAAATTTCTTATCTGATGTCTTTCATGAATACAGTTCGAATACAATTCCTTCTTGACTCAAAACACACAGGGCATAAGGAACATATCCGCAACCCGCTCACTATGTCTTGATTTCTGCCTTCGCAGAGGACTCCAACTCGGGGACGGCAGATATTGAAGCCGAGAAAATTACAAGTCCCACCGCCAGGCTAAGAGCAGGGCGGCAAGATACGGGGATGCAATCCCAAAAATTGCTTCCTAACCGAATTAACCAAGATTTATTATAGAGAGCGGTCGCTTCTGAGATCAGAGATTTTTCTTGCACTGCTCTTTTCTTTTTATCTCTCTTTTAGCCTTTCCATAGTGGAGTTTGCTCGGAGGCCTCTTTTTTTGAATCCGATTTTTGTTTTGCTTTTGTTTCTAATCCTTTGCGTTCTCAACCGTTCCCATTTACTCTAACTCATTGCTCGCTTTCCCCTTGCGTTAGATTTTTTCATAAGCGAAATCGTTTTTTTTTGTTCTCTCCCCCAACCCTGTATTTGATTTTTTTTGCCTTCCTTTCTACCTTTTTCTTTATATTGGGTGGCTGGTGTAAGGAAGGATTCTTTTTGAGAAGTTTCGAGAAACTTGTTTATTTGATTTGGATGAATATTTTTTCCCTAGTTTTTTGTGTGTGCGTCCACATATATTTTTTGTGCAAATAAATTGTTAAATGCATCAATGAACTCCTCATATCGAAAGCCAATCAAAGCAAATGTGGATTAAAATGCATAGAGCGATCCTTTTCTGCATTTTTTTACCAAAGAAATTTCCTTGATAGGACTATTTATTAATTTGATTGGAGTTTTAAGGCAGGCGTCCGCTCCTATTAAAATCAGAAATGTTTTCGTTTGAGTTATTTTTATAAATAAGGTTCTTTAACGAGAGTTGACAGATCGAAATTTTCATCCACAGTTTCTTTTCAAGATCTCATTAATTGATATGAAAAATAATTCGAAAAGTAACTTTCCAGTATCGGGCCAAATACTGTCTCGTCACAAATCAACAAAATTGAAACTGAGTATTTTAAACAGATTTCACAATTTCGAATTAAACTCTTCAGAAATATATTTACCTTTTATCTGCAGAAAGGATATAAAAACTCTTGTATATTGACATTCTTTTGTTGAATGTGACTGTTTGCATATGCATTGATTCTTATATTTGTATGGTAATGTTTTACTGAAATTTTGGGAAAAGCCCTCTGTATTAACTTAATCTATAATTTAGAAATTAACGAAACTACTAAATTTTTTAAGTAAAGGAATATAAAATAAACTTTTGCAATTGTTTCGTTCGTGTCAATCATATTTTATTTAAGTTTCTTTGTACTAAATAACTACAATGTTAGAATATATTTTTTCAAATAAACTTTCAACTTTTTTTCAACTAAACTAATACTTCCTTTAGAAGCTAAAATTATTAAGATACACTAAATTCTAAATAATACTGACTAAAAATCAATTTTACATGGTGTGTTTTCAAATGAATATAATTTTAAACAAAAAGCGTCATTTTATTTATTAAATAAGGTACGATTAATAACAATGCATTCTATAGTCAAATATCAACTAAATATTTCATGTCTATTTTTTTAGTTTATATACTCCTATATAATTTTAAATATTATCTTGTAAATATTGCATATTCTTTGTTTTAGAAATGTAATTTATAATATTCAAACAATTTTTAATACGTTATATTAAAAATATAATCACTTTGTTAATACTGAAAGTTGTTTTAATGTTGGAAGTTTGACAAAACACCTTAAGTTTGAATTATAATATTCGTTCCGAATTTTATTAAATTGGTTCCTTTAAAAAAGAATGAAGCAAATTGTAACGATATCTATTTTCATTGACTAAGGTAGTTTATAATGAGATTTTTGTTGGATAGTTGGGTGTCATGGTGGCAACGTTCACACTTGGCCAAGCTGCGTCTTGTTCTGTGCCAAACACAACAACTTTCATAAGTGACGGTAGTGTTTCTGTTGCTGTACGTGCTTCCTGTACGTATTCTGAAAGTGACGTCACTTGCCTTGTTTTTCGAACATGATTTTAGTACTTCATTAATAAAAATTACAAAGAAAACTTCTGACTTAATGTATGATAGTTGATTGTCAATACCAATTATATTAAATGCCAAATGTTGCCAAAATGGCAATAAATTACATTTTAAGGTAACCCCGATATCCATCATGTGAAAGCATTTGGACAGCGGGAGAAAAATATTCGGTTTCCGTCTGGAAATTTCAAATAAAATTTTTAAGCATTTAATGATCAACATATTTCAATCGCTCCCAAAGACAAATTCTGTGAACGCCAAATTTAAAAATTTCGTCATAAATAAAAGATCCGAATTCTTCCTTTCAATATCTATGGTAGTAACAGTCAGAAAAAGACCGACGTGACCTGTCGTTGGCATATCTGTGATAGCATCCGTAAGGTACTCAGGCACTGTTTACACAGGGTACTGAGGCGTCAGAATCCGGAAGTTAGCTTACTTCCTATGCCGCCCTTAGATTAAAGGGCAGGCAGTTCTACCCATGGGCCATTCAATTGCGCCCGGGCTTAAATCCCTCTTACGTTGCAGGCTCCCGTTAGTTGCGTCACGCACTGGTGCCATGATCCTCACTGTATAAGCAACGAGCCAATGGTCCCACGTGCCAATCAGAATTACTGGAGAGAAAAGATCTATAGTCAATTCAATCCGTTTTTCTGTCGAAATTGCAATAAACGGTGAGTCTGCTTTAAAAGTCTGATTGAAAGTCAAAATGAAATGATGGAAATTTGATATTTCCCCGTTTACTTTGGTTTGTAAGCTGTTTGTTACAGGTTTCTCTTCTGAGATTTGAAGATCCGCATCGATTCATTTGTTTGTTCAATCAAAATTGTAAACAGCGGCGATACTGCTCGAGAAATCTAAGTGAAAAATGAGAACAAAATGCTTTGAATTTGATACTTTTTCATTTTCATCATGAGCTAGTTGTGGTCTGATGTATGTCTTTCTCTTCTGGGGTTTAACAACCATTAAATTGATCGGCGATGAGCCAATGGTCTAATATGCCAATCAAAATTCTAAGCGGGAAAGGAGACTCGCGTCGTTCCATTTGTTTCTTCCATCAAAATTGCATTGCATTGGGATTCTATTATAATAAAAAGCTACATTTTGTTTCCTATTCGATGGTTTATGAGCTAGTACTTATCTTTTCTGGACTTCTGAGGTTCAACACACGTTTTTAATACTTTACTTGGTTTTGCAAGCGTACGGGTTGGTTTTGTAACTCACAGTTAGATATTTTCCTGAACATAATTTTAGAGACGTTGCTACTCCTCTGTGTTTCGAAAGAAGGAATAAGCAATACTTAAGTAATCAATCTGTTAAAAAGGAAAGAATTTAAATCCGCAAACCAGTACTATGATTTTTATAAGCCTATCGAAAGAAATGTAAGATTGTGTGGATAGAAGTTTATGTTCTTTAATTTGTGGGTAGTAATGAATTAATGATAGTGGTGATGTAATAAAAACAGAGAATAACTTAATTAAGAGTTCTTACGAAAAACTTATAATTGAGGAAAGGTACCAAAGAGTCCTTATTCTTTTCATTATTAGAGTTTTTTAATTGCAACCAACATTAAGAAGAAAATTGTTATTACCTCTTGTTTCTCTTATGTGGAGCAAATAAAGTCTTCAGTTGTATTTAATTTTTTGCTTGGTCTATAAGTTTTTAATGTATTCGTTTTTCACTTATATCATAAATATATTAAGTTTTACCTAAATAAACAAAGACTAGGGAATCGAAACGAAATCGAAAGCACTCTTTACTATGTAAAATGCAATGAAACAGATATCTTTAAAGATTTATTTAACACAAGAATCCATATGTAAACCTTAATCCTATGTGATCGAACTAAAATATAGCAATCTAAACCGTACAAGACACTCGTACCCGAAGTAAAGTGCACTAAATCTAGAATATAATTATTTTATTAAACTCACAAGAGCCCTGAATAATGAATAACATGTCGAGAGAACCCTTTAGTTTGATTTAAATAAACAAAGTTTAGTCAATCAAATAAAATGAAAACAATTGGTACCAAGCAATTTGCAATGAAATGACTATAACCATTTATATAAACTCAAACAAGTTCAAATGTAGTCTTCTCAGTAGCTTTGTTTGATTGAAACAAAGTTTAAATTACCGAAATAAATATAACCAACTTGTGTCAAATAAATTGTAAGGATCCATTTTCAGGTAATCAATCAAAACAATACGAAAGCAACCACACCCCAAACACCTAATGAAACAATAATCTTAAACCTCTTAAAAATTTGCATTCGAGTCTCCAAGTGTATACTTAGTTCAGTTGACCTAAGAGTTTGACAATCAAACAAAACAAAATAAGAGTTTACCAAGTATGCTTCTACTATACTTTTTCTAATGTTGCCTCTCATCTGTAATAGAATTGACTATTCTAAGTCTATATTTGAATAAGTTTTACCTCTTTTTATCTTATTAACTAATTTCTTTTATATATTTTATCTATAATCCTTAATTGTTCGTTTAAAGCACGAGTCTAAATAAATGAAAACAAAAGAATATTCAGTTTGATCTAAATGAAAAAATTTTGAGAATCAAATAAAATAAGAAGCATGAAGTACCTAGTAAACAGCAATGCAACAAATAAACAATAAGAAAAAGACGGAAGTAACTCGTATCACTGTAACAAATAAACTAAACTATCTTTCTTCGTTTCTGTATACCGCTACTTTCAACGGCTGATTTAAACTCTCAACAATCGAAATGAATATACCTTTGACAATCTCTTAAGAATTTAGCTTAAACAACAAAACCGATATGAAGGCAATTCGTAGCATGCAAATTATATGTAATGAAATAACAATTTTATCAATTATTCAAAATAAAAAGTCCAACTGTGTACTTAAGAATTCGGTTAAACCTAAATTAAAGTTAGGCAATTAAAGCAAAACTAAAGCAACTGGTACCAATTAAAGTGTAATTCACCAAGTAACTATTTTCCTTCTTCTGTCAACTATGAAAATACTTTCTGTAGAGCTAAATGAGGATGGCGTTAGTTTTTTCTGGTCGACTTGTTTATGCGTATTTCGGAAGTGACATTACTTGGCTACATTAAAAAAAACTCCGTTACATACTGAGTGAGAGCGTTGAATTACCCGAAGTAAAATCCTCGTATTTCGTTTCTTTGTTTACACTGAAAAACCATCTTATATATCACTATACTGAACATTTTATTTAAACACGTAAGGATCCAAATGAATATAGAAATTTTTGTTCGACCAAAATCAAGCAAAAACAATCAAATAATACGGAAGCAAGTAATACCAAGTACATTGCAATGAAAGTATATTTCATCTTAACCGTTTATTTAAACTCAAGTCCTAATGTGTACTTAATAATTCTCTTTTACCTAAATAAAGTTTATTCAATCAAACAAAACAAAATGAACTAGCATTAAATAAAGGCCTGATAGTATAGAAAAAGAAACTATTTTCATTCTGAGAGCCCCAAGTAAACTTGCAATGATACAAGCATCTAACAGTTTATTTAAATTCACAAAATTCTAAATGTATAACTTGATAATATTAAATACTAAGCTTAAGTTTAGTGATCAAATAAAGTGTATTCGGATTAAAAATAAAGTTTAGACCAATAAGCAAAACAAAAGCAAAAGCACACAGTAAACCTCTTAAAGTAAAAAGGCAAACGTATATTCATCCTGATGTGCGTTTTGCTTACATATTTTTCTTATCACTTCCAACTCAGACTTTGCGTTATTTTATTCCAATTTAATTTTTGGAAACGAGCACAGCGCAAGCAAATTTTCACTCCAAATTATGGCTAGAAGAGAGAGATAGAATTCAATTTAAATTCGAGTTCAAATGTATTGATAATAATTCTCCTTGACCTAAATAAAGTTAATTCAACTAAACAAAACAAAAGCAACTAGTACTAAGTAAATATCTAATAATGCAGAAAAAAATGAGATAATTTTTACTTTGATGAAGCCTAGTAAGATGCAATGAAACACTATCTCTTACCGCTTATTTAAACTAACACGTCTAAATGTATACCTCGATAGTTCTAAGTATCAAATTTAGTGCCCAAAAATGTTCAGACAATCAACCAATACAAAAACAATAGCACAAAGTAAACCTTTTCAAGTGAAAAAAGGCACACATATTTTTACTCTGATGCTTTCCTTTCCGGATATATTTTCCCTGCCACTGCCAACTCAAACCACATGCTTAGCCCTGCATCATTTTATTCCAATCCCGACCTTTTTTGGAAACAGGCCCCTGCAAGCAAACTTTCCCTTCAAACCCATGGCAAGGGGGGTGGGAGAGAGAAAGGAGGTGAAAGTGCAGCCTTCGAACATTGTCTATTGATTCGTTAATCATACTGTTCCTGCTAATGCTCTTAGGGTCCGGTCTTCATCCACCGCTTCCCCTCCCTTCCGACCGAGGGAGAACTGGAGGGGGAGGAAGTCGGTGAAAGCCTGGACTTGCGTACTCGGTTACTGGGGGGGGGGCATGGGGGGGTCGAGATTTACATTTAATGAGGATTTGAGGTGTTCAGGCTTCAAAGGAAGGCAAACACTAAAATCCGTCCGTTTTCGAGCTGCCACTCACAGCACGTTCGACTTATCCGACTGCTCAGATGAGGAGTGATTGGCATATTCTGTGAATAACAATACGGGGATGAAGGGGGGGTGTTTTTTATGGTTCTGTTTGTCCCTTTTTTGACGTCTTTGGAGCTATTCCTGCTATTGCATTTGTATCCAAACATCCATCGTCTCGTATCTCGTTCTTAAATCATCGAATACTGCTCAGTCGAGGTAGAAAATGCGAAATTACTTTTTCAGTGTCAATCAGTCATGGATGCACGAGAAATGGCAGGAAAATATTGTTTTTAGAAGTGACATCTTTTATACAGTGTTTGTACACACTGCTGTTTTCTTGTTTGAAAGATGTTTAGGACAGTGTTACGTTTTCCTCACATGCGTTGTGCAAGGTTAGCGCTTTCTACATCTTAAAAATGATAAAACGTACATATAATGATACATATTTACACGCCACATACATTACTTCTAAGGGTAATGTGGAACACCATAGTATCCCAACAGTTAATTATCAAAATCTGTCGGAACATTTTAAAAATAGAATAATTTTTGTATTGTAAAAAATTTTAAGCTTATTTAAAAGATGAAAATATTTTTAAGCTTATTTAAAAAGTCAATTATTTAACAGAATACGAGTTCATAAATGATTCATTGCATGCTATCATTGTATGATTTATAGTAAAATATGTTTGTTTTTAACTGTTTAATACTAGTTTTATGTTAAATTATTTTTCTTGTGCAATGAAAGTACTTGTAAAGGTTATTTAAAAAGACAATTATTTAAAAGAAAACAAGTTAAATTTTTTATTGAATGATTTATCATAAAATATGTTTGTTATTGTAGCTATTTTTTTCTTGAAACAAGTCGTCTTTTTCTTTCCGTCGAATCAGGTGTGCAATTATTATGGAACACCTTGACTGACTCAATATGGAACATGTTTCACGTGCAATTTCCATATTCTGAAATCTGTTCAGAATAACAGAATTTTTATGTTATGAAAACGCTATGGGAATGAAAGTTTTAAATTAATTGAAAATAACTCATCCCCCCAGAATTTTCAGCCCTAACTTGGAGAATTGAATTTGCCTGAAATACTATACCCACGGAACTAGACTCGTTCATTAATTTCGTCTTTGAACTCCACAGGCACACAAACATTGTGTTTTAGTAATATAAATTCTACTGTGCATTATTAAATTATAGTATTATGTAGCTTAGTGTTTATGTTATTAAAGTTTGGACACATGGAGGCTTAAGCTACACTTGTAAAAATATCAAGAGGCGATGTATATTTGACACGGTGTTGATTAAGGTAAAACTAGGAAATTGAACAATCAGCATATATGACCATGAGGTAGAAAATCTACACCTCCTGAGAATTTAGAAGCGAAGCTGGTTAAATATGGATGAGAGGTTTTTCGTTTAAGGAAGAATAAATAACCTTTGGAAATATTCAGAATATCGTAGGAGAAAAACTTACCTAACCCTTTCCAATGTAAAAAAGTAAAGTACAATCAAATATAAATGTAAAAACATAAACTTATTTAATTTTAACTTCAGGACTAAGTAAATATATAATTTTGCAGTAAAACGATAAGTTGTTTGTGTGATTGTGACAAATCCATAATTCTGACTAAAAGAACCTTTTTAGTATAATTTGAAAGTTTTAACTTTTAATAAATATCAATAACATATAAATCTTAGTTAATTTTGTGATTTGGTGTTTGATTCATTAAAAAATATATTTCCCTACTTTCGACAATATTTTAAAATCAGGTGTTTAATATTACGTGCCTTTACCTTATTTCATCAAAATATATGAATTCGAAAACGTCTATGGGGCCATGGTAACCCGGTTGGTAGTGTAGCAACCGACGGGTTACGAGTTGAAACTCGATCCAATCAACGACCGTCGTGTACGTGGAGGCTGATGCACATTAAATCTGTAGGGGTCTCAAATGACGTTGGCGTGGTGTGGAAGTTTTGAGAATGGGTGCCAGCTCAGGTGTTGACTTCGTCCTCTGACCGAGGTTCAAAGTTACGAGGTGTCCTTTGATCTTTCCCTTCGGGATTGTCCACAGGGGAACATCATCAGTGTGTTGTTGATTTCTCCAGTGCGACGTTATTTCAACTACCTACTTCTAGAATGTCTATGAATATGTTCTAATCCAGTTTCCTGAAATGTTTTTCGTTAAAAATAAAGCATGCCTTTCAAATCATTCTGAGGAAGGTATTTGATAACTTTATCAATGATCTGTTACAAGTAGGAGTTGAATGAATGAGTTTGTATACGTTTGTTAGAGTGAAATGGGGAATGTTTTGAATTGTGCTTGTATTAAAACGATGTGTGCAGTAGATCAATATTCATTTACTAAGTCGTTTATTCTATAAGCCCTCAGAGTGTCACGAGTTTTCAGGATAGCGCTTTTACTCTAAATCACATATAATGACTAAATAAGCATATCGATCGATTGAGAGAAGATTGAAGAATTGATTGAAATAATTGGACAGGACAAATACTATTGGCCAAGAAAGTCAAAACTGGTTAGGAGACATGCAGAGAAGTCTGCAGGTTTCAGAACAAGAGCGAATATATGCGTGTGTAGTCCTTACAGGGTTAAAAGAAACTATATATCGAAATGAACTATTTTATTTGGGAAATGTTCAAGAGATTTTTGGAAATATTCATGTACTTGGGATTTTGAAATTGCTTAGAATTTCATGGGCAAATGCCCATTCTCTGAAGTTTAAAAAAAAATTTACAATCATTTTCTTAATTGACCTGAAAACGCAATTTTATTAAAAAAAATTTAGAGTGGTAAGTAAAAAAAATGAAAAATTCCTAGATGAAAATAAATATAACCTGCTTTTGTGAACTGAAATGAATGAAATAGCTTTTTATCATTCTGAATATTTTCAGTAAACAGCATTTAGCGTTTCACCTAGAAGATCTATTACATAAAAAAGCATTTTGTACCTTTTGGTAAATACATTACATACAAAATATAATACAAAAATCGCATTAATAGTTACTTTAAGGATTGCGATTTAACTTAGAAATGCTACATTTCGAATAAATTAAAAGAACGAAAAATTAAAAGAATCAATTATTGTATTAACGATGAATGAAATGAACGAAAAACATAGACGGATCAATTGAGATACTTACATGGAACAATTCCGGCAAATGTAGGAAAATCTAAGCTAGCTTTCAATTGCAGAAAGATACAAACATTTATCGTCCTTAGTTAACAAAACAAACAAAGGAAGCGAAATCGCAGCCCAACTACATGCCGACTTCTTTTACTCTCCTCCAGGTTTTCGAACCGCATACATTGTCCATCGGAGTTAATTTAATTTATATCCAGGTTCAATGCGGCTGGCTTGAGTAAGGAATTGCGCTCGCCCGATCTCGATTACGACGTACTTATCTGAAATGTTACACCATACATCTTCATAACTTCTCGTAGAAGAGAGTGACCATTAGGTTTAATGCTCCGCCTAAGACACAATTTGTTAGTTTGAACATTTATTGGAAAGATACGCTACACTGAACTGGATAAAATTAAGTTCTGAGTTTGGAAGTAATGGATATTGCTAATGCTTGGCAATGAGTTTACGAGAGGGGAAGGAGCTTTCTTGGAGCAGGAAAGTTTGTTTCTGTTGGCGGAGTTTTAATGTACCGAGAATGTTTGGGGAATACTTCGCTGTGCAATTTCTTGGCGAATGATTTTTTTGAGACACTTTTTGTCCTGACTTCAGATGTATGTAGATAACGAAGTGAAACGATATTACGACCATTTAATAATACAAAAAGACACTTATTTAAAACAGTATCGCAATTTTTTTCACCTGATTTTATACATAATTTTGTATGGATGAGTCGAAACAGCAGAAGTTGATATTATTGTTGTTACGACCAAAAATGATACAAATGTTTTTCAGTTTTTAACCCTCCATTAGTAATGGAGCTTTTTTAATAAATGTGATCGTGGTGCATTTGTGAGGTTCTCAACGTTTTTCTCCTCAGTTACACACGCATTAATTATTCATTAAAAAATTGAGGTCATACTAAAAAACGAATAAATTAAAAAAATGTATTACTTAAATTTCATTAGATATATTTTTGGTTGTACTTTTCATTGCATAACGTTGGCAAAAAGTCACAGTTCACCTATCAAGACCAGTGAGACCAATGGAGAGTTATGTAATGCAGATAATACTCCCAACCAAAGTAAATTAATTGGTCTCCCAGATGTTTTATATCATTATTTAAATTTTAATTATCTTTACCTCCACTTTTAAGTTTTGAACATAAATTCCCAGATTTTTTTTATTTAGATGACCAATCATGTTTGGTAAACTACGTTCGGTGATCTTACTGACAGTAATAAGGACAAAATTTGAAATAAGGTTTTGTTTTTAACTTTTAAGAAAAGAAAATTGAAAAACTTATACATAGAATTAAATATAATTAAACAGAGTCAGCTTGACTGTTGAAAATGAAAATTAAAAAATGAACTATCTGCAGAGATGAGAGTTTATGTAATAGTACTTTGCTCTAGAAGGAAATGCAAACATCACCTTATATATTACTTTAAAAGTTGACAATCCAATGGAAGAAAACAAACTGAAATCTATCCTTTTTTATTATTTAGTAGGGTATCTAGTTTAGATAGTATTCCGTTTCTTGAATAGAATAACATATTTAAATCTATTTAACATCCTTATTTTTTCGAAGCAATTATTTGTCTTAAAAGATGTAAAAAAAACAAGAAAACATAATTATAATCTTTATGAAAATGATTCCTCACATATGCACAGTGTACTCTGATCTGTGAAGCATTGTATGTCGGAAACTGATTTTTACTGAACTATTGTACATCAATTCGGAATTAATTCTTTGGAATTTCTATTAGAGACGTACTGAAAGGGTATTCTAAAAACAAGTCAAGTGACGTCACGTCTGGATACGTACAGGAAGCACGTTCCACCACAAAACACTACTTTACCTACATTTAACTTGATAGAAAATCTCCTCAGAACTTAGTGTAAGCCTGTCAGTTCTGCATATTATTCACTATAAGTCTACCCAAAGATTTTATGACTCGCGTCCTACCATTGAGACACAATTTTCGAATATTGAAACCGCATTATGGACGTTTTCCTACAGCCACTCACGTACGGCAGAAGCTTATCCGGATTCCTCACAACCGGCCGTAATGAATTCCCGCTTCTTATTATTTGAAATTTCTACTTGCGACGTGCAGAAATCGTGTTCGAAAAACAAACCAAGTGAAATCACGTCCGGATACGTAAAGTAAAACCCCCAAAACCCTACCGCTGCCACATTTAGCTTGATAGAAAAAGCCTCTCGCAATTCAGCCTTCTCATTTTGTAGTGATTGAACAGAAATTTTTTTAAAGTGGATTAAGGATCATTTTGGCATTTCTGAATGAACTGATTGACGAATTCCCCAAAAAAGATGTTGCAAAATTAGAAATGTCCATCTGTTTTGATATACTTCCAAAATAATTAATAATAGAAAAAGAAAACTACGATAATTCACAAATTTCTTGGCAACAACTCTAGTCTACTACTGATAAAGGTCAAATTACAAAAAAATTTCTTTACGTCGATACAAACGCGTCTTCAAAGAAATTTTAAACACTGTTTACAAACTCACAATTTTCTCCGGTCATGCAAGAATTTATAACAACTTTCATCGTTTCCACCTTATCGATTAACCATTCTGAAATTGTGACATTTCTGTAGTTCAAGACATCAATCACGTCCTCTCTTCCATTGCTCATTACTTGATTCTGATAGAAGATTCTTTTTGAATTTGCCGTTTCACTTGGGAATCGTGGCCAATCCAATAATAATAATAATCTGCTACTTTCTGATCATTGCGCTTTGCTTAATTTAAGAACTAATTTTAAAAATAGCTTTTTGTAAAAATTATGTCACTGTTGGTAATTTTGTTTTAATTTATCCGATCTATATTTGCAATACTTTCGTTAGTGGTGCATGTAGAAATAAAATTTTAAAACCTCACCGTGAGCTTGTGAGTTGGGCAGGCAATTCATTAGAAGTCTACTCCAAGTTTTTACGACTCGGGTCCTAGTACGAAGATATTTTTGGAAAATAAAAACCACATTATGGATGTTTCCCTATAGCCGGTCGCGTGCGGCAAAAACTTATCCGGACTCCTAACAACCGACCGTAATGAATAGTCGCCTCTCCCGTGCGGTCGGATAATTAGGGGATGCCTATTGCCTTCTAGGCCATTAGAGGCACGTGTCCATTGCCCTTCGCGGCTTTTCACGGAGCATCCTTACGGAAGTCAGTTTGGGGTGACACACTAGAGCTTCCGAAGGACCTACGGGAAGGGAACGGATAGCTGATTCATTTAGGGACCGCACAATGGGTTTAGAATAGTCCTCTAAGAAGAGAACGGTTTAGAATGGGTGCATTTGATGCAAGTCGGGGGAAATTTCCCTCTAAAATTACCTGGGGCTGAACGAATGAGCCTGTTTTATCGCTGAATTCGAAACGCTGCAAAAGACTCAGAGACCATGGTGTACGGTTAATATTCAAGCTGAGTATCGCGGAGCTCTGATGTTTCATGTAACGTTTTTAACCCTCCGAGCGTCACGCTAATTCCCCGTAATACATATGATGGCTAAGGTACCACATAGATTGATTGTAAGAAACCTAGGAAAGAATGTATTGGTGAAGGAGGTCAAAACTGGTTAGAAGTCAAGCTGGGAGAACTTGCGTGTTTACCCTTAGAGAATTCAGGCTTCCACAAAAAATGTTTTGTTATATCCTTTTACAAGCACGAAGTAGCAGATAAAGGCAACCCAAATGCTCATTGTGACATCTTTATTGTACTTTAGCATCGAATTTTGGAAGTTGGTCTTGCATTTTGGTTTATAATTTACTTGAAAATTATTTTGCGACGAAAATAAAATTATAAATGATATAAATAATTAAAAATAAATATAGTTTAATCCTCTGATGCCATGAGCTTTTTGAGTAGAGTATTATTGTTTTTTACTCACACAACACATAATGATTAAATAATTATATTTGTGGCTTGAAAAAGTCCTAAGATTATATTGCTTAAGAAGGTCAAACTGTCTAGAAGTCACGCATGGAAGATTACAGGTTTCAAAAGGGGTGTATGTATGGGAACCCCTCACAAGGCTAAAATATTAATTCCGACCAAAGCCATATTCAATTGTTTTTTTTTTAATTTTTTACAAAATGTTTTACTTTGGAAAACTATACAATGCTGAAAGTTTATTTTCTTGTACTGGGTTCCAAAAGAATACAATTTTAAGAGAAACGTTTCGAAGTGTTGAAAATTTAACCACTACTAGTATAGAAATACCTCGTCGCAAACGCTCTTTCTCTGTGTAATTAACAATAAAAGTATTTAAATATAATATTTTTAAATATCAATATTTCTATATATACTTTTTATTATATTTTTATTATTTTATTATATTTAAAATATACTTTTTCTTTCAAAAAAGATGATTTAGTAGGCTAACATAAGAAATGTGAATAACCAATATTTTCCCTAATTCCTAATATCCCTCGTCATCTGACCGTGGTTCAAACTTACGTGGTGTTGTCCTCGGGTTTTTCCGTTTGCTATCGGTCCCGGACCGTCACCAATAGCCCGTTGTGTTGCTCCAGTGTGCTGTTAATTAAAATACCTACCTAATTTTCCTTTGGGATTGATCCGCGACCATTTCTAATAGTCCGTTCTCTTGCTTCAGAGCGACGTTAATTCACCTCTACCTACCCTACTTCCAAAATTTTAAAAAGATAATTTATTTAAGGTAGGTAGATAATTAACGTCACACGGGCTATTGGAAACGGTCTAGGATCAATCTCTAAGGGAAAGATCAGAGGACTGCACCTCGTCATTGTGAACCACGCTCAGATGACGAGATCAACACCTGAGCTGGCAACCCACTCTCCAAACTACCACACCACGCCAACATGAGGATATTTGAGGCCACGACTGATTTAACGTGCACCAGCTCGCTTAGTACACGACGGTCTTTGGCTGGATTGGAACTCTCAACCATACGGTTGCTAACCGTTACTTTTCCTACAGAGCTGTAGTGGCCCGTATATTCTCTAAAGATGTTTGTGTTTAAACGTAATATCGCGCATAAAAGATTGCGTCATATTGATACTTTCCATCCTGGATCTTTGTTTGAAATAAATAAAATCCGGGTCATTTATAAGTTTAATTGTAAGTTTAATTTCACTGCTATACTATATTATCTGCATTTTTGTCAGATCTGTCCTCTCTAAAATTTATACTTGAAACTATGAGACTATAAAATCAAAACAAAACTCCGAAGATGCTACATTTTTAGCTATAGAACAAACAGCAGGACGGAAAAACCAATAAAAGCTAATGCCCTCGAATTGTAAGAAAAATTGCTTCATTTTTCAAGTTAGACGTATTTCATTGTTTTTAGGCTTTCAATGAACTTAATGAGCTCCATCGTGTGCCTGTAAAATAGATTAACTGATTAAGATTCTAATGATAGATTTAGTCTGAGTCTTTTTACAATTAAAAGATTATTAAGCTATGGGACACGAATAATCATCAAAGCTGACGCGAAACCAATCTAGATTTTTCTAAACTATCTGATTAAAAATGATTGCTAGAATGATTAGAATAATTAATGGGAAATAATATTTTTCTGATTTGCTCACAAATATAGAATTAGATTAGTTAGAATATTATTATTATAATAAAAGTATAAATAAAATTACGAATTTACTACCTCGCAATATAGTTAATATTAATAACGTGCTCAAATAATTTCTTTGTTTAGATTTTAAGAAGGGTTGCATTCTAATGATTTGTAAGGTTAGAAGAAATAATTTTGAAGATTATTATACATGAATAAATTTTGAGAAAAAGAAAGTGTAAAATTTCATAAAATATTCCTCTATTATCAATAGTACATCATAAAATTTTTATTAGATATGACCTAAGAATTAAAACATCAAATTAGTTTTCATCACATCACTGTTAAATGTTTAAATTATGTACCCAAACTGTGGAGAATTCATATCAAGTACTCTTTAGTATAAATTTATTTGAAATTTAAATTTTATACTATTAAATACATAATTATCATTTAAACAGTTCTTTAAAAGCATTATTTAATTTCAAATTGATTGAATAACTCGTTACTTAGGTAAAAAGAGACCAATTCCTATTTTGCAAGTTTTGTTACGAGCCAATTTAGCAATTTTTAAAAAGTTTCAATACAGTATACAAAATATACTTTAGAACATTTTGATGTTTTCAGGACATTTACAGTGGACATTGGCCCTTTTTTCTATTATTTCTATAGCAATTTTCATTACCTAAAACTGATTGGTGGATGTAACTCAAAATCAGGAAATTTGGACATTGGCCTTTTTTTATACCAAGGCACAAAACTGTATTACGGTAATCCATTTTTTCTAAATGAATCAATATAAATTTAACAAGTCTAAGTCTATTTTATCTTTGATTGCAAAATACATAATAGAAAACCCGTAACAATCTCTTTGATAGAAAATAAAATTATGCAAGACTTTCCAATTTTCATGTAACACATAGTTAAGACTACAATCTTTGCAGATTCAAATTGATAAAACGACAAGAATCAATAAATATCAGTAATCCATTAATACTTTCAAGGAAAACCATGGATAAAAAAATTTAGAAAAAACAACCGGGGTGAATAAGAGATAGCTCAAAATAAAAACTCAAAGACAGCTTTTTTACACACAATTTAGTCCACATGTTCCAATTTTTTATTGGAATCCAAGTCATGCTTTTTCAATACTAACAGTAAAAAACGTATTTTTTATATTGTAGTTTTTTGGGCACTTAAGTATAATTGATAGCTTTTTGCGGTCTAAATATATACATCCAAGTCCTTACCCTTAATGAATGAAGGCAATCTTCGAGAATAAAGAATATTAGTCTAGAGATTAGATCCTAAGCCTTCTAATAATCGCCGGGAGTTAGATAGGGTAATTTATTCCATGCAGATCTCTGACTCATTTGCGTATAGAGCTCTGCCTCTTTAAAAGTGATTATGAGCTTAAACTTAAAGAAAATTATCCACATACGTGACTGATGCGATAATGAAAGTTCAATTTGTTAATGATACACCATTATCACACGGAATGATTTAAGTCTCTTAACTTTAAGAAAATTTGAGTATGAATTGTATTGATTAGAAGAAAGTCAAATTATAAGTGTTATTAATTCTTTTATAATTCATTTAATGACATGATTCATTTAATAAGCTTTTTGCAAGAGCAAAGTAAAAGAAGTATTTCTATTGCTTCATAACACTTTCCGATACTAAAATAATCTACAGGAATTATATTTAAATTTGCACGTGAACAAAAAACTTTTTCGAAACACAAATTATTTGACTCATAAAATTGTTAAAAGACCTCTCCAAGAAGTGATACAGCTTAAAAAAGTGTATTTTCGTTTATGAGAAAACAAAATGTAAGACATCTTTGTACAATTCGCTTATACTTTTATTAAAAATATGTAACATGCTTCCTGATTGGATTCCAACGGTTTGTTCGAGGTTAATAGAAATAATTATGATTAGCCCAATGTTACAATATTTGAAATTGTTTGGAAATTCTGAAATAACAATATTAAACCACGGGTTTAAGAAATTAGGAAGCTTTGACCATAAAGGAAGACACGATCTACCCCTGAATTTTCATATAGTTTCTCCTCACTTAACGTCTTACCTGTTTAACGACTGCTCGGACTTACGACCAGCTCTCTAGCATGAGGAATCCCTTATCCCATGAAAGCCACGAATTGGTCCAACATCAGTCCTGCGAGCTAAATATCCTAAAATACGCATGCGAACTCACATATTTTCTGTGAAGGAGAGGAGTATAAATGATGCCGGATGTCTTGTATGTCTTCTGGCTTGACATAGTTCTAGGGCATTTTCACACACACTAGCAAAACTAGTCGGTGCCAAAGTTTGCACCACCAGAATACTCTCATTACATATTCTGTTGATAATAGTTAAGCCTTGGCATGACCTTTATATATTATGTCCAATTAAGATTTCTCAACAGTGCCAAAGCTCTGGATATTATCCTAAAACAAACTAGTTATAGACACTGTTTCCTTTAAATCTTTTCTTTATTCAGAATAAATATAAACGATTTAGCTCCACACTTATTGACCCATTCCCTTAAAGACCTGGTCTTATGGCGTAAGTAGTATATGGGGCGGCATAGCGCCGGAAGTGTCGTCACACCACGTGACCGGAAGTGGGCGTGTCGCGATGCCGTCATTGGAAGTGACGTCACACCACGTGATCGGAAGTGGGCGTGTCTCGATGTCATCATGACCGGAAGTGACGTACCAGAAGTGGAGTTTAGTTGTTTTCCTTTTTACCGTGTAGGAGTTGGGTTGAGTTACTTTCCTCCTACTGGGAGTTGAGTTGTCTTTACTTTTCAGGGAATGGTAACATGCAAAACTGAATGACGTCATAACCTGTGACCGGAAGTGACGAACCGGAAGTGGAGTTTAGTTGTTTTCCTTTTTTCCTGGCGCTATACCGCCCCAGATACTACTGACGTGTACCCCGTATGATTTGCAATTAATGTGTCCAATTAGCTTGTAATTGTCTTCCTCTATATGAACAACCTGCGCTTTTTATCATTCAATCGTCAAATAGTGTAGATTTATATCGAAGTGTTTCCTTGTGTCTCCCTCATTCCCATACTACTATATAATGTGTATGATTCTTTGTACTTGTAGAATATATATTTAAATAACGGAATTTTTTTTGTCTTAATCGGAAAGGATTTTTTATTCTCAGAGTCATGTTTCCCTTACATCAATTCAAGTCTCCCTCAATGATTAAGACTTGATCCACTTGAACGGGTTTTAAAAACCAATAAATTAAGTATTTAACGCTTGTTTTTCAGATTAAAACTATCAATTTTTATTCAACATGAAATTCCTTGTCAGAAATTCCATCACACGAATCTATACTTTTTACAGAAAAATCAGAAAAATATTTCTTGAAAATGTAATCAAGTCTACTGATATGTTGTCGACAGAGCAGAAATTCATTAACTGCCAATTTTAAGAAATACATTCTAAGGCACTAAATTCTAACTTCACGATGCATTATATTATATAAATTAAATTTTATTAGAACTTTCTTGAGTTTGTATTCTTAAAAATACGAACAGAACAAAATTGACAAGCTTCTAATTTCGAATATCACATTCTTAAGAAATATTTTATACTCTCATGCTGCTGTTGGAAATTAAAAAAGAACACCAGTTTGGCAGATGAATCAAAATTTTTTTAAGAAAAAGTAGAAAAAAGTAAAATTCATCTCTGTTGAAGTGTCGATATACTCAGATGTTTGATTCAAGAGTCAGCGCAAGAGAGTAAATAGCTTTTGGATCCAGTTCTTTCATTCTCTTTCTTGAACTTCGAAGTTACTCATAGCGAAAAAATAAACTTGGAAGGCGAAACCAAAGACGATAGCTCTCTTTCTCCTTTTTCATGTCTTCATTACTTTTTTCTCTCTATCGGATAAAAAATTGTTCAGCACTAAGTAACCCAGAGCTATGGGTATGACTTGGCCTTACGCCAACTTTCAGTTCGGGAGCTTAAATTGAAGAGAGAAAAAAGGGTGCAACTGTTGTCCAGTTGTTATAGCAACGTCAGAAGACACGATATGCAATTTTATTTTCATTACTTGTTTGCACCATTTCACTAATTTTTTTAAGCTCTCCGGAAATCAATTACTTTTCAACATTTTTCTTCGAATTGAAACAGATTTTGGCAGGTATAAATTTTGCTTTGTGACGATTAATTCGATATATTTACAGCACCGTGTAAAATAGTATAAGAGATTGAGGTACCACAAATGTTTTATTTTAAATGATTGGTTGGATTTTTATGGCGCAAGAGCCATATTTGCCCAAGCTTGCCAAATAACTACAGTATATAGACATACATACAAGGAAACATGGAAAGTTTTTTTGACACAGAAGATAGATAGTTACCCAATCGAACCTACTTCTAATACAACCCACTGAGGGAAAATACAACTACGCCAAAATGGCTCTCCGTGAGTTTGCTCACTGTGTATACTGCGCAAGGTTCGATTCCTCCCTTGGTGTGTTTTCTCTTCTGTGTTAGTCAAACTTTCCTTGAGTGAGTATGACTATTTATATAACGTTGTTTGGCACAACTTGGCCAAATATGGGGTTTGAGCTGAGAAAACCCATCCAACAATTAACTGTCATTTTGTGGAGACACATCGTCATACTGTAGTCCGTTTAAAAGATATACTGTCTAAATGCTTATAATTTCTATTTTTTGACTCCAAACCAGTCTTTAAACAGCTGTAGAGTAAACACTTGTTTGTGTCAGTTAATGAGTTTGCTCTAAGCCGACGATATTACTTATTCAAGAATGTATACATTAAAAACCAATAGAATTTATAATGAAATACACTGGTGTGCAAAACTTAAGCAACGACTGTTTTTTTTTGCCGTAACTCCGCAAGAAATGACATGGGAGAGATGTAATTCAGAATACAGAGACAGTATTTTGTACTTAACGGATGAAGAAAGCATACTAGCGCAAAATGAATAGAACGCATACAGTATGGAATCAAACAAAAAGGCTTTATCGAAAGAGTAGCGTTGGTACAAATGATTGTCTCCCCAAACAGATGCCCCTTAGTAAGGGATATGACCTCCATTAATTGCAATGGTTGCTTGGCACCGTCTCTCCATACTCAACACCAGATTATCCAACAGTTGTTGAGGTAAGAGGTCCCATTCCTCAATGAGCACCTGGTTCAGTTGTTGGGTGTTCTCCGGCGGATACAATCGATCCGAAAGGCGTCTCCCCAAAGCATCCCACACATGTTCGATGCGATTTAAATCATGGGAGTACGCTGGCCAATCCATTATAGTGATATCTTCACTTTCTAGCAGCTCCTCAACAGCAAGAGTCCGATGTGGCCTGGCGTTATCGCCCATAAAAACGAAGTCTGCACCAATGGCACCTCGGGAACAGACGTACGTGGGGAGGATCACTTGCTGACAATAGCGATCTCCAGTAACAGTACCTCTGTCGAAAATTTGGAGCTCAGTCCACCCGTTCATCATGATGCCTCCCCAGACGAGCACGCCAGGACACCGTAACGGTCTCTTCCCTGATGTTAGTAGGATAAAACCGTGTCCCTACTTCTCTCCATATCAACTGGCGTTGAGAATCGCTTGTGACACTGAAACGACTCTCATCTGTGAAGAGGACGTGACTCCATTGATGAGATGTCCAGTCTTTGTGTTCCTTACACCAATCCAAACGGCGCCGCCGATGGGCAGCTGTCAATGGGATGCAGCGTTCAGGACGGCGGGCAAATAGGCCACCTTTATGAAGACGTCTGGCCACAGTAATCCGCGGCACTTGTCGTCCCGTTGCCGTACGCAGCTGCTAAGCCAGATTGCCCACTGAACTGGTATCAATCTCTTTTCACCTGCAGGACGATATATCGGTCATCCATTGGCGTTGTTTTTCTTGGCCAACCACCACCAACCTTTCTTACAGCTGTACCTGTGGTTCGGAAGGCTTTCCAAGATCGTGAAACGACACTTTTGTCGATTCCTAACTCTTGAGCTACACTCGTCACACTACGCCCCACCTAAAGCTTGCCGATCATTCTACCAAGTGTAAAGTCGTCCAGATGGTTTTTTCTAGCCATATTGCACGTACGAAATCACTTGAACTTGCAGCGAATGCCTTTAATAGCGCCTTTCGTCCTGCTTTTTATTGTAGTCTTTCACTGCGCGCTCTGACTGCACGCGTTTTGTGTGCCCTCACGTCACCTGTAACATCCTGTTCCTGATATTTGCATATGAATCACCTTTCTAATGAATTGGGTGTTCATTGTACTGATCGCAACAAGCCCTTTTCTACAATTTCATGGCTATCTGCTTAAAAATTACGTTGTTGCTTAAGTTTTGCACGCCAGTGTGTATGGAAGTATGTGCTCTGGAAACTACCAACTTAACATACTACTTAAATTCAAAGTTATGCCTTTTTTTCAAAAAAATTATAATTAAAGAATTTAAATTCTAATACTTATGTTTGACCTTTTATATGTTATATCCTAAATATAAACAACTAGCTGAATTACCCGGCGTTGCTCGGTTTGAAATGGTTAAATGTTGCTTGAAAAGTGAATTAGAATAATCACTTTTCTTTAAAGTGAATTAGAATAATCACTTTTCGTTCACAGAAAAATGCAATCATTTAAGTTGTACGGAAAATACTTTTTAACTTTTTCATAGCTTCTACAATATACTTCAGACGCAAATATATACATTTAATTCCTGAATATATTGCAATATGTAGAAGATTAAGACATAAATACAAACAAACGAAATTCCGACGAAAAAATGCGTTCTACAAAGTTTTATATAAAAAAGTAAACATTAATTATGGTGCTGCCAGATAGCGAGTAGCAAAATTACGCTTTTATGATCAATGAGTTTTTCGTTTGTGCTTTTCGGAATAACAGTGCTTGGGTTAGAAATAAATGTAATCGGTGTAGACAAATTAAACTAAATAGATAAAATTTTTTCAAAAAGCAGAAGGTCGATTTTACAGAATTTTTAAGAAAGAAAATTACTGCTTTCAATGGAGGATTCACATGTATCTATTCCGGACATTTTAAAATATGTTACACGTCTTACCTAAAAAGCTTATGAAAAAGAATTCTACAAATCATTACGTATTCAATAAAATATTTAAGGAAAGTTGGTCGAAATATACACTAACTTTTCTTGAAAATAATCCTTGAACTCCTGAAAACCTTTACTTGAATTTCCTTGCAAAAATAAATATTTTAAAATATTCTTTCTTCATCAATAAAATATCTATATTTTATTTACATCATTGGAAGAACTAAAAAGTCAGTTCAAACATAAATATTGTAATTTAATTTGTTTCGGAAAAAATTGTTTTTCGATCAACACTGGTAAAGCAACCATAGCTGCCTAAAGCAATCAATCTATGCTCAATGTTATTTCTATGGCGATTTCGAATAGTTTTTAGCCCCCTAGGGCCAATAGAACGGGGGTTAAGAGTTAGCCTATGCTGACCGCAGTGTTCTAAAGTATAAGTGTACCAAATTTGGTGTGGATTGGTCAAACGGTGTAGATTTGTATAGAAAATATGCATATATGCATACACATTCTATTTTATATATATAGATTTCTGAATATTTGATTGATGGGGGGTATAAGAGGATATTTATATAAAAAATGTAATTTTACACAATCTGTATTTTGTAATAAAACAAGTCGAACACGAAAAGCCCAAGCGAAAAACTCATTGATCAGAAAAGCGTAATTTTGCTACTCTGCATCTGGCAACGCCAAAATAAATGTTTTATTTTTTAATTTGATATAGAATTCTGTGTTTGTGTATTTGAGTTAGGACATTGAAATGTTGCAGTAATATCTGAACTAAGTAATATAGATATACCTTCTTTTGCAAATAAATCATTATTGTATTTCTCAATATCGTTTTTTGTTCGAATTGTACTATTTTTTAATATATTCAGGAAGTAGAAATTCGACACGCTTGTTCATATCTTTCATTTTTCAGAAATCTGCAATAATTTGTCAATGACCGGAATTTCATTTCTGTTTGTATATATTTGTTACAGTAATTTACATATCTATTGTAACTGTTATTTGAGAGTTAGATTTTAATGAATTATTTATTTTCTGCAAAATATCACTAGATATGGAAAATGTTTTGGCGGAATATGTTTATTTCGACTAACTTTTCTCTTGTCTTCGACTGAATAAGTAGTGGTTTGTAGAATTCTGTTTCATAAAAATAAATAAAATGTACAAAACAATACCTTTTAAATAAGGTGTGTAACTTCTTTTTTATTAAACGACCGGTGAAGCTAAAATAAAATCATTTTAAAATAAGATAGGTTACGTTAAATTAAAACGGGTAGCCATATGTTATACTTTAAAGGTGTTTCTAAATTCTGGCATATATTCTCTTTACAAGACGATAAAAATCTATTTAATTGATATTTGATTTTCATGTTTTTAATGTTTATTATTGAAAGCTGTACTTCATAGTCAAGTAGCTACATTTATCATTCAAAATAGGCACATGCCATAAGGATTCGATTTAAAACTGAGTGTCTGTTGGAGTAAAGTGAATTATAAATAAGACTTTGCAGATCTTGGAAATAATATCAGAGTTAGGAAGTATTTGAACTAGAACTGTTGAAAAATTGAAATTTTCTGTCTTAAGTGACAGAAGGTAGAGGTTGCTTACTTTAAATGTTGAAACTGTTCTTATTCAACTTAAATACATGTAAAACATTCGTTAATGGTGATTTTCTTAGTACCCTATAAAATTACTTTTTTTGCTTTTTGAAAAATTGCAATTGATTGAGTTTGTTTCAATGTACATTGACGACATTAATTCATAAAACAAGCTCCGTTATTCCACTTGCCGCTGAATGGGATTTTCTAGGAACATGTATTAGCTTCAACTGAACGCAAGACTAATCGCCAGAAGTTCGTCATTTTTGCTGCAAATGAACTTACTTGGCATTTCTAAAAACTCCAAAACTCAAAATCGACTTTAGTAGTGGTCACGTTAATATAAAATTTGTAGGGTTTGTCTTACAACAGGAATGCGATGAATGTGAAATGGATTATATGGATGGATGGATCATGTATATATATTTGCGTCCGAAGTAAATTGTAGAAGCTATTAAAAAATTGAAACTATATTAAAAGGTTATTTTCCGTGCACTTAGATGATGCTTGCATTTTTCTAAAGCGAAGTGATTAGTCTGATCACTTTTCAATCAACATTTAACAAATTGAACCCTAGCAACGCAGGATTATTAACGCCATTGGAGTCAGTATTAAAAAACCTACTTTGATTGTATAAAAATAAAGTATGTTTTCTCTCGAATCAGTTTTTTTCTTATTTACCATTAGCTTAATGTATAACTTCATTTCTTCTTCTCAACTATAATGATGACAAAACGAATGAATTTAAAAAGAATATTCACTTCAAACTGTACGGATTAAACGTACTCAAAATTCTACAGCATACTTTATTCTAGCATATGCACTTCAGGAAATTTCTATTGCTATTGAAACTATCATATTTTCGCATCTTTACGGAATGTGATGTGAATGAGTATTTTTCCAGACAGCTTGCAGAGTTCTTTAATAGCAGTAAAAATTCATATAAACGGGACTAAACATACTCAAATTTCTACTCTTACAAGCAGCTAAAATTACTCCTCTATTCACTGCACTTCACAGTCGGGGATCTTTCTTTCTTTAAAGAACGCTATCAGCTCGGTTTTCAAACAAACTCCAATCCGCAACCCTCCAAATTTACCGAAATCTAACACCTGCGGTGCTGTGATTGGTTCTTTATAGCCGTTCGTGAGAGCGAACCCTGCTGTCGTGTTCCCTTTAAGCGCACAGCAAACACACGGAGAAGCCAACTTCCGGGGCTTTAACCAACTCGGAATTATCTTTCCGAGGGGGAGGCTGCTGCGTTGGCGAAATGCTCTCTTTTCGTTCCCGTATTCCGATGTGAAGAGAATTCTTCTGAGCATTATAAGGAACTTAATAGTTGTGTTTGGAAGCGAATTTAAAAGTTACTGAGTAGAAATTTAATGGACAAAGAGCTTTTGCTTGGGTTGCTTGTAGAATGAAATGATAACAAGTAATTTAAGCATATAAAATTTATTTGACAATCACAAGATCACATCAAAGACGAAGTGCAAGACATATAAGATGTATCTGATCTACTGAATAAAAGTAAAGCAGTTAGATCGGAATATATATTTCATGTATTCGGGTTTGCATATTGTTGGTAATAACTAGTTGGTTGGGTTTTATAGTGCAAGGGTCAAGCTTCGCCGAACACAAGACAGAAAACGTTAAGTAATGGAAGTAACACAAGCAATAAAAGTTTTTCAGACACAGAAGCGAGAAATGCATGGGTAAGTTAAAGGAATCGTACCAGCAACTCGAAGTTGCTAGCGTAGTGGGCAAACTCACTGAGTGATCGTGCGGCCCCAAAGAATGATATATATAGAAGTTTGTGGTATTAGCATCACGTCTTGATCTTATTGCTTCAGTAACAGATATAATAAAATTACAACAAATATACTAAAATACGTTATCTTTTTGGATACAAAAATACATGAAATACAAGACAAATCTGATCGCTTGACCAAGAGCAATTCTTAGGATTTCTAATATCACGTCGTGGCTTACAGTCAGATCGGAATATTACACATATTCGCTCACCGGATTTTATTAAGATGCTTACTCTGATTTTAAGTATGGCGGAGTTTGTCCGTTCTCAGATCTTGCTATGAAACTCCGAATCAAATTAAATCCAGTTTTAAGAATACAACGCGTTTATTATTTTTTACTTACTTAAGAAAAACGATGTTTCAAAATTAGTTTTCCGAATCTGTTATAGACAGTATCTTTTTGTTCCCAATGCCCAAACACTGATCAAAAAGACATTCTTACACATTACTTTAACATCCGTCCATAATATTTCCACTTTGATTTATTAATACATTTATCGTGCTGCTGCCATAAGGCTTAAGAAGTAAATCTCTAAAAAACTCGCATTGAATACGAATAAAGTTGCAAATAGTACGTTACGTGTCACCATTGTTGGATTATGCAAAATCGTAAAAAAAATCAGTCAGTGGTTCATACCAAAAAATGCACAATTTTATTCTTCTCCATGTATGTAATGTATCTATTCACCATTGCAACTCTCACTCTAAGATACACACTGTACAGTGCATACTCCGTACCCGTTCAGTAGTCACTCACTTTCAAGTATTGCATAGATCCTGCGTACTAAGTAATGGTCAATAATGTAGACCAATGCTTCCCAAACTTGTCAGTCTCAGGACTCCCTTGAAGACTAAAAATTTCGTAAACCCCCGAGATTATGAAATTAAATGGGGAACATTAGACCTGCATAAGACCATTGTGATCCTTATTTTTCACCTTGATATTGGAAATAAAAAACATTTAAATCAATGTCAAATAGGCGATAAAAAACTTTCCATTAAGGATTAGTGATGACTATTTCAAGTTCTGAAACAGACAAAAACTAGAGTTCTGAAATAAAATAAACAGTGAATGCTATACCAACTCTTATTTTTTAATTAAACTGCATTAAAATCAAAACGCTCTTAGCTTGCAAAATCAAAATATTAATGGCAGTAAAATATATTCTCTAATCTTGATGCTAGCAATGAAGCTGATTTTTAGCAATTAGTTCAGATGTTTCATTTAATGCCTGATAATTTCAATAATAAATCGCTCTCAACTTCAAGTCTACTTCCAATCCACTAACACTGGATCTCCAACTGATTGTTTTAAATTCTGAAATTTAGATTTTAGAGTCCAATGAAAATATTTTGAATGAAAATTTTCATTTTTCTTGGATTGGATTGAATGTTTTGATTTTATGGCTCAAGGTCATTTTTTTTCTTGGAAATTCTCTATTTGGGCTAGCAAAAAATTGCATGTTTTTCGCAGAGGTCCCTGGGGTCTTCATACCTCACTTTGGGAACCATTCATGTAGACTTCTGCCTGTGCCTGCAAAACAGCATAGTTTCCCCATAAACACATTACTTCTAACAGCATAAGAACACGGAATTTATCTTTGGTCTTTTCCTATTTTATAGTAAAGGTTTAACAAGATTACATTATCCAAAAAGGAATAAGAATTAATTTAGTTGAATGAGAAGTAATTCTTCAAAAAACCCCTTTGACTTCATTTAAGAATGATTCCATTTTCATAAAGGAAACGCAAAGGGAGCATAAAATGAATAACAAAAGAAACACAAAAGAAATATATGATAGCATTTTTTCCCACAGAACAAATACATGATTTGAGGGCGGTATTTTGATCAAAACACCAAGAACATGCAATCGTTTTAAGAACAAATCATATTGCTTTCTTGTTTAAAATTTCTATTCGCAAAAAATACAGTTAATAATATTTTGCTGGCAGTGTTCAAGCCATAACATTAAGATAAATCTCCTACATTTTCCTTATAGCCACTTTTAGATTTCGTTTAAAAACAGGGTGAGGCGTATAATATAAAAGTAATGGCATCGAATATGAGAAATTCTCTTAAAAAGATTTATAGATTTAGAGAGAGAGAGAGAGAGAGAGAATTTACATAATTTGCTTCTAAAATCTATTTTAAAAATCGGATTTTACCAAAGAAACATTTCTTAAGTTTGATGAGATTTTGAAGCTTTTGTTTTAATATAAACTTAACAATATGTATAACATAGTAATTGGATAAGCAATCATTTACTTGCTTTAACTATAAGACTATATGGAAATAGTTAAGCTCAAATGACAGTAAAAGAACGATGCGAATAAAAGGGGACAAACGAATTGTTCAACTATTCTCAAAACGCGTAAAATTAAACAACTCATAAAGATTAATAAATAAATAATACGCAAAGTATTATTTCGATGAAACCTTAAACAACAGGGACAAAAATAAAGATGGATTTTAAAATGTATTATGCTATTTTTTATGGAATTGTAATAAAATAATTTATTATATTAGTAAGAATTAATTATATTAATATGTGCAGAGATATTTAAAAGCACAAAGTTTACATTTTTCTCCGAAAATAAGTATTTTGATCACTAAAATATTCAGAATTAATTCAACTATAGCAACTCTTGTTTTTATTTCATGTCTTATATTTTATCATTATTATTGTCTTATTCTATTGTTTATTGTCTTATTAAATTATATTTTGTCGCAGACGTTATTCTCGGAAGAGTTGAATAAAATTGAGCTTATAGCTTAGTTGAAAAGAAAAAATGCACTTTAAAAGCTTTAACTATAAAAAAAACATCGTGGTAAGCAAGTAATAAGAAATTTTACTAAGCCAAAAGTATTGTTCAATAATTTGTGACTTTTTCTCGCAATGTTGTGTAACTTATTTGTTTTATCTTTATCATAATAATAAGACTCCATCTGATTGTAATGATAATCGCCTAATTTCTATAATGATAATGATATATCACCTAATTTGTGGTTACGTTCTCATTTTCAATTACTTTTTGTTTTTAAATTAAATTTCACGTAGTAAGTTGAACTGCTATGCTATTTTATACGTAGTTTTAATCCTTTTACTATTGCATTTATTTTCAGTGTTACACTTACGTTTCAAAAACCTAATATGATTTCAACCGTGCACAAAGACCATCAATGTGCACTGTTTTCAATTAAAAAAATTGAGAAATTGTCTTGAATCAGTTTATTTGCATACTATAACTAATCTAAGATAATGTAAATGTCGATTCAGTGGTTTGCCACTGCTCAAGCACTCTGCAAGTTGTAGGCAGTGCAGATTCAATTCCTGCAGCTTATCTTGGGTGTATTTCTCTCTTCTGGGTCGTTAAAACTTTCCGTGAATGTATATCCATTACTTGATGTTGTATATCTTGTGCTAATCTCAGCATAGCCAAATATGGCCCCTTGCCCCATAAAATCTAACTAAACTAAGACAATCTAATTGGACACATATGTGACCGGAGAAACCACCAGATTGACATTGACACTTTTTCTCAGGAATTCCAAGTCCAATCGAAAAACAAAACAAGAAAACATTTTTCGATAAAATCACGTGTTGCGATTCTTCGGTCGATTCTGACAACCCGGCATATTTATATATTATATTTTTCCTACTCTTCTTAAACAATATAAGAAGCATAGAAAAATTACAGAAAATACGAAGATATATTGCTAAAAAATGGTCCCTTTTCATACCAGTTATTGGACAGTAATGCATCGTGAATCGCTTTATCCTCGTCTCAACACGTCTCCGTATCCCCTATGTTTACTGTAATCTTGAAAGTGTGGACGAGGCTTGTTGGTTCAACTGGAGCACAGCTGTAGAAAGAAAAAAGTGTATTAAACACACACGACAATCGATTTTTCTCCGTTCAGAGGGAGCTTTACCTAGCCCTTCAAAAGACTATTACGGTATCGCTCTCGGCAAGTCGTGTTGGACATGCAATTGTCAAACTCAGATTGGAGGATAGCACGATACAGATAACTGTGGTTACTTATCTTCATATGGATAAATATAAGATTGATAGCAACTTCAATCCACCTTGTTACTGTAGTTAGAAAACCTCTGATGAATGGTATATAGAAATGTTTTAGATTCAACAATCAGGTGCACTAAAAATTTATCAAAATAACAAGGAGGTGTTTTGTAAATGATGACAGCAAAGAAAAAGTCAGTCTGTAGTGCAAAATTGTGGGGGTTTTAGTACAAAGCATTTCTTTTTGCTTTACAATTGAGTGATACACTTTATGAATGAGGGGGAGTACTTTGATTCATATTTTACAAACTACTATGTGAATTAAAATATTGATAATACATGGAAATAAATGAGCATGAGATATATCAATTTGTGGTAGTTTATCAAAATTTTTGACCACTCATTATGTGATAACTTCCGAAGAGTTCAGTATTTTTCGATCAAAACTTTATACATAGGTATGATAGTAGGAAACAAAAGCTTGTGCAAATTTTATAACAATCGAATAATAACTTCAAAAATTGGTTTAGTAAGTCCACTGTCCCCTTAAGATAAGTGTTTTTGTTGGTAGGTATTTTCTATTTTTGTCTTTGGATTAGTTACTAGTTAATTCAAATGTGATGGTTTCAAATCCCACCCATTTGGCTTGGTTGTGATTGAATGCCTTACTATACTTACTGTAATCTTGAAAGTGTGTGGCTAGGTTTGTTGTTTCAAGTGCATTATTAGTCATTCACTAGCAAAAAAATTAGATATTTAGTCAGTCATGACAAACCTGTTTTTAAAAATGTGTGAAAGGTATGTAATGTTTTTACTTGAATGTATGTAGCCCGCTACCCAGGTAAGGTCCAATTGAAATATGGCAATGAGTAATGGTAAAGTAACAGAATGTAGAATTGAAATAAATGTATTTTATATCTATCTGACACCTAAATTTCATAACTGCGATTTTTATATTTGCATTTGGATATTCGATACTCTGCATCTTTATATCGAATCATTGATTCGGATGCTGTAATATTATTTAACATTGTAGGATTTGATTTTAATTTATAATTCCATCTAATTCTTATGTGTTACAACAATACAATTTATGATAGTTAATTGAGTTACCGTGTGGTGTAATAATTTGTTATTTGTTACATTCATTTGAACGCCTGGATTTATAATAGTCGTAATTGATTCCGGAATAGAGTTTATTCCCTAAAAGAGAAAATAATCTTTCGACGTGGTCATACAAAGTAAGACTTTCATAATAAGAATAAATTGCTTTTTTCATAGGTATATCATACTAATTTAAGGTATTTAAACTTTGTTTTACTTGTGCTTAGTTTGCGTTGTAAATTTTGTTAAAATTAAATTTATAGTACATTTAGTAGGAAAACCAATTCATGCTAAGTTTCAGAGGAAAAATGGCCTTTCGATTAGTTTCTATACTTTACTACGATATGTAGTAACTGAACAGGAAAAGTCATAAGTTTTAATAGTTGAATTTGGAAAAATTAAAAGATAAAATTGTTAGTAATGCTGTATAGTTCTTTAACGGATTATACCACTTTAAGAATTTAATACAAAAGTAGTAGAAGATATTCAGTACATTTATATGGATCAGCAACCGCACAACAGCTGGATTATTGGTAAATCTAGGTTAAAGACAATTAAAATGTCCAATTATTTTTACGCGACAGAGGGTCTTACGCCTACGATGTATTCGAATATTAATTATCAGAAACTTTTGATGTCATTTATGAAGTAGAATCAATTCTCTGATTAGTTTCCCTCATTAAAGTTTTATGAATACAATAAATACTAAATTGAAATGTCTATGATGGGATTATTTAGTTACTTTTTTAAAAATACACATCTTACACATCTGATTTAATTCAACGAACGTGTGTTTTCGAACAACGTAGGACATATTTAATTACTTTAAGTTGAACTTTGGAGCAGCATGCGGCAAAACATAAGGCATGAGCATACGTACTCCTTTTCTGTACAGAAAACATGTCTGTACGTTTTCGTATTTCAGCCAATTTAGTGTCGAGGGACTAACGTTGGATCGATGTGTAGTTTGCTTAGATCTGAAAGATTAATTTAGATCTCCGATTTCCAATATTAGAAATTGCTTCCAGTTCATCTACTTGAGCTCAAAATGATTTTCATGTTATGAAAAAGTTATAAAGAAGACTTTAACATTAGGAAAATTAAAGTGACACGGTTTCAATTGGTAATACTATAAATCTCAAAAACTTTAATATTTATTACGCAGAGATTTATTACTAGTATTTCATCAGCAAAACAATTAGGTGATTAAATCAGTCAATGACAGATAATTAATAGTAGATACTGACTATTTGCAGATGAATAAATCTTCTTGTCAATCTGGTATTGAAATGTTACTCTCCACTTCCATATTCTATATCTAAAAGAAACAGCTGTGTATTTTAAGTAATAACTACTAATTCCCCAAAACAACAATTTGAAATATTTTATGCAATAAGACATGATTTTAATTTAATATTTCCATTTAATATATTTCTCTTTGAACTCTCTACGAGAGTAGTACAAAATATTCAGTACATGTATATGGATATCTGACTGCAAACATCAAACATATGAGAAGAAACATTTGATTTTTGCGAATGTAGCAATTAGAGTTTTGGTTCTTGATGTTTTGAAACATTAAAAATATAATGTAGCATATCCCACTTAGAAAGGACAAGGTGTCATGAGCATTACTAACTATGGGGACTTTATTACAAACTAAAAGTAACTTAGGGAGGAATATGCGCTAGATTAAATTATTTTTGAGAACCAGTAATTTAAATTCAGTTATGCATGCTACCATAAACATAACTTATCTATCATTGCTGCCAAATAAATGCAAAGATTCGGCATAAAATAACTGAGTAACAAATGAGAAAATTAAAAACTTTTTTATTTATTAATCACAAATGCAATAATTCAATATCAGGACCTTGATTCAACAGGTTTTGGGTTCGGGTCCTGGTCTAAGCATGAATGTTCATAATGGTTAGTAATCAGTGGCATAGCACACATTAGAACTCAGAAACTGGGCATCCCCTGTTAAAAACATTGTAAGTCATCGACTAAAACTAGAAAATATGATGCCACATAGTCTATTTATCACTCAAATCTTAGCGGAAATCAGTTTCGATTTCAAGTATTCAGTTTCTCCCGAATTGTTCTCGTGACTCTGTCACTGAATTATGCAGCTGAAGGTCGATCACTTTGCCGTTCGGTGATTGCTGTATCTGATTTGGTGGTGTTTGTAATGGGCAGTAGGTACCTCTAAACACCAAAACTCTTTTAAAACTCTCCCCATTGATGTTATCCTATTATAGCCTCAGTTCAGATAATAAGAGCAATTGGCCCTTGTGCATGAGCCATGTGATGAATCTATGAGATTCTTTGTCACCGAATCAAGCTTCAATACAAATCGTTTTTCTTCTGTCTTGAGAGCTTGGAGCTTAATATAAAATCCATGCACGTTTGCTGTATAGTTTGTCGACTAATTACAGACAATAGTCTTTTATTCTTTTTGTCCCATTTCTCGAATGTTTTGTAAATGTTACAATCTTATAATGAATGATATTTTAATATCGGATGAAAATGTATTAGGTATTTTGTGAGGATACTAATAGTCTTACGAAGGCATGTTTGTTCAAAACCAAGACTCCCGTCACAATCCTTGAAAATTGTATTCAAAAACCACGAACTGCCATTCCTATCATGGTAGAGAGGTTTCCTTGGCTGACTAGTTGTACTTGGCTGACTAGTTGTACTTGGCTGACTAGTTGTACTTGGCTGACTGAAATCTAACTACCCTCTTTTCTTTATGCATTGTTCAAGCAGGGTGAGTTCGATCTTGACAACGGGGCCTTGATAGCCCAGTTGGATTAGTCGTGGATTTGGAGGGATGCGAGTTCGAAACTTGATCCAACCAAAGATCGTCATTTACGTCGGGGCTGTTGCACTTAACCTTAAATATTTCATCTATTTTTCTTAAAAACCATGTTTGGTAAGAGATTCCTTTTCAGCGCGTGTTTTATTTTTACCCTAACTGTCGTAGTCATAAATGTCCTAATGTTGGCCAAGCTTGACCGGAAGTCTGGAGATCGGAGTGCCAGCTCTGGTGTTGACCTCGTCTCCTGACCGTGGTTCAAAATTACAATGTTTTGCCCTCGGATCTTTCCCTTCGGAATTGATCTTGGACCAATAGCCCATTGGGTTGCTCCAGCGCGACGTAAATTCAACTACTTATTTACCTACCTCGGTCTCGGCATCCGCAGTTGTAAATGTCGTTCTTGCATTAAAAATGTGTTTACGTTTGTACAGTAGAAAGGTAATACGTGAGACAACAGTTATTAACCCCTTTCAACTTTCATCTTGTGTATTTCTCCTTTAGGTGTGTACGGGTTTCACAGACCCGTGGTACTCTAGTGATCTGTTCCTTTCCCACGTTGTTTGCTGTTTTTAGTAAGCTTGGGGGTTACGTTCCCGTCATAACCTAGAGATCTTTTTCTGCTTTCATCCTACTACTCTATTCCCGATCCTACTTTTTCCACTCTTACGACATTTCTTACTTGACGTTCATCTGTCTTCGGTTTGGTGCAGCTTGGCCATTACGACCCATGATCCATAAAACTCAGAAACGAACAACCATCCTATTGAGTATTAGCCAAATCAAGATGATGTTTCCTTTGTTGGCACCTTGAAATTATGAAATGCATCGCCAAGTGTACCGCTGCTGTCAGACTTCCCTTCAATGCATTTGAAACGCGCCGAAAGAACCGATTGTGTGATGGGAGGTCATCAGTGACTCGGAAATTGATGCATCGCTTCCTTCAAGTGATGTGGTGATCCATCACGTAACTAAAACGCGCTGTCAACGACTGCTCTCCCGTCCAACACTGGAGCGAGTCTTTCGAGAAGCGACGATGACATATTTATGTATGAGACTAATCACAGAATCTGAGGGCTGGTGTGCAGCCAAGTGCGTGAAATTACACGCTGACGAAATGCTTTAAACACGGCAGTTGGTAAAAGGGTTTTACCTGAACCCGAACACCGAAATGAATTCACTGGAATCGCAATAAATGAATGGTAATAGTAATGGCAATTAATTAACACCACACTGGAGCAACACAGCGGACTACTTACAATAAATGGTAAAGGTTGTAATAAAACTAAACTATCAGGGAGCACAAATATGTCAAATGAATACTTGTGTCCTTAAGTTTTGTTTACGTTATAAAAATGAGATAAATAAAGAATAAGAAATGGAAATTAAAAAAGTTCAAACTATTATATTCGCAGTGCAAATATTTCAATTATCCAGGTAACCACTATCAAATTAGCTTACTTAAAAAGTTATAAAATTTTGTAATTGGTTGATAGGTTATTAAACAATTTTAGCACTATTTAATAATATAATTGGATGTTTGGATTGGTTGATAGTGTTCTGAAAATTATAAACGATGAACATCACCGTTTTCTTCAAGCCAAGTAGACTTGTGCATTCTTCCGTTTTGTCCTCCATTTCTTTCTGTATAGAGCCGCATCTCTGACTTTATCCCAGCTCCGACATCTAGCCTTATTCCTCTTTTCCTCAAACATTCTCATCCACGTTAGTTTTGATCTGCTTCTCGATCTCTTTCCATCTGGGGCCCAAGTTAAAGCTATTTTTGGATGTTCCGTTGTGGACATTCTTAGTATATTCCGATTCAAATCCAACTTGTAAATTCAATTTCAAACGCAACAGATTTTGTCTTATCTTTTCATACTGTGTGAATAAATGATGAAGTTCGGATCAAATAAACTGCCATAAAATAGTGGATCGAAAGCTCACCTTTGTGTGTATGCACTATTAAAGGATGCCATTTCATAATTAATAGAAGCTGTGGTAAAATGTTTCCTGTTTGATGCTATACACGTGAAAGATGTGGTGACCTTGGGTGTGGTCCCAAGGACTAAAATAAATTAAAAAACAAAACGAACTAATCGTTTTTATCAAACCAAAACCAGATATCTTATCCATTGAAGTATAATTGCATGTTTTTATGCATTTACGGACAAAACGATTCCTAGTACAACACGATTCGTAGTATTTAATTAAAACAAGCCATAAAAGAAAGAACCATAAGATTATGAAATAGGGGAATGCAAATTAATGACACATTTAAAATGGGTAGACAAATCCTTCGCTGTTTGGTTTGCACCCGCTTTTTATTTCCAGTCACCAACGAAGGATTAACGGAACCACCACACAGGGTCTCGGCCGATTTGTTGCACCGAATTAACTACGCTGTCCACCGAAACCACCCACGAGTCCTGAAATATTCATAACTCATCACGGCCGGGCCCATTTAATTGCGGCAGTTTGTTCACAATGGGCGTGGTGATTATATGGGGACTTAACTGATAAGCGCGTGGCCAAGGGGTCCCCCCTGAATGAGCGAGCGAAGTAGCAGATGAGCAATTGCAGAGCAATCCCTGGTTCAGCACCTGCGTCCTGTTGAGCTGCACTGTCAGCTGCGGAGGCCACCCCTCCATCTGTTATTGCTCATCACGCCGCAATCAGTTGATTGTTAATTTTACCATCCAGTTCCCGTAACTTCTACCACTTTTTGTATCGATGAACAGGGCCCGTGAGTGGTTCTGTGCAAACCTACTGCCGTTGGGTTTTTCTATTGTTTCGGGAATGGTTGGATTGGACCCTTTTTGCATGTTTAGGCTGTTTTAGAAATGAAATTACTTTTATACTGTTATTGAAGTAAGAAAAGTATTCAATAAAATCATTTTGAAATAAGGCGGTTAGATGGGTTTTATTGCCCAAGATCTCGAATCAGGAAAGCTTGAAAAAGGGAGGATTTTATCCTTTGGAGTAAGTTCCAAAATATTTTTCACTCAATGCCTCCTTTTCAAGTACATTTGTCTGTTCACTGGAAAACTTCCTCAACTAATTATAAATTGTAAATTTAGCTGTGCCTATGATATTTTAATTTCACCAAAATATTTAAACGTGAGTAATTTTAGAAAAAATTGCTTTGGAAATAAAACAAATTTTGAACTGAAATTATTGAGCAATTTATTAAGATGAAATAATAAAATATATATTGCGCGTAAACAGCTAGATAGCTTACTACTATTAGTTGGTTGGTTGGTTGGCGTTTTATGGCGCAAGAGCCATATTTGGCGAAGCTACGCCAAACACAAGACAAAATCAAGTAAAAAATGTTCTGAAAGGGGAAAAAGGGGGATTAGGGAACAGAGTAGAGTATGAAAGCAGAAGATCATTTGCATATCCCGGGATCGCGATCCCCGTGTTTTCTGAAAACTGTAAACCCCATGTGAATGGAAAAGATCACTAGAGTACCTCGGGTCCATGAAGCCCGTACACATATGATGGAGATGTGTCCCTGAGGGTCACTGCTAATACTAATTGATATCAACCAAATCTGTCAAATAATAACTAATATGAAGGGTGAGCTTGATGTTGTGCTACCAATTTGTCTACACATAATAATAAGTTCTATTATCTTTATCAACAGCCTTAAATCTTCGCAATCAACTATTTGCAGTCGGATTCTCTTTTTAGTTAAGACTAGTTTTACCAATTAAATCCTCGTTTAACTAAATAAGAATAACAGAAAATACAATCAAAAATTTCCTTGACACAACCCACAGTCTAGGATAAAATGTTAATATATGTTTTTGAAATCTATCTTAACATTTTCGTATTGCCTACTCTTGTACCTCAACGCTCCCTATTCCTCTGGAACGAGCCACCTTCCTACTCCCAAGATTCATACAGGGTGCGGTAGTACCCATTTTCAGAAACTATACTTTGGAGCTTTAAAATAAATACTAATAAATTGATAGGACACAATATTTTAAAATTTAGGGACAACTAACTTAGATTCACGAATACATTTCATCATTTCTAGAAACAGTGTTATAGATTTTAGCGCAAACTACTTTTAAACCAATGATAGTAAAATCAAACTCGTAGATAGCTAATTCAGCCAAACCCAAACCAGCAGAAAGACCTATAGACAGATTTGCTTTTACTAACTTTATTAGTTATTTTTCTATTTTTCAAAGCTTTCATATTGACTACCAGTTGGGATAAGATTTTTATCTTTTACTCTATTTGTAAAGTAATACACGCTTGAAAATTCGAGACACCTTTTTAATAAAACGTATAACTAAATCGGATACTATTCCCGAAAGAAAATTATCGGGAACTGACAATCCCGAAAGTTTATATTACTTGAAGCCACGTCATTTCATTTAGGGAGGCGGTAGCACAGTTGGAAGAGTAACGGATCAGCTACCGGAGGGTTGCTAGTTTGAAACTAGGTTCAGCCAAAGACCGTCATGCACACGGGGATTGGTGCACGTTAAATATGCTGTGGCCTTAAATGTCCTCACGTTAGCGTGGTGTTGAAGTTTGGAGAGTGGCTCAGGGGTTTTTCTAGTCATTTGACCGTGGTTCAAAATTACGAGGCGTTGTCCTAGGATCTTTCCCTTCGGAATTGATCCAGAAACGTCACGAATTGCCCGTTGTGTTGTTCCATTGTGACGTTAATTATCTACCTACTGACCTTTAATTTTATTTAACGCTCTGATGCCTTCACACGCCATAATCTGTCCTCCAACTTTCAGACACTTTCCTGAATCATTACCAATCATTCTGACCTTCCTGACCAATAGAATCATTACCAGTCAATGTGATCTTCCTGACCAATAGAATCGTAATGATTAATTAACCAATACACGTGGTTAATTAATCATTACGTGTGCGATGTGGTGGAAAACCTATGCTACACTATTCGGAAATTTCGTGACGCTTAGAGTTAACCCTCCTGATGATTGTTTCAACAAGGTATTTGTCATTAATAGAGCTGATCAGATATTTATGTACGAGATATCTCGTCATTAGAAGAAAACGGATCAGATCTTGATCTCGTCATCCTAAAAAAATCGGCAATATCTTGATGAGATATCTCGTCTTTAGCAAAATTTGCAAGATTTGGATGGACGATATATCTCATCGAAACACTTGGAGGGTTGAAGCAATGACCTATGTTCTTAGTAATATTGCATTGTGTATTAAATGTTGCAAAATCCTAAAAGACGTAGTCCATCATTGATAAGGGGTTTGCCTAGATAATAAAGGGGGTACGATGAATGATGTTAATAATGCGTAGATGCCTTTTGAAATGTGGCGTGGAATTCTAAGATGGATTGACCTTCTCACAGATAAATTCCCTCGTTCATATAAATAGTGAAACTATCATCTTTACTATTAATCAAATAACAGCAGATTTTAAAGATATCTGAGATTCGATTGTGGAAAATAACATTAAATATTGAATGGTGGAGTGCTAGAGACTCGAAGTTTCTAGGGGACATGGGCATCTAACAAATGTCAAATTTGAACTGTTATGACGCAATCATACTCGATGGATGTCCTTTGTCAGTAATTAACCAATATCTGCAGATATGCATTTATATAAACTTAAATAAAAACTATAAATAATTAAAAAAGTAGAAGAAAAGTGAACTTGATAAAAGTAAAAATTCACTAAAAACAAATATTTTTTATTTCATAAATTTTTAATTGTGTAGTATTGTTTTAGTAGTTGAAATTGAGGATAAATTATTGCAATTGTTGATTTGAAAACTGTTGTATTTGCACATCAAAATATGTTTTTTTTTATCCCGCATTAAAATTAGATTAGCTCCAATTTGTCATTCCTGCGAAAAATGTCCAAAAGATGTCTCGAATCATCATAAATGTCCTTCCATGATCCTAAACATTGCAGTACGTGGTCCAGACTAACCATGCTGATACCCTGACAATTGTGACAGTCAGGGCAAATCTTTTCACTTCTCAGTTATTTCATTGCTTTGGCATGTCCTGTTTTAAATCTGGAGAAAATGGTTACTTCTCTATATAAAGTGAATTTGGTCATTTATCCAGGTCTTTGTCCTCTATACTAATGGCGTGGCAGTGCCTTTCCTTTTCTTCCAAAATATGCGACTGTTATATACGGAGAAATTTGTGAATAAGCTACTACTGATAACGCAAAAAACTTCGTTCACGGTATGATTAGGAAATCTTATCTTCTGAAATGAATGGACATTAATTTAAAAAATTGAATATATGTTTGCATAAGTGTAATGAGCCAACAACAGATCTCGGAGGCTACTACAGATGCATTTTTACTTCATTGAGATTCAAAGAAAACTCAAAAATAGTTTCGTGCCCCATTTAAGTGTTTTAACTCAACTTAAGTTTCCTTGCTTTGTATTATTCGAGGCTGCCTTAAGTGGTTGTTATGATTTTCCCTCCCTCTAGCATTCCCATAAGGGTACGTATCTTCTGAGAGAACAAATCTCTTCGTCTTTCTAGTTCATTAATTTCTCGAAACGCTTTCTATTCCGGTAAACGGAAATTAATTGCCAAAACATAAAGCGCAGTGAGCATACACTGCAAATTACATCTCTCCTGCTCCCTTTTTATTCCGTCCTCCGCATCTTTAATTCCGCTGCTGACATGGGGAATAGATTTTCCTGCATCCCATTTTCTCCGAATCTTTTAAAAACTTTTAGTCCTCTAAATATCTCCATCCGTCTGTCTCGTCGGCACTCAGACCCTCTGCTATCGTAAACTTAGTTAATATCCATTTTTAGCGAAAAGTTTCGGTTCCCACTCTGTGCATTTTGTCGCGCGGAGCTCTTGATTTCGATCGTCAAACAGTCCCTCATATTTGTCATTAGTACTTATGATTCACTTACGCTACGCTTGCTTAAAATCTGGGAACGAGGCTAATGCCCAAGTCACGTGAGCTTCGGAATATACACACGCACGTAAAATCTTAATGGAAAACGTAATTGATTATTTTTTCCCGCTCTTGTGTTTCGTATTTAAATTTCTGCTTCGTTATTTTTTCGTAATGTTTCGATGGGCATTAGAAATTAACGTTGCATTAAAGTCGGTATTATGTATGCATGATGAATATTAATGGAAGTCTTTTAGAAAAGTATTTCTCGAGTTGTAAAATGACATTTAAAGCAAACTGAAAGTACCACTGTGCATTAACGAAGTACGTACGCGTTCTTTGGCGTATAAAGTGCATTTTTACTTCTTCGTCTTTTGCATTTTCATTTTTCGGGTGTCTGTTGTTAGTTCGGTTCATCTCTGCTAAGATTTTGGAGAATATTAATGCGCAAACACTACACAGCAAGTTTCTCTAATTGTGTCCAAATCTGATGTTAGGAGTTTTATTTTACAGATTTTTTCCTGCTCAGAAACAGAGCTTGTCGTTAGAACAAATCATTTTTTTTTTGCATGCAGTCGATCGATTAATGGGAAGAGAAAGAAAGTAATGCAAATGACGATGCATTTTTGAAGAAGTAATGCATAATGCATGTCGCAGAATTTGCATTTACCTTAGTTAAGCAGTTGATCCTTTTTCGTAAAGGCTGTCTTATGCAGCAAGAGAGAAATACTAATTATAATACATATATTTTATAAGGCGGGTATGGTTTTTTGTTGAAATTCTGAAGTTGGGGTGCTTTTCTTAGTTCACTTAGTTGTGATTTTATTGGTAAAAGTTTCAAAAATAGAAATAAAGACTCTCCTAAACTGATCATTTGCCTACTTTAGAGATTTAGAGAAAGCTTTGTTTAAAGATGAAAGTTTTGTTACATTCAAATATGCCTGTTTTTGTTATGACACTTTGTTTGAGAATTATGTTTATGTGAAAGCGAGTACATAATTATTTTCTTTTAACATCTGTTATAAATCAAGCTTCTATTGAAATATATTTTGCCAAACATTTTATTTACGTTATTTATTTTCTTTCTGTTGACGTATATATATTTGATCAATGTATAGATAGCAATCATTAATAGCTTGAAACGGTACGCATAAAACACAATAAAACACAACTTATAGAAGATTACATCTATTCTATAAGTCTGGAGAATATAAATAGGACTTTTTCGTCATTTATAAATTTACACCGTTACTTGTCCACTACACTGTGATAAATCGGCCACTGACCGCAATAGTATTTATTACAATTTGGCACATGGAAATCGTTGCTTGTCAACTACTAGAGGAAGATGTAATTGCATTGATTGTGGCTTGAGATTCAATACAATTTACAACATTAGGATCATTTCTTTCCCTGATAACCTTCAAGACCATGGAAACAGCAGACACATCGCTGTCAAAATTCTTGGAGTACATTCCAACGGCGCTACTAATAGTGATTAAGAATACAACCCAGCACCAGCATTCTTTACGACATCCTTTGCAGAGCCGTCTGTTTTGGATTATAAAATAGGTACAGAGAATTTGGGCACAATAAAACTATATTAAATACTTTAATATATTTTATGATGCTAGATAACAATAGATTCGAAAAATTCAATAAATGGTATTAGGGTCATGTTTGGCCATGCTGGGCCAAATATAAGATAAATTGCGTCAAGTACATCATGCGTGTCACCCTGGAGATTGGGCTACAAATTACTAAGATTGAAATTGACACCAACCCATAGAATAACATAAATTTAAGCAGTTTGCGAGGAATTCCGCACACATTTTGAAAAATTTGTTTGAACTTATACCGAATAACACCAAAACAAAATTTAGTTTCTAATACAGTAAAATACTCTCCTGTTAATGGCATTAAGTATTATTAAATTGAATGAGTCAGTTTTGAAGAAAGCTATTTTCAAAAGGTTCAAACATTGAGGATTTTGACTTTCGGATAGTTACATAGACAAGAAGCTCAGTTAGTACATAAGCAGAAAAGACGCTTCTTAAACAGTGCTGCGTCATGTACATGATCTATGACATGACTCAAAATCAGCTTCTCAATATCTTTAGTTTATTACTCATGACTTTTAAAAATATGAAAACATTCATCTTAATGAACCTGTCCAGCAGGTTTAAAGTTATTTTGTGTCAGAAATATATAATCTTGAACTTTATTTGCACCATATCCATATTTTATGCATAAATATAAGCCGTAATACCAAATTTTAGCATTCTAACTATTTGGGATTCGAATTAGGGAAGCATCAAAGTTGTATCTTTTCTTTTTTTTCCTCTGCGGAAAAGAGTTTACGAAAATGCCGCCAGAACGGGGTTATTTATGGAGCTGAAACTTTAGAGAAGTTTATACAGGTCTCTAAGGTACATTCTTTTAAAGTTTCATCAAAATTGAAGGGGTTTGGGTTCGAAGATATTACGAAATTGGGCACTTGCATGGAAACAACCCTTTACAATAATCGAAGTTAAAATAAAGATTTATGATATGTTCACGTAAACACGGACAAAAATTTCAGACATGTACATTACTTACAACTTATATTACAGATGCATATGTGTTTAAGAAGCGGAATAAACACGACTATATAGGATTTTTATACTCTGCGGCTGAATTTACGTTACACTGAAAAATAGAGGAGATATAAAAGTAGAGTGAGCTTAAAAAATTTTCAAGTTCCCATTTTTCAAGTTCCCATGATCATGTGACCAAAACTAGTATAACGAGATATCGCTTCGAAATCACTTCGAGGATTAGAAACTGTGCGTCGATAAAGGCTTGACATAATAAAAATAACAAATCAAACTTTAAAAAATTGTATTGAATCCTTTTCGGCCTTGAAGATGACTTTCTATGCGAATTCAAATCACTATTTTATCTAGTATGTTATACGACATGTATAACATTATCAAATGGTTAAATAAACTCAAATATATATTTAAAAATGTATTTATTTTGAAAGAAAATGTTTAGTATCAACCCATCTATAGAAGAATGAGAATTGCGTATAAATAAATAATATATGAAGTTTGAAACTCAATTATTGATGTATAACATGAAATTGATAAGTAAAAATATCTTTAAAGCACATCCCAAAGACCATGTGTAAACGTGAAACATTTAAATGTGCTTTAGATAAATTTTTGCGATATTTTGTATGTAAAATGTTTTATTTTAATTATAAAGAACTCTTCTGTTTGTGTAGAAAGGGCTTGTTTCCTTGGTATAACTTTTTACTCAACGTATTTTAAAACATGTCCGTTTTTATTGGAAAACCAAGGCAATGCATGAAGAAGTATTCAAAATTGCATAGTTATTTTGAGGCATTTATTTTTTTACATAAAACTTAGAGAGAGTCTCCAAATTCAAGAGGGAAAAGTGCAATATAGCTTATTACTGAAATAGCATAGAAATAGTGAACGAAATTTAATAATTTCTTTCGATCTAATTCTAAACATTCAACTGTAAAATGTTATTTTCCGAATCCATCTGCATGTCACTCCTTATTTTGTTTCTCATATAGTATATATAAAACAAACGATAACAATTAATTCTTTTTCCAATTCCAAATCATCTGTTGTTCTTTCTTGTGTAATCACACAAGAAAGAACGAATAATGGTTTGATAAATTGTATGAAATTAGATAACTTCAAACTATTTCTAAAAGCATTTCTGTCTTTGATGCTGTTTTCTAATTCCCTAAATAAACGTGACAGCGATAAAACACATTCGACAACGAAATGAAATCCCCAAGAAAATAATCCCTTGATGCCCTCCTGGTAAAAGGGAGCATTTTTAATTCTTCCCTCTAAATATGGCATATTGAATGCATTAAAATAATTAGTAAAACTGCATGCATACACAAAACAAATTTTTTTTACCATTGATGCAATTTTTTTATATTGATAAGTTTTCCAAAATCAAAACATTTTAAGGCATTGCCTTCCAAACAATTTTATGTATATTAAATTTTAACTTTAAATTAAACTTCATATTTATCTGATAATAAGATAGTGTATTAGTGTGGACCTGTTAAAATTCCTTCTATTCAGTTTGTGTGTATTTAGAACTTTTATTATGTTCTATTCATTAGTTTTCTCTGCGATGAAGGAAAAGAATTGTGGCAAACAAAACTAGAAAGAGAATAGTTTCGTTTAAATAACTTCCCCTAATTTTAAGTGAAGTACTTTTTTTATGATTTATAAGTGATAGTTTCGTAATACGTGTGCCAAAGTTTCATATGGACGAATTGCTAGTTATATAACATGAATGTGACAATAAAGAAAGTTTACAAGAACTTATAGTTTATTACTTGTATTTTGTGCTTATAAAGTACAGAATTACAAGTGGATACAAATTTCATGTTAAAAAACTACACAGAACGTTTTCACGAATGATAAATTGCAATTTTTAAACATACACACATTCAACTAATGTTCATACTTTTTAAACAATAACGTAATGAACAAAATAGTTTAACAATCTCCAGTACATAGGGCTTCGAAAAGTTATATATGCGTATTAAATGAGTGATCCATTATTGCTTCTCACTATGTTTAAACTTTTTTCATAGAAGCAATATAGCTAACATTTGAAGCTTTTATAATTTTTTTTCACTATTTGTATAAGTTTATACATCAGAATTTCGGAAGAATGTTTATTAAAACTTTTTATTGTGGGGGGCTAAACGTGTCACTTTTCAATTTGCTTTAACACATATTTACCCTATGTAATTTAAAATTGAAATTCGAAATTTTGCTACTATTTAATATATTAGAATATTTGATATTGTTGCATGCCCTTATACCAAAGCAAACAAATTATAATAAATCCATTGAAAAAACTTAAATACACGGGCATTTATTTCTGCCATTTGCTTTAAATAAAATCTTTCATTTCATAATAATTTGAAATTAATAAAAATGTTCATACAGTTATATTAAGCATTCACATTCTTATATATAAACTATGTTTTCTCAGTTATGGTCAAACTACTGATGATTTAATGCCTGAAAATAATATAATTTAAACGCAAATGTGTTAGATCAAACAAGAAATATTCATCCGTATAAGCATTCACACATCTACCCTGTCTTAAGCTGTTTAGTTGCCAAGTAAGGCGGTAAAGTGAAAAATAGACCAACCAAGTAAATTTTTCAGTCCCATGAGTACTAGGGACACGGTCATTGTTTTTGAAGCTCTTCAAAATAGCAATACTCAGTCTTCTTATATTTCACGTCTATGCACTGGAGCAACACAACGGGCTATTAGCGAAGGTTCCGGATCAATTACGAAGGGAAAAATCCAAGTTTTTACCCTTCAGACTAGTTATTTTTCAATTTATTCAATAAAATGATTTTCAGTCTTTTGTACTTTTATTTTTAATCACTCAATCTAATTTAAGTACAGTGCATATTTGTGTAATTTCTTAAACAGGTCATCATTAGAAATTTCCATTAAGTATATGAAGAAAAATTTACAAAAATTGACAGTAATATAATTCAATAATTGTTACATAAATATACTGATAGTATAATGTTTTCCCTTTTATTTTAAAGTTAGATTCATTTCAATTTATTTTTTTGAATGACTGTAAAACTGTATTTTGTGAGCCTACATTTATGAAATTTGACCTAGTTCTATGTACTATATGTTATGTTAAATTTAAAATATTTGAGTTTTGTTACATGACATTAGGTTAATGTTCAGCAGAGGTAAAATAAAAGTATACTCTTATGCTATTTAGTGTACAACAGTAGATAGAAATATCTTATTATTTGAAAGAAAATAAATTTCTGTTATTGCTAGGAAAATAGAAAGGGAAAACTTTTGATTTCACTTCCGATTCTATTTTCGATTTCACTTCCACTAAAAGTATGTCATAAGTTCCAATTATAAATCCAGAACTTACGTTATACTTTTTGATAAAAACCGAAATGGATAATATCATGTTGGATGATATCATTCATTAATAAAAAACAGTGTCACACACAAACATTAACTTCCTTAAACTCAACTTGGAAATAAAATTAAATTACGGAATTGATCTAATGAGGAGATAATTAAGAAGCGTAATTCTAAGACTCCATTAGGAACGCATAAAAACCCTTAAGTAGCGAGAGAGAATTAGGGACAATAAAAACATAAGAAGGCACCAAAAGGAACAAAGATTTTCGAAAAGAAAACTTTTCTGGGAAATTTAATATATGAATTGCCCATCTTTCCATATAAAAATAAGATTAATATTACTTTTTGCGTTGTTTTAATAAATCCAAATAGGTTTATTTACTTATTTACTCTCTTGTTTATTAAATCTTATTTTTAAATGAATTTTTATTTTCTTTACAAAAAGTTGTTATACATGAAGTAAAACTATAAAGAAAAATGTTCATTTTGAAACTCCTTTATTAGCAATTCAAACGTTTTTCTCCAAAGTTTAATATTTAAGAAAATATTCTCAGGAATTTTATATTTACTGCAATTTCTAGTGCACATACTTTTTAAGTTCATCCATACGTATTTTTAAAAGTTATTAAATGCTGTAAAACAGTATTAATTGGAAAAATTGGAAAAATTAAAGATAAAAAGTAACATTTTAAAACGCATTCTCGCTCTTATTTTTCTTTTGAGATTCAAATAGGAACTGTGGTAGCCCAGTTGGTAGTCACGAAATAGCAACCGGGAGGTTGCGAGCTTGAAACTTGATCCAATCATGACCATCGTGTACAGGGAGACTGATGCACGTAAAATCTGTCCTGGCCTCAAATGTCCTGATATTGGTGTGGAAATTTTGGAAAGGTTGTGCCTCCTGAAGTGTTGACCTCGTCATCTGATCGTGGTCCAAAATTGCGAGGTATCGTCTCCGGATCTTTCCCTTAGGGTTGTTCCTTGGCCGTCTCCAACAACCCGTTGTGTTGAAACTACCTACCTACTTAATGATTCAAATGGTAATAATGTTTTGGTAATCAAGAAAAATGCAAAAAATAAAACCAAATTATAATAAAAACACATTCTATAGAGAGAACACAATCTATTTCAAGTAGAGTTGGTGTCTGTATGTACCCTATACATATTTATACCGTTAAGCCAATTCAGACCAAATTCTGTTCAATTATTCTTTAGCACTGTGGGAAACATAGGCTACATGTTTATCTCTTTCCGATTTGTCCTGGGTGTGCAGGGGGTCGAAAAAAGTGCAAAATCTGTTGTTAAGATAATGATTAATAATAATGATTACTGATAAGTAATGATTACTGAGATCGTTTTACCAAAAGCAATTTTTTTCGAAAATTGTTTACAGAATTTAAATTCTGATACTCATGTTTGAACTTATTTTTTATTTATTTCCAAAATATAAATAACTTCCAAATATTTGTCACAGGTGAAATGATGGGGGATTAAAAAAAAAATCCCGTGGGCAGTTTTTCACGTCTACTACAGCATTGGAACTCACGTTTGCCCATTAGGTATTTGGTAGTTGAATTTATGTCGCACTGGAGCAACACAACGGGCTTTTGGTTACGATCCAGGATCAATCCCGAAGGGAAAGATCAGAAGACGATATTTAGCAATTTTGAACCACGGCCAGATGAAGAGGTTAATATCTGTTCTACACGTTGGGAAACAAGTCTTAATTTAATTCGAAAAGCAAAAACTTAATGCACTAATAATGTATGTGAACTTTTGTTTCTGGGTACACGGGAATGCCAGAATCAATGTTTATTTTATAATTCAAATTGATTGTCCCTGTCTTCATATATATGAGTTGAGGCAACGATGCATTGCTGTCCTTTTAAAATATTACTGGGCTTAAGAATACGTGTTATTATTGGTTTTTTTTTTAGTATTTTATTCAAAGCAATTTTCGGATTACTCTGTTCGTGAGCAGTTTCGAAGTGAAAATACTACACTTTGCTGATATTTTTCGTGTTTGGAAGTTCTCCTTTTTGCAATATTTGCGATTTTAATTCTGTTTAGTAAGTTGCTGCTGTAGTTCCAGTATTTTATGTTTTAAGTAACCTATTTAGGAGTTAGATAGAAGTATGTTATTTTGTGCGTAAAAACGTTAAATATGTTACATTTTTTTGGCATTTGTTTACATCAAATTTACGAGCTGAAGTATTCTTAAGTAACAGCTACCTTTTACGAGTTTTTGAATACAGCGATTAAAACAAATCGCTGCCTACAGTTTTTTTAAAATGCTAATCGGTTACCTTTGCCGTGTCTGTACTAAGATTTTTAATTTTTTAACAAACTCCCTATTGTAAAACTTTTGAAATGATTCATATTATTATTCTTATATTAATAAAGTAAAAATTTTTAAAAGTAAGAATTTTTATATTTCCCTTCCCAGTGTTTAGAAACTAAGTATAAATATGTTAAATACATTAGTGTTCATTTTCTTCTTTTATTTTAGTAATTTTTTACATTTCCAGCTTTTAGAATTATATCATACAAATATATTTTTATAATTTTAAGATTCTTGCATGGAACTTTCCGTTCAAAAAATTATGTTATCAGTTTCATATAAAATAGTGCTAAATAAAAAAATGTGTCGGAAAAACTGTAAACTGTGTTGATTTACTTTTGAGTCAAAACTAGTTCATTGAACTGAGACAATTTATTACAACTTAAATCAGTAAATGTCTATCAGTCATCTTCCACATATTTGTAAAACTTCGGCGAATTTACTGTAAACGTAGCATTTCCTGATTTCTCTGTCTTTCGTTAACACAAAAGAGAGGAGAAAAGCCCCGACAATAGGTTTCAGTGCCGAAAGGAAAATGTGTCCTGAGACCTGATGCTCGAGAAATCAATGACGAACAAATGACGGAAAGCTTTTAGGGCGATGAATTTCCAGCATCCAACTTATCGAAGCCCTCCCGTATCAAAATACACTCTGAGCGACAACAGTACGTTTTTTTTTCTTTTTCAAAGGATGTTTTGACTTTTATATGGACGCCTTAAATTCTTTGAGAGTTGTCAATATTGCACAGATTATTGTTGAAACTCTGGATTGAAAAATGAAACGCTGAAATTGAATAGACAAAGTCGAAGGCTTAGGAAGTTACTCATTTATTCCGTCTCATGCGCGTTACGTAAGAACTTGCATGTCTGTATTTTAATACTTACTGCTGAACGAGCCAAAGATTGATATTCAGATTACAGCTTCTGAAATTTAACGAAATGTGTAAGGTCTGAAATTATTTGTTTCAAGTGTAGAGTGGGTAGTAAGAACTTGCCGTGAAACGTCCATTGAGATCAAAATTATAACTGAGATTCTTGTTATTTAATGAATATTTTCACAATTTGAGGAATGTAGGAAATTCAATAACATTTAAATAAAAAATGTTAGAAAGTTTCGGGGGACGAAATGGAGAGAGATGGAGCTGACAAGGTAAATAATTCATTATCATTTATGCAAAAAATGTTAGAAAGTTTAGGTAGAAGAAATGAAGATAGAAAGCAAGAGAATGAGGTGATTAAGAATATTTAATAGCATTTAAATAAAAGAAATGTTAGAAAGTTTAATTAAAAAATTAAGATATAATGAGAAAGATTACTAGGAAAATTCATTATCTATAATAGACTTGCAACAACACTATATTTAGTATATTCTGAATTAGGTGAGTGTATGCATAGAAATGTTTTTCTTATCCTCCAGACCAAGATTAGATCAGCTTCATGATACCCTTCCTGCGAAAATTATACAAAAGGTGTTCCGAAATAATGCAGTAAGTGGTCAGGATATAAAGGAAAATTGAGGATAAGTTCTCGCAGATTAGTCAAAATTTCCAGATAATTTAGAAATTCCAATTGAATAGTTGAATCTTAGCCTACATAAGTAAAGAGAAGATATTAGAATTCTGTTATGTGCAATTAACTAGTCGTAAGAATAAAAAGATATGTAGTTATGTTTAATCGCATATTTTTCTTATTAGACATGCATGCATAATATGTTGAGGTAAACAGCTTCTTTTACGATTTTCTCTTTCTTTAAGTTTTGATATTTCTAAGTTTAATTCTGAAAGAGTATTTTAAGATATCAAAAAAATCCAAATATGGAAACAAAAATAAGTGAGCGAAAAATAATTTCTTAGACTCCATTTTGACATTTTTATAACTTCTAGAATTTACTTTGGACGAAACACGCATGCTTGGTTTATCAATCCATATAATCCATTTGATATACATCGCACTATAGTGTAAGACAAAACTACAAATTATGATAGTGAGATGATAACTATTACAGAAAACAATTTTAGTTTTGGAATGATGGTGAATGCCCTTTGAATTCATTTCCTGTTAAATGACTAACTTGCATTGTACTATTGCCACCAGTTTTCTGATCAAATTTTTGACTTGCCCCAGGAATGCGACATTTCCGAATTGTGAAAGGTTCAAGCAAATGTATTTTCTTTTGCTTTAAAATTCCATTCCGCATGTGAATTAACAGCTTGTTTTAAAATTAAATGTCTTTAGTATAGACTAATTCGATTAAAAAAACGGAAGGTCACCTTTGTAGTGTTTTTAAAAAAAGAAAATCAAAGTTTTCAACGAATCTTCGAAGTTTCAAAGCTGCATAAGAATAGCTTTAGCTCGTGAAGTAAACCTCGATCTTCTGTCCCTTAAGAGAAAAACTTTCCCGTAAAGCCTTAATGGTAGGGAATGAAGATCCTGTAACCCCAATATTAAAACTACTTAAAATAATTAAACGATCCTAAAATTGACAAATATTTATTTTCTGCCAAGCAAGGTCATGTTATCGAGGCACATTATTATCCACACTGGAGATTAAAGCCCGTTAGGGGCCATGTGTTCCGTTATACTTCAAAATCTCAAGACAAACCTTTCAACTTTCAGAACTCCTGATTAGAATATTTTATAACCGTGATATTATTCTAAGAGAAAGTTTTATTTAAAATTCGCTTTACTCCAACTGACATGCAGTTTCAAATCGATTCAGTGGGGCACTTTTTTTGTCGATTTAGGGATCTATGTACTTATTTAGAATGATAGATATTGTTTCTTGACTACTGAGTACAGCTTTCAGTGCAATCCAATAATACAATTTGAAACTTAAAAAACAAATGTTTCACTGATTTCAATTGCCCTTGTAATGGAAACCTACGTCAAAAATTAAAAAAAAAATTCAATTATAGCGTTTGGTTACACGTTTTATTTTAACGTTAATTGTCTTATTTTAAAGTAACTTTATTTTAGCGTTCCCTCCTATTAAAGTAAGACATTACAATTTTATTTTAAAAGGTTTTTGTACGTTTGATTTATTATAATGAAACATAATTTTACAAATCATTACTATTGAATCAACAACTTTTATGAAAAGGTGTTGAAAACATACTCACACATACCACAAAGAAATAAACCCATATCTTTAGAGATTCGATTTGTTACAAAATTAGAAAATGAAGCACTATTTCCATCGGTGCCAAATACCAAGTAGCAAAATAATACTTTTATTATCAGTGGGTTTTTCGCATTAAATAGACTAGTTTCCTTACAAAATGTAAGTTATGAAAAATTAAGCGTTTTTAATCATTTAATATCATTAGTCAAATACTTATAAATTATTGATATTTTGGAAAGAAAGAAAAATCTGTTCAAACATAAATATTAGAATTTAATAAAAATTCTTTAATTACAATTTTTCGGGAAAAATTGTTTTTTCACCAATACTGGCAACTTTGTCGGAAAAAATTGTTTTACCAGCAATACTGGTCAAACAATCTTAGTTGCTTACCGCAAGCGTAATAATACTCAATGCTACTCCTATGGGGATTTCGAATTATTTTTAGCCTCCTCTCTACACTTAGGGCAAATAGAATGGGGTTTAATATGTAGCTTACGTTACCCGTAGGGTTCTAAATAATGCGTGTACTAGATTTATTGTGAATTTGCCAAATTGTGTAGATTTGTATAGAGAACAGACAGACGCCAACTCTGCTTTAGATAGATAGATGCAGGAAATGAGAAATATTACAATGTTTACAAATTTCGCCACTCTTTTCTAAAATTATATGCAGTAACTCATGCATTACATTGAATTTGGCAGCATATTTTATTCTTTTCATTCTTGAACAGCTCCAAAATCAGTGTACCTATTAGATTTTCCAACTCTTTTGTCCGATTACAGTTTCGTAGTTTGCAAGAATAAATTGTGAGATCAACTGTTACCAAGTATTCCCTATAGGTTAAAGATATATTTTGTTGTGAAATCTAGCTTGATGAATTCTAAATGCTCCATGTGATTTGATTAATTGGTTCATGTAGAAATATCTGTATAGGTATTTTCTTCGATAACTGGTGTGGGTCTACAAGTATATATTTCCATCTACACTATTCTTCTAGCAATTTTTGCCGTTCTGTTTGATTACTTTCAAATGATGGTTTTAATTTGTGTTGAAGTAATTTTTTCATTAATATTGATACTTTTATAGATTCTTTGACTTCTTGATCAACGACTTCGTTTCCATATATTTCAATGTGACTTTGAACTCCAAAAAATTAATGTATATTTTCTTTTAGGAACTTCCATTATGAGAATTTTTCTTTCTGTAACATGGTTTTAATTTATATTGATTTAATCGTTCGTAAAGATGACGTAGAATCTATATAAACTGTAATCTTTGTATGTAGAGATTTATCATATCAAACAAGACATATGTCTTCAGTCCCTAAAATTTTGCTTGGAAAACGTATTATTCGAAACAAAAAGCAGCGACTCTTTCTAAGATGAGTAAATAATTCAGAATCGTACGTGTTAATCTTGTTTTTCTTCATATGCTTTCTCTTATTTATTTTCAAATGTTTCAAGTAGTTAACTCTTGTAATATTTAATTTAATAAAGTAAATATATAGACGGCTGATGTGGCGCACCTATTTTCAAGCCTGTTGTACTTTATACTTCAAATTTATTGCATTTTATCTCAGTTCATAATTATTTAATATCTATCGATTCAAAAACTGTACAAATAAGGAATATAATCACATATATAAGTTTGTTAAAATCGAGCATCAAATCCATAAGTAATTTATCCAAAAGTGTATTTAATCGTTTAATGAATAATTGAGAAGGAGAAGAAAATAGGAAGCGCAAAGTCTTCTCCGAAAGCATTACTGCTCAATCTAGAAATGAAACTGGAAGAAAATAATAAATGTGACGAAATACTAATTTATTAAATATTCTTCACACTTCAAATCAAATACAATTTACATTAGCGCAAATAATGAATAACCACTTAAAACTTTGCGGTAAATATGCACTTTATTTTTCAATGTAATTTCATCACTAGATGCCATTGATTACTTTGAATGTTTTGTTTGTCTTTGAAGTTTAATTAATAATTCGTAGTGTAGAATCAAAGGCATGAGTTTGAAATTTTCTGAAAATAAGAAATATTATTAATGAATGCTGGATCGCATAGCATAAATACTATGAATAGAAAGATTATATCCTATGCTCAATTTTTCATGTCAGTCGCATACTTATTATCTGCTCCATTGATCTATACGATACCGCAAATGACCTGCTGTTCTTCGAGACGAAATTCATAGTTCGGATAATATATACCCCGCGATAGATTACAAGAAAAATATGCGATACATCTTACTAAATCGCAGTACAAAAATGAGTTCAGATTTGTTGGTTATAACTTTGTACCTTATTTTAAGGTGTATACATTGTCCCACATTAAGTATATTTTCTGTTTCATTTAAACAAAATTATATATCTTTTTAAGGTGTTTTCATTTCTCTTACTTTGAAAAAAATCAAAGTACAATAGAATTGTAATTATCCGATCTCCGATTAATCGATTGTTCGAGACGAAGTTGATATCCAGTTTCCTTACTTTGTGAATTTTTCTGTAGAAGTAGTAGTAACGTGGAGTACAGTAACATTTTTCTGTACTTCGCATAGACTGTTATATGTTACTACGCCCGTATTGTCCGAGTTTATGGTTATCCGAAACGGCCCAGGTTCACATTAAATCCGATAATCAAGGTTATATATTTATTTTTACATATAATCAAGATATATATATATATATATATATATATATATATATATATATATATATATTGAAACTGCAATCAAGGCAATTTTAAGGATAATTTCAATATATTTTTGTTTTATTGAAAACTCAAAAGTAAACTTGTTAGGAAATATTTCACTTGGAAAACATTTTAGATTCATGTTTTCTAAAATTTGTACAACGATCTTAAATATTTGACTATAAAAATTGATCTGATACTCCTCATTGACAATCTGTTACTGAAAGATATAAAAATGTACAGAATGAAATGGAAGTTATAAGTAATAATTAGTGACAGAAAATACATCAATGATAATAATTTTTACAAAAATTCTTGCTATTTAAATACTAATCGCAGGTTAAAACAAATCAGAAGAATCAAATCACCATTTCAAAGTACAAACCGCAACACATATTTATACTTAAACTCAGACTAAAAATATCGACGACCTAAATAAAGTCTTCTTTTCTCATGAGTTGCTCCCCAATATATGAAAGGACTGTAAACGCCTATAGAAACCTCGGAGACACGATGATTCGATTTTCGTGGAAAAGTCAATGCGGTGATGATTTTAGTTCCTCCTGAGATTGAAAATGAAAAATCATTTTGCAGGAAATATACTCTCGATCAGAAACTACACTTTTAGTCGTGTAAAAACAAAAATATCTCTATAATATGAAATAGAAAATATTTAATTCAAAAGTTATTCAAGTATAAATTTTATAAATTTTGAGTTTGTATCGCTATGAGTAAATGATAACTAATGTATTAAAAAGTTTTTAAAAATTATAAACAAGGGTGTTTTTACCGATCCAGTTACAATAGTAAAACTTATTTATTACCCCGATGCACACAAATTTTAAAAATGGTTAGAGATGAATTTATAATTATGTTTATCATTTGTCGGTTTATAATAAACGTGCATGAATTCAACTTCTTTAATTTTAATTTTTGAATTTATTTATTTAAAAAAAAGTTGGGTAGAGGTAGTTGAATTTACGCCGTACTGGAGTAATACAACGGGCTATTGGCATCAGTCCGAGATCAATCCCGAAGGAAAATATCTGAAAACAACACCTCTTAATTCTGAACCACTGTCACAGATGACGAGGTCAGCACCTGAGTTGGCACCCCCACTCTCCAAACTTCCACACAACGTCAACGCGAGGACATTTGAGGTTACGGCATATTTTTATCGTACGATCTACTCAATCATGCCTGGTCAAGAGTGTCATAAGTCAAACGGTGTTTTTCCCAGGAGTGTTTTATAAATTTTAAAAAGATAGGAAAACACTGCGAATGTAGGATCATTATTAGCCATTAATGGTCATTTTACAATTCGAACTAGAGCAATTCTATAAGAGACGAGAGCAGGAAAATATTTCATAATCATCTAATTACTCAAAATCAGCTTTTTTGAGTAATGACATTTTTTACAGGGGTATGATAAGTCGATGTCAACTGATGGACAACAATCAGTCTTTTTTTCTCATCCCTGATCCAAGGATTCTTTTCAGCACTGACAAAGAGAGGAAACTTGTGGTCGTCGAATTGAAATTTTTTATCTAGGATAGTAGTCTCCACACTAGAGGAATACAAGTACAAAGGATCGGTCTTTTTCGAAAATTATCGATTTTAAAAGTAAATCGTTGCTTCCGTAATGGCTATGATTATATGTTTCGAGTACTCATTGTAGCACGGTAACTATGCTACCGATTTCCATGCTGCCCCGTCCTGGGTTCGATTGCCACTTTCATTCTTCAATTTTTTTATATTTGTTTACATGTCAGCAAATTCACTGCAAATGTTCATTCGAAGAAGGAACTGTTCATTTAAACAACATTCCCCTTTTCTTCCAAAATTCACCTTTAAAGTATGTTTTGTTTCATTATTAACTCACGGAAGTGTATGAAGTTTCTATTGAATCTACTACCTTAAATTAATTTATTTTCAGTGAAAATTGCGAAATGTTACGCAAAATGATTATTGCTTCCTCAAATAAGTATTTACAATAACGCACACTTAAAAAATGATAATAAAAAAATGAACACCCTGGACTACAGCGTGACAGTCGGATACCGAACTATGCTGTACACATGAATCTCGTAGAAACATAGCCAGTATATAAGCAACCCATGCATTTTTCAAATCACTATTTATCTGAAACGATTGAGCGTTGCGTAATGCTCCTTTACACTTGAATTCTTCTAGTAGAGTACTGTCCTACATGAAAAAAATTTTCATTTCAATTTGGTGATCCAAAGTGCTCATCTTCGACTTGTGATTAAAAAGAAATATGTGTGTGTCTGAAACCATCCCCACAAAACAGAATACATAATTATACATATAAATGTTTTTTAATGCATTAATTTGAAGCTATTTTTTATACAAAATATAATCATTCTTTTACCCGTTGTCGTACATTGCATAGTGACCTATACATTTCCAGTCTTCCACAGAAACGACTTGGAGTCTGTTGTTGTTTGGTTAACAGTTGAGTTCAGTTGTCATATTCAATACATTCTTCTCATCACTGAGTCAAAAGGATCAGCTACCGAATCCATCCCCATGGAACGGAATAATCGCTGGCAACACCCACCGTAGGGCTGATCCGGGGGCGTTCCGACCGATACCGTCGCCCACTTTTAATGTCGGCCATTAGTGGGATTATATTTAGGGCTTAGAGTCAGACTTAGAACATTTAATGAATAAATTAGCCGGGGGAAGGGGGTCATCGAAACAACTCAGCATCCCTCTCCTTTCTTTTTTACCGTCACCGATTTCCCATTTTTCCAGACCTTTCATCTAGAGGGATCTGTTTATGAACCGGATTAGAAGACCAAAAGCTTTGACAATGGAGAGTGACTCCACAAATTTGCCTTTCGTGTTTGCCTTTGCCATGAAAGTTTGTCAAGTAAAGTAAATAATTTTGAAATTGCGTGGGGTTTTCGGAGTTATCGCCAACCCTTAAAATCCTTTATGCCTTGTACCTCAAAGAGATCTACCCCTTTTACATGGTTTAAACTTCAATGTGTCTCTTGATAAATACATACAAGGGGTGGAATTTTATGGCAGAAAGGGTATGTTGGTGGTTTCGTTGTCCATTATCGTTGGGGGAAATTGTTTGTTTATGTATTTTATTGTAAGAGTTTTTTACATTCAGAAGAGATCCTCTACAATATTAGCAATAAAATCTGTTGTATAATGAACACGAATATTGTTTTTCTTCTTCAATTTTCGTCTCTTGTTTGAGTTAGTGTGTATTAATTTTATAATTCGGGTTTTATTGATTAGTTAATCTAAACTCAATCTCAATTTCTTTCAAAAATTAGCTCTTTTAGCACTTACAGATTGCTGTGAGATGCACAAACTTTACATCGGACCCATGATTGAAAAATTCTCACAAAGCTGAGAATGCGCTGACTAGTAATTACCCTAGCGCCAGTCACTGAAGAACAAAACTATTTCCCGTCGCTACGCAACTATTAATTAATTCTCTTGATAATCTATAGGCAGCAAGTTAATTTATTTATTCATTTGGTTTATTTGTTATGCTTTCCTGTTAAAAAGTAAACACATTGGTTTAGAAAACTATATTTTATTTTTGAATTAATTAAACTTTTGAATAATATGGACCGCTGACTTGGTGCTGTAACGCAGTGACTCAATCTACACCTACAAATGTCTGTAAGTTCTTTTTTATACTAAGCAAGAAGTAATATAAAATGTCCCATAATTTGAAATCAAATCACACCATACTGTGTCAATATGATTTGTCTAGCTTCTTCACGAAACATGAGAATTAATCGTTCATATGCCCAAAAAATTAGCGATTACGGAATTTTACGTAAAAATAGTAATTAATTAATTGTAAAAATAGTTTTAATACTTTTTAATTTTGAGCCTTATTTATTTTCTTTGCGAAACATAAACTGTTTCCGAATATTTGAAACAAACGATATTTTGCAACGAAACGGATACTCGTGTTCGTTTGCCACATGCAGTGATATTTTCTGATTTTTTCGCTCGGAATTAAATTCTTTTTTTTTTTTAATTTTGCCTAACTTTTAGTTGTAAGTTGTGTCAACTTTGCGAGATCAAGAGATAAAAAGGATCATGAATTAATATCTTTAGAACAAATTTTTTTCATGTCAAGAGGAAAGGGATTATTCTGGTTATTTTTTCAATCTATAATTAACCAATTCAACCCGAGTGAGGTTAGGTAATTCTGTTAGTCCTAAATAATATTCAATTCTAAGTATTATATGAACTAAGACAGCATTTTCATTCATTGAATTGTGTCGTTTGAAGTTTGATGTTGTATAAGTTAGGAAATATACAAAAAAGCGATTATTTAAACAAAAATAAATATTTAATTCTTCATTCTATCATAATTGAATGCTATTCTCTTGTGACATTTCATTACATTATATGTTATAACATACATTTTCAATTTATTCTTAAAAGAAAAATTTTCTCGTTTAACTCAGGTACAGATAGCATCATTTTTGAGAAATGAAAATATCTTGTTTTTGTACTTCCTGATTAATCATGTTACTGAGAAAGCTTTACGGGGTTTAAAAGATATAGTAATTTTTTTCACTTAAACTCATTTAAACTATGCAGTAATTGTAACTTCTATATCACATGTATTGCTAGAAATATATTGAATGCATATGTGATTTATTCATCTCTCTTATTAAGGCTCTGACTTTATTTTAATCAATTTGAAGAAAATATTTTTTCAAAACATCTTATTCCTATCGGAGCATTTTTATTTTTAGCATAACATCCAACTGGTCTCAATTTTAATGTGATATATTTTACGTATGTATACTGTATTTTGATATACTTAGCAATTTAAGATAAATATAATTTTTTCGCAGTAAAAAAAATCTTTACTTTATCACAGTGTAGTGTCATTATTTTTTTCTTTAATTATTTCTAACCTATTTCGTTACAGGATAAGCCAAACATCTTCGTTTATTTTAATCTTTAATCTAAAAGCAAGGTAGGTAGTAGAATTTACGTGCCACTGGAGCACTACAACGGGCTATTGGCGATGGTTCGGGATCAATTCCAGTAATATAAAAGCAAGAACCGATAAATTAAAACAATAAGTTTAAAAATTATTCAATCTACTCTATATTTTTGAATAATAGAGAAGATTGAGAACATATCCCAACCAACCTCAAGAAAGAATAACTATGAATTTATTTCAATCAGCTTGTATTTGATTTTTAATGTCCTTTGTAAAAGTATTCTTTCTCAATGAAAACCTTCATCCACATATTTCATATATATCCTCCTGTGAGATTTTCAATCCTTAATAGAGTAGGAGGAAATAATAATAGGAAGTAGTTAATCATATGAGAGTCTCGAAATATCCATGTAATATAATATTACTATTACCTCACTACACTTGCAATGACTAAATAACTGAATTGATTGGCTGAAAGAATGCTAGAAAACATTCTATTGGTCAAAAAGTTCAGAACAGGTTAGAAATCATACAGGAAGACTGCAGATTTCAGAATGGAATGGATATATACTTGAAACCCAATTTATGTTTCATCTTCACTATTCTTACGACAGATAACTTTAAATCAAGTGTAAAAAATACACATAAAATAAGCATTCATTAAGATCACTTTTTCCCTTTTCTCTTGACAGATTCCAATCATCATGAATAAATGTAAGATGTAGCAATTTGTATCTTTTAGAAAGAGTTACGGCAACTTCATTTTCGACAATCGATATTTTTCACTTATTCCCTTTTCTCGAAGAATTTTAATCACCACTATTAAAAGACTGAGATAACAGTTGTATTGTTCGAAAAAACTTACGGCAACTTCTTTTCTTAGACTACCGATATTTTCTCTTGAAAAATTTCAATCGCTACTGTTAAAAGATGGAGGTAACAATTTGTACAGGTCGGAAAAAGTTACAGCAATTTCTTTTTCCACCATCGATATTTTTTACTTATTCTTATTTTCTCGAAGAATTTTATTCACCACTATTAAAAGACTGAGATAACAGTTGTATTGTTCAAAAAAACTTACGGCAAATTCTTTTCTTCGACTACCGATATTTTCTCTTGAAAAATTTCAATCGCTACTGTTAAAAGATGGAGGTAACAATTTGTACAGGTCGGAAAAAGTTACGGCAATTTTTTTTTCCACTATCTATATTTTTTACTTATTCCCATTTTCTCTTGAAAATTTTAGTCGTCGCTATTTTAAGACAGATGTAACAATTTGAATTGTTTGGAAAAGTGACAATTTCACACACAATTTCGACCACCAATATCTTGCACTTTTTCCGTTTTCTCCTGAAAACTTCCAATCTACACTATTAAAAGTTGAAGGTAACATTTTATATTGGTAGGAAAAAATTACGGAAGCTTTTTTTCGCCACTGATATTTTTCACTTATTTCTTTTCTTTTAAAAGAATTCAATCACCGCTATTTACAGAGGGAAATAATAATATTTGCTTTTTGAAAAAGTTATGGTAAATTCTTCGGCTACCAATATTTTTCACTTTCTTCCCTTTTCACTTGCAAATTTCCAATCACAGCTATTAAATGATGGCGGTAGCAATTCAAATTGGTAATAAAAGTTAGGACAACAATTTTTTCGACTACAGATATTTTTCTCTTGAAAAACTTCAATCGACATTATTAAAAGATAGGGGAAGCAATTTATACTGTTCCGAGAAACTTACGGGAGCTACTTTTTCAACTACCAATGTCTTTCTCTTGAAGAATTTCAATCACCACTATTAAAAGAGGGAGGTATTTGTATTTTTGTAGGAGAAAGTTACAACTTCTTTCTCCACCTACGATGCTTTTCACGTATACTTCCAACAGGCATCCTTCCTTTCAGTCACTTGTCACTAACGCGCATCTTTTTATTCCGCATTTTTTGACTCCTCCACGCATTACCATTCCCACGTCCGGCATCTCCGCATCCGGAAGTATTCATGGGATAAAATTCCAGCCTCACGCGGAAATTAACATATAAGCGGAAGAAGACCCCCTCGGTTTCCTCTACAAGACCGACCGGAGGCCAACTGTAGCCATATGCGCATTTGCATGCTTATTTACACACTGTATAGAGCAGCACAATGCGAGGGAGTGCTCTCATAAATTTTGATGAAAGACTGATATGGCGGAGCACTCGCAGAAATGGTGCAGGGGGAGAGAGAAGGAGTGCATGTGTGTATGTGTGTTAGGGGGAGGTTGCCTGGCAGTCAGTCTTAATGGCAGATCCGAGCAGCCAATGCTAATGCAGCCGCTTTAATCAGTCTGAAAGCCTTGGGTTCTAAAGTCTCGTGCAACACATACTTGCAGATCACAATGAAGAGAGAGAGAGAGAGAGAAACGGGAAGATTATGCTACTGAACATTTCTCGCACCCCGTTTGAGAGAGGATTGTCACGGAGGTTTTCAGGAGTGTTTAATTTTTTTCGGGTTGGTTTATGTGTGATATGGAACTTTACTAATCGCTGAGCAATGTTTATTGCGGAGATTTTTCCGGTTTGTTTGTTAGGTATAAAGTTTTTCCTGAGTGGAAGATTTTCATTTCATGAAGAAAAGAGCTTTGACCTCCTGAGGGGTTCACTCGCTTATATTCGTTCATCAATCTGTAGTCCTCCCTGCATGACTTATAACCAGTTTTCATCTTCTTTACCGATATACTTCTTGCGGTTTTTTCAACCAAATTATGTAGTTATTTAGTTATGTGTGGTGCAGGGGTAAAAGCATACTGTATTATTCGGAAATCTCACGACGCTCAGAATAAATAAACAAGGAATGCGTTCTGTAATGCTCGCAGTTCTGAGTCGATGGTCTTGCTAGCTCCCCCATTATATATACTTGCTCCATTATTTGAATAGTAAATTTTGTTTTTTAATTTACTTTCCGCTTTCTGCAATTACTATTTTTAGTCAAATTGTGCTTAAATTGAAGTTACTTTTGTGAAAAACCAGCGTTATGCTTCATAAATATTCTCCTGCAGATAAATTATTACTTTGAAAAATTTCATTAATTTTAGAAAATCTTTAAAAGGACTTCAATTGCTCAGAAATTTTGCATTTGAGATTATGCAAATGTAGATATATTTAAGGTGATGGATCAGGTATATTAACAACCTCAGCTTTAATATTTATTTTCGCTTTCGTCTTTCTACAATCAGTAATTTAAATTAAAGTTAATTTTGTTTCAAATGTTTTAAACTTTTATAAATTTCTGCAATTACTAATTACAGATTTTTACGCTACGTTTTATAAATATTCGTTCACAGGAAAGTATGTAAGAAAAACATTCAGATATTTTTTTAAAGGTTGGACACAATGTTGCTCTATAGTAAATATATTAATTCCGTGTTTTCATGTATCATTCGTACCGATTAATAATAATCCTTTATTTTCTTTAATTGGAAGCTATACGGTCATTATTTTACTACAGAGGGATAATTATACCAGGACCTACAGCTTGCAATGAATTCCAAGCTACTTTGCACATCACTGCTTATGCGGGGATTCGAATCCCTAGCTTGTGACTACAGCACTAACCACTCGGATATCAGTCCGGTCTTATTTTCATTAAATATTTGATTGGTATACACCCTGTAGTTTGAAACATCACAATCTGACTGAAGAATGTTTTTTCCATTGAAATCGCGAGAGATCAATGTACAAATATATTAAAAGGAAAAAGATAAAAATTTAAAAAAAGTTAATTAATGTAAGAAATTTTAAAACTTTTTCAATAAAAAGAAAACAACAAACATTTTAGGAAAATGCTAGTTTAAGTGTAGTAATATATATATACCTATTAGTATATAAGTAATTTTATTACAAAATCTTAAAATAAATAAGTTAATTTTTTGGAAACTTTAAAAAATCGTACTTTTGTTTTATTATACAATATGAAATGAACTACATACGAAAGACATTTGGAATATTTTTCTTCTTAGATAGGTGAAATTCAAAAAATTAAATATTTTAGGAATTTTTTAAAGTTGAAAGTTTAAATTAATTTATTTGACCAGAAAATTTGGAAATTGTTTCTAAATATATTCATATCGGATATTTCCCTTCGGTGATTGATCCTCAACCGTTACTAATAGCCCTTTGTGTAGCTCCAATGCGAAGTTAATTAAATACCTACCAAGCTAAATATTCAATACATTCATTACATGGTAAATATTTATTTTTAAAAGGCTCAAAATATTTTTAAATGAACATTCTACTATAATTGGAGTAAAAAAAGAAAAAATATCTTAATTCTGCTCTTCAAAATACTTTTTAAGTGGGCAAAACATACATATTCTTCCGAAAAAAAATTATAAGCAAAATTTTGAAAATTACAAGCTTAGAATAAAATAAAAAATAATCACATTTGGAGTTAAAAGAAAATCTTATATCCTAAATTTAAAGTCTTGTTGAGGTACAAATAGAGATAATTACAATATTAAAGGATAAAACAATACAATATAAAGGATAATTAAAGGATATTAAGATAAAACCACAATTTTTAATTTGGACTGAAATAAAGTGGATGTTTAACAGTAAAAATATATTTTTCTTAAAATAAAATTCATTAAAGAGTGAAAAAATACTTTAGTTCCTTAGCGAAATTCATGTAAAAGTCCAATCTGCCCATTTAGAAAAAATAAATTTAAACTGTTTGATTAACAATCAGACACATGAATATATCGCTACAACAAATGAGAGGCAATTTTTGGCTAGCTAAATTCAGACAGTGGGTGTGTTTATGCGGTAGAACGTGTACGTATTCCGAAATATGTTTCACCAGTAAAAATACCAAAGAATAAACTCCGAATCAATATTTGATAGTTTGTTGGTAAACACCAAACGTTGATAAATCACATTTTGAGTCAAGACCAATATGCATCGCGCGAGAGCATTTGGGTAACGGTAGCAAAATTCCGCATTCCTGATTTGCTTTTTTTCGCTGAAAATCCCTCTCATACTTGTAATCGGTTCATAACTACCTCAAGTTGTTGCATTTCAAGACAAGTATTGGCGTATTCCTCTTACGTTGAATTTAACCATGATCGATAGCTAATCCATCAAAAGTGTCTCTTCGATTTTACAAAGTTTACTTTCCTAAATTCTTTCTTAAGGATCTTCCATGAACAAGCGTAACGAAAGTAGATCCCAGACCAATTTCAAGTTATCGACGCTGTTGCTCCGGCGGGCTGAACTTTGACTGATGATATTATGTTGCTGTAGGTTTAATATATATGGCTCTCGGCTGAGGCATGGAGTTGGCGGCTAAAAGCACTTGGCCATTAACTCCCTACACAGTCCTCCTCCCCATACCCTTTTCCCTCCATTTTCCCTAGATATGCCCCATCACTATTTTTTTCCTGCCGCTCCCCTTCATCCTTTCGGTGGGTCAGAATGGGAGGGTCACTTTATCAACTTTTCTCAGTGTTGCCATTCTCTGCTTGATAAATGTGTTGTAGTATCATTAAAGCTGAAAATTGCGAGCTGCTTCATAAATCGCGCTTTTTCCGTTCTACTTGATGGTATATGAAAAATAGCTCGGTGCTGTGATGGGGAATTTTGGGTATACTTTTAAGAGACTGACAATGGATGTGTTGGGTCGACTACTGTTTCGAGATTAACAGAACCTGTAGGGAAATGCGGCTCATAATCAGATCAGTGTCAAGTTAAACAGTTTTTGTGGTACAAGATGTTTTGTAACCTCTGATTCATTGGAAAACAGAAATAGGTTAAAAAATGACTCTCCATGTAACCCATTTTGCGTAAAGTTCGAAGTTGTGTTAAAAACTGGATACTTAAGGACTGTTGGCATAGATTTGTATCCCAACAGTCTTTAAGCATAAAAGACTTTTTCTGTGATGCTAAATGTTTTATTATTGTAAAGGAACTTAGACAAATAATCTATTAATTACCATGTGTCACTATGTGACACATGAAGTCAGCATGGAAGAAAAGAAGACCAACAAGAGTACAACCACTTCCATAGTTCTCTAGTCTTTCAATAGATTACATGAATACCATCCCCTGATAATATCTAAATATATGTGGCAGTCAAATTTCTGTTGTGAAACGTACTTCCTGTACGCATTCCGGACGTGACGTCACTTCACTTGTTTTTCAAATACGATTTCAGCACTTCGTCAATAAAAATTCCAAATAATGAATTCCGGATTGATTTGATAGATAATAATCCGCTGTTTCGTTTCCAGTGTATACAATGTACCTTTCGTGTAGAAAAACATTTCGAGATTTTTTACTTAACTCAGATAATTTACATTTATATTTGGTGTTATTACTCCCAAATCTTTAACACCCCACATTGACCTAGAAAGAAAAAGGTGTCTAGATCTTTCGAAACGCAACTAGCCATGACTGTCTTTCTAGACATCTCATCATATTGGAGGTCTTCACGACCCCTACTTAAGATCTCTGTGACCTCCATGAGAAAATGGATAGGTCCCATCTCCAGCTCTACAGCTATTTTCGCCCTAGATTTTAGGATCGATTCTGGAATGCTTGTGCCCGTATGAGCTTAGAGACTCTTTTAATCTTATAGCCATGCTTTCTGTTCTCTGTTTTCTGTATATGCTGCATTCGAGTTTTTTCGGCTATTTGTTTTATTACAACCCTCTGATGCCAATAAAAAAACAATTTATTTCGATTTTTAAGAAAATTCCGCTAGCTTTTTAGACCTGGACTGTTCTTACTCTTTTCTATAAAGTTCCGATTATTTCTTGACTATTGCAATCGCGTCCATTTCTTTGATATATCGGACGTTTGATACTAACTTTCGTTGGCACTGAAAATTCGTCAGTTTAAGGAACTTGTTAAATTGAAGATAAAAAAATCGCTACTTTGTTCTCATATTTCATTAAAAGACAGAATACAAAAAAGGTTGCCCGTTCTTAAAAAATCACTCAGCCTACCATTGGAAATAAAAAAACCACCATTTGTTTATTTCGAATTTAAAGATAAATCAACAACCCCTTCGTAGATCGGGTCTGTTCTCATGCTTTTACTTAAATTTTCTACTATTGCTTGACGATTGCAAAGGGACCATTTCTTCGATAGATCAGGTGTTTGATACTCACTTTAGTTAGCACTGATAAAATTCGTTAATTTGACGAACTTGTTAAACTAAGAGTCAAACAGTGAGAACTTTATCCATTCCATTAAAAGACAAAACACAAAAAAGGTTGTCTCGTACTTGAAAAATCGTGTTCTGAAAAACGATACTCAAGCAAAGTACAAAAACGAAGCAAAAAAATCCGCGAGCAATGAATAAACAGAGTATAGCAGAAAGGACACATATTTATCTCCAGCAGGGCAACCACACTCACTCTTCCATCGCGGCCACTAAAAGGGGTATTTAAATTTTTAAACTGGGTTTCCTCTCGACCAGGCCACAATTGTGACAGATCATATGTTTTCCGTATCCACCGTCATCATATTTTCAAGAAGGGAGGGAGAAACGGGATACAAGGGGGTCGGTTCCCGCTATATAGCCACTCAGCCCAGCAGCAAGTGCTTCGCTCATAACCCGAAGCCTTGGCATTGCGTCAATATTTAGCTTACAGCCAAGCGCTGCTTTTCCCACTGTTTGTTCTTGATATGTGCAGAGCGTCCTTATGCGTTAAGAGCGGATCTCGCGTTCTCTGGGGTGTAGGATATCTCCGAATGTGACTCTTTTTCTGAACGGCTCTCTCGATGCTTTGCTTTTTCGGTCTCGCTTCTTTCCCTTTCCTTACGGTCGCTGTACGGGATGTTTTTCGGAGTTGCGGCTGTTTATGCTTCATAATCTCGGCTTCTTTCTCGGGCCGGAGTTTTAAATATTTGAATCCCCATGCGAAGAAGTGCGCAGGGGGGCTTTCGGGTTCGGCTCTGCATTAGTTATGGGTTAGGGAGGAGTGAAATTATGCGAGTTCGTTCTTCGGAGGCGACGCTCAGCTTTAATTTCGAACGAATGTGTTTGCTTCGGAGTGGGCGAGTAGAGCGTTTGAAATGAGCAACTGTGTTATAACGAATTCAGGTAAGGGGATGTTCCTTTTCGTTCCATTAGAGACCACGAGTTTTCTGAATGAATTGGAGACAAATAAAAAAAAAATATTGGGATATAATTGCGACTTGAGATTACAGAGCTGTTTTAATTTCAATAAATTTGCATTTGCCCTCGTGATTGTGAATTTCGTAGGGTGCAGCGATAGCCCAGGTGGGAGAGCAACAGATTAGCAACCGAAGGATTGCGAGTTCGAAACTCGGTCCAACCAAACACCGTCGTGTACACTGAGGCTGGTGCACGTTAAATCTCTCGTGGACTCAAATGTCCTCACGTTGGCGTGGTGCGAAAGTTTGGAAAGTGGGGTGCCAGCTCAGGTATTGCCATCGTCATCTGATCGTGCCTCATCTGATCGTAGTCCTTGGATCTTTCACTTAGGGATTAATAAGGGTTGTGTTGTTCCAGTGCGACGTTAATTAACTATCTATCTACCTTTTTAACTTTTGGTTTTTCCTTTAAAATATTTAGAGCTACTCTCGTTCAACAACTGAGTTCCGTTCCCACGACTAGGTTCATCAAGGACACTGGTCGATGAACGAGGAGCTTAATCTTTGTATTTATTCTGAATAAAAAAAGACACCATCATCGATGGTGATAACTAGTTCGTTTTAGGGGACTATCCAGAAATTCGGCACCGCTGAGTAAGTAATCATAACAGTAATTGACAGGTGCAGGGTAAGCAAGGCCTATCGGTCACCAACAGAACATGAAACGAGAACATTCGGGCATCCGATTTGTCGAGTTCAAAATAGGCTGCATTTGGTGGTGTCGATGGCCGGATCGGGCTATGTGTGAAAATTCCATTTCATTACATTGCATTCAGGGCCGGTTCTAGTTTTGAGAATGTGAGTGAAAATGCCCTTAGACGTAGATCACCCACGCTGGAGAACTGGTCGTTCGAGCTGTCGTTAAGCTAGATAGGTTGTTAAGCAAAATACATTGTTAAGCGAGGATTGTCTGTACTTGCATCAAATTATAGGGAGAAAATTGAGGATTACTAGGAAAATTTACCCCATCGAGTTTCTCTGAAAACTCCCTAAAAGTTTACCCAGATCATATTAACTCTTAAGGTGTATGTATACACTAGAACATTTTTTTTAAATTTTGACTTTAAAAATCCAGTTTTTTCACAATAAGTCATTGGTTTGTGTTTAAACTCATTTCAGTGTGAAAAATTCTGATTAAGCTACTCATTAATTATATAATTAAGATATAATTAGCTAATTATAATGTTTTTTGAACAGTGATATCTGAAATTCTAATGTGTTCAGAAAGCCAATTCCTGTTGGAAATTATTCCTAATATTATTCTTCATGTTTTGACCCTCCATCAAGTTGCTAGAGGGAATAGGTTATTTTTTACAATTTTTTTCACGAAGGAAGTCTAAAAAATCAAGTTTTTTTTCAGGAATTTCAAGATTTAAAAATCAATTAAAAATTAATTTCTTAACCAATAACTTTGACTGAGGGTCAAAACATCCACTGTATTATACAGATTATAATGACACAAAAGTGATTATAATAGATCAATTCATTGTTGAGTTATCACTGTTCGAAAGAAGCATCGTATTGAAAAAACATAGTTCTTCAGAAATCGAGTTTAAAGTTTGGAAAACGTGTTTGTCTATGGTGACAGTACCTATCCCAAATCCTTATAACTATAAAACTATTTCGAATATTTTCAAGATCTTGGTATCGTTCGAAAGCTAAGGGGTTGGACAGTATTTTGAATTATTAAAAAATATATCGATATTTTGGTCAATTTTCGTGATTTCTAGTGTATACATACACCTTAAGTGCGAAAGATATGGAAGCAAAGTATTTTTTATCCCCGATAAATGATCTCTTCGATCTTCGGCACTATATAGGGCGATCTGGCACATTTTGGTATGGAATATCCAGACGGAGTAAACAAACTTCTTAGTTGGGGACGCAGCCCATTCGCCCCGGCCGAGTTGGGCCATTACGCAGTTGTTGGGAGAATTTGGTCCCAGGAATTTGGAAGTTGGTCTCTAGAATAAGGACGAAACTTGCTTTTAATTTTGGTCATTGGAAAACGAAGGGCATTGCTCGTCAACTCGAGGGCTGGCTAAATGTAGTGATACTCCTGTATCCGGTCCGGGGATGGGATAGGGCCTTATCCCTATGTATTACATCCTACCCTTTAAAGCAGGGTATGGCTTTCTGGCTTGCAGGACTGAAGGGAATGTCTACATAAACATCTATGTCTTATTCCGGTGACCAGTCGATTTAAACCTTACATGAGCATACTTGCTTTGTCCTGTAGGTATGCCTTGTACAGGAGTATCACTACATTGAGCCAGCCATCGGGTTGATAAACAAAAGCTATCACCACTACCAGTTAGGATGGAAGTAAATATAGAAACAAATTTAATACGAATATTTCGCCTGGATACTAATTAAAAAATACAAAGAAGTTTATTCACTTCTTGAAATCGATCTGCTTACTGGGTATCCGAGTGGTTAGCAGTTTGTCCCTCGAGTCAAAAAGCTTTGAGTTTGAATCCCGGGTATGGCACGGATGTGAGTATTGGTTCGGAATGCACTTTAAATCATGCTTCTGTCTAATTGTAGCAATCACCAAAGAACGGCAACGAAACAAAAATTTTAAATTGGAATACCATAAAAGAATAAAGCAAAACACGTGGATTCAATAAATTAGGAAGTTAAAACACCTGTATAAATAAACAAATGATCCGATTTCTCTTCTGAGTAACGGCCGGTAGTTTTACACTGAATACATTGGCCCGTTCCAACAAATTTATTACCTACTGTCAGATCACACATATATTTTACAGTTGTTTTCCATATTATCCAAATGGAACAGTCATTTATCATTCATGCTCAGAAAAATTGTCACTCGAAGCTCCAAAAAGCATTTTTCATCCCTAAAAACACACCACGTCTTCACACCCTCTTCGTAAATCACATTTCACGCAACCGAACAGAAGCAACACCCTCATCCAGCTCAACGAACCATAAGTTCCTTGTTACACAGAACCCCAAGTAGCTCAAAGGGACCTGAACCGTTATTCTAACACTCACAAAAAATACGAAAATGATCAAATCGGAACGGGGAAAAAATGTCGCCAAAACTGCGCTCATCGGGCCCTTTGTACGTAATTAGAAAAATATGACCCGTCCCGAAATCTAATTTACAGACTTTCCTCCCCTGTAATGATATTTATATGTTTCCGTTCACCTCTTTAATCGAATTGTGCCGGGCTGGAGCCACCCCGCTGTGGGGCTGCACTCCAGTCCGCGGGGGTCCTCTGAACAGGAGCATTAGACCTATTCTGACGACTCATGCTGACGCTGGCTGTAAAAGCCCCGTGCGAACTGCAGTTTTTAAAGTTACGGAGGAGCATAATGCGCGTACTGGGTATGTTTTCTGACATTGTAGATTGTAAAACGTACCGAGGTGGGAAGAAGGCTTCGTTTGTTGCTGAATGATCTCTTAATACTGGACAGAGATTAAACCCTACAAGGGTTTCGAGTAGATATCTCGTTCAAGATCTGGTCAGTTTTGCTCTTGACGAGATTGTTCGTCAAGACAAAACTGCCCAATTACTCCAAGGGAATGAAGATCCAAGTAGGAAAAACAAATTGTATTTTACTCAGAACTGGTCAGAACCGGTTTTTGCAACAAAGGCTGGCCACTATAGGGAAGTTTTCGACGCGTAGATAAACCACCAGGAGGGTTAAAGCGCTATTCCGGGATTATTTTCGAGAAATGTTTTGATCATCCGCACATGTTATTGTAATCTGTTATTTCACAATGCACATGAAGTGTTTTCGACGACGTATAATAATATGCCAACGAGCAAACTGAGCAAAAATCTATGCATTGAGTGTGCTTTCGGGAAAGTGCGTTCACTGAATATAAAACGTGTATGATTGAAGTAGGGGCTGTCACCTGCTAGAAGTGCTCGAAGTAGTCCTATAGATTAGTTTCACAGCGAAATAGCTTCGAATTGGAAGTTGCACGGACCAAAGGGCATGGATGAAATGATATGCTCTTGTTCTACACACCATACTATGGCATTGCAAACAAAAAAACCGTCCATGGTATGCACTTGCCTCATCAAGTGAGGAAAATGTGACCCTTGAAGTACCATTGGAAAGTATTTTTAAACACACACAAACAGAAGTATAAGCGTATTAATAAGAGGTTTGGGAGAGAATTGTAAAAATTTTAATTTTAAAAACTACTGTCAGAGTGTTAATTGGTTCAATATGAATTTTGAAAATGTGTGTTCATGTAATGTAATAAATGTAATTTCATTCTACGGTTTAGTTGAGCAATAAAAGCAAAATAAGTTCAGTTGCAACTCGTTGCATTTACATGATAAATATTAATTCAAGTCATTGTTTTATACTTTTTAGTTCTGTGAGTAACGCGTTATGAGAGAGATTTTCAGTGTAAATAAGGAAACCACCGGAAGACGAGGATTTTACTTCCGGTTACCCAATACAGAATGCATACGGAAAGCACATTACCACAAAAGCAATAACGCCATATACATTCTTTAGCTTTACAGAAGTGCCCCTCATAGATCCTTAAATACATTAGTTTTACTCTCTGAATAGCTCTGAGAGGGATTTATAGTGAAAGCAAACAAACCTACAGGAAGACTTGAATTTTACTTCCTCTTACCCAAATGCTTTCACATGATACCCCAACAAGGTTATCTTAAAATGAGGGCCGCGGTGGCCCGGTTGGAAGAGTAACGGACTTGCAACCGAAGGGTTGCGAGTTCGAATCCAGCCAAACACCGTCGTGTACAAAGGGGGCTGGTGCACGTTAAATCTGTCGTGGCCTCAAATGTCCTCACGTTGGCGTGGTGTGGAAGTTTGGAGAGTGGGGTGCCAGCTCAGGTGTTGCCTCGTCATCTGACCGTGGTTCAAAATTACGTGGTGTTGTCCTCGGATCTTTCCCTTTGGGATTGATCCCGGACCGTCACCAATAGCCCATTGTGTTGCTCCAGTGTGACGTTAATTGAAATACAAATACAAAACAAATACAAATATCTTAAAATGTATTTTCGCAGGTTTGGCGAAGTTTGGGTTTTAATCGTATTTGTTTTGACCAATTAATTACTGTATTTAAATTCGGAATTAGTTCTTTTGGAATTTCTATAGACGCGACGTGCTGAAATGATATTTGAAAAACAAGTCAAGTGGCGTCACTTCCGGAATACATACAGGAAGCAAGTTCCATCACAAAGCACTGTTATTTGTCCTTTTAGTCTAGAAAACGTTAGAGCAGGCCCATAAAATCCCTTTGGCTGATTATCAGAAAAGCTTGCATCCTCTTGGTCTTTCTCTAATAAATCCAAAGAGACATCTATGCAGATAAAGAGATGATTGAGAATTGCAAGCGAGGCAGTACAGGAGCAAGATGGACTCCCCCCACTGTCATTCCGCTGGAAAAACATACTTTTGGTATGCTCACTTCAACCGTTGTGTGGATCATGGAAGGATATGCCAATGATTAACTTTTCGGTGTGCCTTTGCAGCATTATGTCATGCTCCAGTAATACCCTCTGTAAGCAGCATAAAAAGGAGAACAGAGAACTGGTTTTAATTATTGCAATTGTGTTTTCTCGCTGCTCTTTTGTATTGGGAAGCTTACTTATGCCTGGTCGAAAAGTACTGCAGTTATATGAACACGTTTCTGAGTTTGACAGAGAAAGAATTGTGGCTTATAGAGTCTGCGGATTAACACCAAGATATTTGTGTTTGTGTTGAGCGTAATTAAGCTCCAGTGATGGGTATATCGAATCGGTGGGTGCAGAAGTGACGAAGTGACCGATTCAAATATTTGCAGTAGCTTCGTCGCACCACCGAATGAGAGGACAGACATCTTGTGTGTGTTCCTGTTATAAGCGTACTACAGCATCAAGAGCCCTAGCTCAAAAATTAGAGTATGTTGCTCAATAACCTGCGTCAGTACCTATGTACAATTTGACGTTGTCTGCAGCTGTATAGAATTTTTTCAAGGTGTCTATTGCTGCGACAACTTTTGACTGTTTATCACAAGCGACTGCAGCTGCTATGGTAGGTAGAACGCTACACATGGATAAACGAATTGCATGACATCGTCTTTTTAGACGAATCTTGATTCTGTCTTCAGCACCACTGTGGTCACATCCAAATCTGTTGGCAACGCGGCGACAGACTGCATGACTCTTGCATTATCCATTGCATTCTACTACTGCACTCGCCTAGAATGCTTTGGCGTTACTCTCAACAACCACCGCTACACCTATGAAGTTTGGGAGTCTGTTGGCCTCCTTTTCTTCAGGGTTTTCCTGCGGCCAGTTTTCAACAAGACAATGCGAGACAGCAAGGCGTGTAACGTAGAACAATTCCTAATGTCCACCCGATTTCACTTCTTCTATGCCCGCCCGTTCATCAGTTTTGTCATCCATCGAACATGACTGGTTGAACGACTGGCACACCATAGACCACATGCAGATACACCAGATGAATTTTGGAAACGTGACGAAGCAGCATGGACCAACATAGTCCAAGCACACATCCAAAGACTCTTCCTTTCAATGCCGAAAAGCAGTAGTTAATACCACACATAGAAGCTACACAATATACTGATTTCTTCGAGTTAAGTAAGTCGAACGAAATTTCAATTATAATCGTTTTCCCCCTGGTGCCTTTTGTTATTTTTATATTAAAATGACTTTGATTTATCTTGTCCTTCATAGTGTTGCATTTTCGATGGCCAGCAGTGTAAATAGAAACGGACGTCTCACTCAGATTGTTTATTTGGTTTTATTGCGAAATGGTCATATTGGTCCAATCTGTGCCAAGCACAAGGCAAACAAATCAAGTAATGGGGATACACACAAGGAAATCTTTACTGACAAGGAAGAGAGAAGCAATTACAGGGTGGAATCGAACCTGACAAGAATCAAACGGACGTTTCACTCAGATTTTCGTTGAAAATCGTCGTTTTAGTTTCGAATTTTATCGATCATTACTTATTGTCACTGAATTTATATTTTCGTATTAGAGGTTGCCGATCTTGCATGGGCGCTACGCCACTGATAATTGCTCTTGGAGTACAAGGTGCTACACGCATTATTTTTCTATTGCCAGTAACATTCATTATCTCTAACCGAATTTATCACGCAGAAACGATTCCCTCTAGACCGGGAAACGATAGTTTAAGTGGCACGCATAGGGAGAAGTTCTTTCTCGGGGGAAAAATTCAACGAAGTTTGAAAGACTAGTGGCAAAAAATCATTTCAACTGAGTCCCCATAAATTGATATTGACATTTAGCCCGCTTCATTTACGGTCGGACCCGCTCTGCGTATGAATTCATTACCATGCATTTAAAGGCGTTCGAGCATTAAGGGATAATTGATTCGGCCTCCCGGTTCATCGCCGTGGTCCTGCACGCATCGTGTGTGGCAGCGTAAAATCTGGGGATTTTGGACCAGGGGTGAGGTTCAGGGGAGCTGGATGTTGCGACGGTGGTCACGTGCTGCCGACATCATCTCTGCATTAACAGTTGCTTCGGAGCTGTGCCGTGATGGGTTTTATCATAATCGGATGGACATCTACGTTAGTCACTGTTGTGTGGTAACTCGATTAGTTTGTTTCCATGTTGGAATGAGAAAAATTATAGATATTCATCAGCTAGTTTCCTTTTTTAAATTGTCATCATCTGACCGTGGTTCAAAATTGCGAGGTGTTGACCCTTCATCTTTCCCTTCGGGATTGATCCCGGACCGTCGCCAATAGCCCGTTGTGTTGTACTCCAGTGAGACGTAAATTCAACTATCTGCCTACCTAACTGATTTAAATTGATGATTTCTATGTTGGAATTTTAGAGAACGAGTACACTGATAAATGTTGTGTGACAACTTAGTTTCTGTGGTGGAATTTTACGAAGCACATATTTTTTATTTTGCGACAAGTTAATAAATGTGCATCTATTGTGGAATGGCAAGTATAGTAGACATTAATTCATTAATTTTGTAGTCAGAATTGAATTGCTTATTTTTATATTAGAATTTTATAGAACAAATACACTGACAATAACTGTGACAAGTTATTTAGTTTCTCGACTGGAGTGGGCTGTAATTGAGCTTTCACTCAATAACATTTGTTAGAATCGTATGCTTCTATGCAGAACTTTTTCGAAGCACATAAGAATTGTTACGCTGATGAGTTAGTGTCTATTCTAGAATAGACAGTAAATTATAGGCAATCTATTGTTTTCGCAGTGAGAGTTGCTTGTTTCTATGTTAGAATTTTAGGGCACAAGTACAGTAGCTCCAATTATCCGGATCAATTGGGACCAGACCCCATCCGTACAATCAAGTATCCGGATAATTGGATAATTCACGAAGAAAAGTTCATTTCTAAGTAAAAATACGAATTTTGCTTTAGTATGTAATGTAATTTAATGACTACGAAAATAATTTTGTTTACATTTTGTACTTACATACCGCATTAAAATGTGTCATTGCTTGAACATATCGGTCAAAGTCAGTTGTTTCGCTGTCTTTACTCGTTTCCGTGCAGCAAAGTCTCGCATCCGCTTGACGGTGAGTAGCTGTAGATGGTCGCACTCAGGCTGCTGCTCAATCCATTTTAGCGCTGTGTCAAGGCACTGAAACGCCTTACTAGCTGACGGTCCTGCGTCTAGTTGAGTAGCAAGATCGTCGTCATTTTCCGGGTCATCAATGAGTTCTTCTCTTCCACTTTGAATGAGTTCATCGTCACTGAGAATTTGGAAATCAGGGTCCGAAGAATCACACACCAACCACTCGCCTACGTCCTCTGCACTGCACTCGGACCATCCAGGCATTTTCACTATGATGTTTCTTATGTCCTCAACTGACACTTCGTCCTCTTCTTCTGTCTCTTCCTCCTGTTTTTCACGGCACTTTCTTTCTTCTTCCTCTTTCTGTACCTCCTCCTTAGTTGAAATGCCTTTCAATTTGTTCCAAACTCTTCTTAATGTGGTTGACTTCACCAAACTCCATGCTTCCGCCACCATGTAAGAGCAATCTTTATGTGATGAGCCACAATGCCATCTTCAACTTTATCTTCTATCAAAAGTTTCCTTAATAGTTGTCTTCTGTAATTGCGCTTCATGGATTCGATAACCGATTGGTCCATCGGCTGCAACAAACTCGTTACGTTTGGCGGCAAGAAGAATGTTTTGAAACGTCCATTTTCTCTTTCAAGAAGGTGTTCTGTGGGGTGGGTTCATTGTCAATGATTAACAACACCTTACTGCCTTCTTTTTCTAAGGACTTTTCTTGATGTTTTATACTTCTGGTATAAAAACTTCATCGTACCATTCGGTAAACACAGCAGCAGTCATCCAGGCCTTTGACTGATTCTTGTAAAAGAGGAGAAGTTTTCACATTTTTGAAAGCCCGGGTTTTTTTTCGATTTGCCTATCAACAGAAGGGGTATTTTGTGATTTCCCGTAGAGTTAGCACAATTTAGCAGGGTTACACGGTTTTTACCCTTGACCTTATGACTAGGGGCACTAGATTCCCTTTTAGAAGCTAAAGTTGTTCTAAGCAAAGCCTTCCAAATAAGGCCTGTCTCATCTGCGTTATATAAAATTCGGAGTCATAAGATTTTGTTTCCATTTTGAATTTTTCAATAATGGTTTCTGCTGCTTTAGGGTATGCTGATAGCTTCTCGCCACTTACATTTAACTCACAGATACCGTGCCTTGGTTTTAAATTCAGTAGCCACCCATTACTCGCCTTAAAAGAAAACAAACCTTCGATTTTCTCGGCCAAAAGTTTCACCTTTTCGCAAAGGATCGGCTCAGAAAGAGGATTTCCTACTGTTCGCTGCTGTAGAAACCACTTGAATACAGCCTCTTCTAGTTCTTTGTTTTCTGCTATTTTCATAGCTCTTCTCGACGAACTCCCATTTTCACTCTCGAGGATAGACACAAAGTTTAAAATTAAAGAAAAGTTTTTTTAATGTCCGAAATTGTTGATGTTCCCACGCTATACATCTCGGCTGACTGCTTACCAGACATTCCTTTGTCTAATTGTTCAATGATTTTTATTTTGTCTGCCAACGATAAAACAACACGTTTCCTTTTAGAAGCCACACTGCACAGTAAAACAAATAAAACAAAACATGAAAGACGGAACGTAGCAACAAACGACACAACTGAAGGCCAAAGTCACACTGAAATTGACAAGACTGGTGACTAACCGTCTATGTATCCGCTATCGCTACACTAGCGCCCTTTTTTTATCATTCACCGATAAGAAGCTTAAAATACGGATTTTGCTGATTTCTTTTTTTCTCAAAGTTATCCGGATAACTGGAGTCTGGATAATTAGAGTTATACTGTTCTCTGATAATCCCTATGTAAGAACTTAGTTTTTGTGCTGGAATGAGCAGTAATCATAGACCTTCAACCATTGGATTCCTTTGTTAGAATTCCTTATTTACATGTTTATATCTTAGAATTTTAGAGAACTACAGTAATAATTGATACGTCATAACTTAGTTTGTATGCTGGAATGGAAAATAATCAATAGACTTTCACCCACTAAATTTCCATTCTAGAATCGTTTGTTCCTATGCTAAATTTTGCGAAGCACATAACCATTGTCACGCGGCAACTTGATAAGTTAGTATCTATTCTTGAAAGGACAATAATCTCATAGACCTTCATCCACTGGTTTAGTTAGAATTGCTTATTTCTATAGTGTTATTTTAGAGAACAAGTACCCTATGTGGCAGCTTAGTTTGTATACTGGAAGGAACAGTAAGCAGACTCATCCATTATCTTCACGATAATCTTGTTTTCGTGGTGTAATTTCACGAAGCAGATACTCATCATTACGCGGCAACTTGATAAGTTTGGATCTCTGATGGAATTGGTAGTAATCACAAACCTTCATCTACTATTTTCTCAGAGAACAATTGTTTATTTCTATGCTGGAATTTTAGGGAACAATTACACCGATAATTTCTGTGTGAAAATAATTGCATTCTACCTGGAATAAGCAGTAATCAAAGAATTTTACCTACTAAAAAGAGGCATTCTTAGTCACTCCCAAAGTCAAAATTGACTTTTTGTAGTAATCCCCTTAGTATCGACTTTTGTATTTTGTCTTACACGAGGTGTGCAAAGTATGTGAAATGAATTATAGGGATAGATATAGTACGATGTGTAGAATGTGGAAACTGTTAAAAATTATTTTCCGGTCTGTTAAATTTATTTTTGCATTTTTCTATAAAAGAGATAATTATGTGAGTTTTCAGTTTAATAATAATAATAGATAAAATTCTAATGGGCAGTAACATAAGAATTTAGCAATATAGCAATAAGAAAAAAAAAATATAAGAATAAAATAAAATTATAATAATTAGACCAAATAAACTAATCCAGCACATGAATAACCTGATTAGTCTATATCTATACTGGAATATGCGTTTAGCATAAGTCTTCTACTAATTCCTTCTGCTACAAGCACTTATTTCTGTGATGAAACTTTATAGAACACATACATTACTCATTGTGTTATGTGATAACTAGATAATTTTGCTTCTATCTAGAGTGTGAAGAAACTTGGTCGAAATGGAAGAAGTTGGATTGTGACCTGAAACAAACAGAAGGTACAAAGATGGTTGATAATTGATAGATGCCATTACGAGCCAATTTCAAAAGTATGCTGTCTTCTCGAGCACGCGAAAACCATGTTGTCTTCTGGAGCACGCGAAAAACATGTTGCTTTTCTCCTTAGCTACCAGTTATGCTTCATGTATAACCTTCAGATAAGCATGCTGAAAAGTTTCTCGTCATCTTTTCACATATGCTTCGGTTTCAGCCTTTCTGTTACGAAGTGGCTTTGTGGAAATTTTTCCTTAGATTTCAAATAAGCTTCGATTTTAACCGTTTCTTCTATGAAGGATGTGATTTGATGTACTTCAAGAATTAAAATGGCTTTCCATGTATGAGCAGATGGATTAGAATGCAAAAAGTTTTAGATACTAATTCACTTGTTCTTTCTGTTCTTTTGGTTCAAATCCATCAACTCCACCTACCATTGATCTGATGCACTAGTAATTAATTTGATACTCTATGAAGGACTACTGCGTGGATGCTATGAAAAGGGGTACATATGAGAATGATAGTACAAAAGTTATATCACACAATCGATTGGAAAACTGTGCATATGTTTGGTCTAGGTATCTATTCTATTAATAATAATCATTCCTATTAGTAATAATCATTACACATGATTATCTGAATGATATGCACGAAGCGTAACTGATAGCTAAGGAGAAACACTTTCATTTGCTCCTACAAGCAACATGTATTTTGCATGTTCCAGAAGTCAATGTGTTTATCATGTGCTGTAGAGGACATGTTTTTCGCGTGCTCTAGAAGACAACATGTTTTCGTGTGCTCCAGAAGGCAACATACTTTTGAAATTGGCTCTTAAAGTCAATTGGGGCCATCGTGGCTCAGTGGGCATGCAAACTGAGCTAGCAACCTTCGAGTTGCAGGCGGCGCAGGTTCGATTCCTGTCAGGTGCATTTCTCCCTTGGGGTGTATTTCTCTTCTTTGTTAGTAAAACTTTCATTGTGTGTGTCTATTACTTGATATTTTATGTCTTGTGTCTGGCGCAGCATGACCAAATATGGTCCTTGCGCCATAAAACCACAACAAACCAAATTAACCAAACCTTAAAGACCTTAAAGGCAATCATGTATACTACTTACATATTTAGAGTGATCAGAACACACTGCACAATAATCATACAAAGTGATTATTTTTGAAAACCAACCCAAAAACTGCTGTCCATGTCTCGACTGGACTAGAAATTCTGGAGATATTCACGTGAAAAGTTTTACGACCTTACTTCCGGTCATTCGAAATTTCAGCGTTAAAAATACCAAAACTCAAACTGGCATTTTGGCATCCCTGGGATAACTGAAAGTAAACCGAAACACATGTACGGAAAATTAAGCACTGGATGGATTTGCAAATTCTAACGTGGGCGTTGAACTATCAGTTGTAAGTTTGTGGCATCTTCGGGATGCCACGTCCAATCAAAAGCAGACTTTTGGGGTTGATTTTAGTCAAGGAATCACGTGGTATGACTTTTCTGCAGTCTATTCTGACCATCCTATGTACGTATAACAGATGTAAAAATGAATGATAAATCAATCGAATTTGGTTTCATTTACTTATTTATTGAAAATTGAAGCACCAATAAAATATTTATTAACTAATAAAAAACAAAGTATTACGAAAAATAAATATTTAATCTATTTCATATGTGAAAATGCAAAAACATTTCAATGTTCGATCAAACACTTTGTACTCGTCTTAAAATATAATTTTCTCCAGATCTGAATTTTCATTTAACCCTTCAAGGGATTCGCACACAATTAGATTCTATTTGTAATATAGTCTTCCCTAAATGACTTCCTAACCATCTTTTATTTATTTATTTACTTAATTGTCTCTACAGAAAAATACCCATTTATAGAAAATAAAAAATATCTGACCCCAAAACATGCAAGAAAAAAGACAAATACAACAAATACAGTTAGACAGAATATAAAACGAAACCCCCTTCAGAGTATTAGTAGATTAGTTATTGAATTAAAATCATTAAAAAACACAAACTATCGAAATGGAATTACACAATTTAAGAATCCTTTCGACCTTCTTGATCAAACCAATAGAATATTCCCCAGAATTCTTTCAACCAATCGATATGGTTATTTTGTTATTATGTGCGTCATGGAAGAAAAGCAATACCAGTTTACTCAGAAATCTTTGGTTAATTAACGTTGCACTGGAACAATTTTGGACCACTGTCAGATGACGAGAACAACACCTGAACTGGTACCCTACTCTCCAAACTTCCACACCACGCCAAAGGAAATCTCGAGACTTTTAGAGGAAATCTTGCGATTGAAAATTTTGTTTAGAAGTTTCTGTTGTAAGTATTAGACGATTTTTAACAATATAGATGAATTCGACACGTACTTGGTTCTCATATAACAATTCGGATAGTCAAAACCTATTAACTTAGAGGATTACCTGATCTTTAGTTTCATACCACAAGCCCCAACAGAAACGAGATAGGCAGCAATCACATATAAAGCCACCTCGAATTATCCTAATGCTCTCAGACCCTAGCCGCAGGATCGACATCCCGAATCCGAAACCTATTTAATCTAGTAAATAGATGCGCAACCCCAACCACTCTCCGCCTGCCTAATCTACGAGCCATCTACCCGAGGTTTTGCTTCCCTGGAGGTATCAGTTGACAAGCGACTTCGTAACGCCGCAGGTAGTAACGTCATTTGAATGTTGCCCAGCATCATGGGACGCAGTCCCCCTCTGGTCCTTGTTTAGGTCGTTTTTGTTTGGGAGGGGGTCTGTATGCGTGGGATGTATCGACAGTAAGCCACGATTAGTCGATGGGGGATGGGTCTGGAAAGCCTCTCGACATCTGTCACTGCGGAAGTGACCCCCGAGTAAGTCAGTCGAATGGGCCTGATCCCGGGGATTTGGTGGTCGATCAGGACATACTGCCAATCCTGGAATGTCCGATGCACCGAAAAAGGTGAACTATAAAATAAACTATTTGAAATTAGTTTGGAGAATGGGTTTCTTTTGGAAAAGACATCCAGTTAGGACTTTCGTTGGGGGAAAGCTGAATTCAAATAGGAAGCGCAATAATTTTTTGACACTATTTTCTTTGCTGTGCTGATTTTTATATTTCAGATAAGCAGAATGCTGAATTCATTAAAGTGGCGATCTCTTACATGTATTTCTAGCAATATCATGCAGCTCAATAACTCAAATCAAGCTTATTTTAATCAAGCAACAAAATTGGAGAATAAATCCCGTAAAGGTCGGTTTTGTATCGTTTACATCCGGTTTTGCCATTCGATAGCGAGCACGTATATGAATAGTTATACAGGGAAATTCGGAACAAACTTCAAAGGGTGTTAGAGCACACTAAAATAATCGTTTTTTTGTTTTGCAATGTATGGATGCAAATGATGCGTTTAGGCCCAAACACAGCAGGAAATGAAACAAAATGTTTATTTATATCATCATTTTACAATTGCCTATTTTCAATGATTTTTACATTAACTACTGATGTGTGACCACCAACATTAATGCAAGCCTAACAGCGTCGATGCATGGATTGGAGGATTTTTTCGCAGCTAGATCGTTTGTATGTATCACTGTATGCTTTAGCGAGCTTAAGAATCGTCCCTTTACAGGAACCTGACAGTTCAAAGCTGGGTTTTGCATACGATGGACCATTTTACGAATTTAGAGAAGGCAGACATTCGTTTAATGTATGGAGCTGACAATGATAACGGTCGAGAGGTGCTAAGATTGCACCTTGAACTCTTCCCCAACAGGCTAATGCCGGATCACAAAATGTTTGAGTATTTGCACAGTCAGAGTTATGAAAGGGTATCATACCATGTCAACAGACGTGGTACGAGTCGGATGACACATTTACGAGTTCCCGAAAGGGAAGAACGCATTCTGGAAGAGATAGAAGAAAGACTCTTACTCAAGCACAGGAGCTATTGCACGTAGAATAGGTGTGAGTCAAACCACTGTATGGAGAGTATTGCAGAAGGACGTAGATTCCCATTTCATTTGCATTGAAAGCGAGAGATTGTATACAGCACATCGAATTATGCCGTTGTTTTTTACAGCAGAGCTCATAGCAACCGGATTTCCCAACCCATGTGCTCTTCACAGATGAGGCCAGTTTTACCCGCGAGGGTGTTTTAATTCGCACAATTATCACGTGTTGGCAACCACTAACCCTCACCCTAAACGCCCACATGCTCACCAGGAATTCTCTGTAAATGTATGGACGGCTGTAGCCAACGACTTTCTGATTGGGCCATATATTTTATCACATCGATTTAAAAGCAGGAGTTATCGCATTTTTCTGGAAGACGTCTTACCGGAATTGTTTCAAGATGTTCCAGTTGCCGTTCGAAATCGAGTGTGGTTTCAGCATGATGGGGTGCCAGCCCATTTCAGCATTCATGTGGGAAATTATTTACCTCAATGCCACATTTAGGGTTCGATGGATTGGGTAAGGTGGACCACCACGATAGCCCGATTTATCCAGTCTCGATTTCTTATGAGGAATCTGAAGTCAATTGGAGTCTCGTGTATGAGACTCCAATTGACACTGTTGAGAACCTCGTCCCTAGACTTTCGGTCGCCGCTGCAAGTGTTCGGGAAATACCTAGCGCCTTTGAAAGAGTCCATGCATCGACGCTGTCAAGCTTGCATTAATGTTATTGGTTGCACCCTTGAGCAGTTATCGTAACAAAAAGCATTGTAAATAACTATAAAATAATGGTGTAAAACACTTGGTTCCATTTCCTGCGCAATCCTTGTGTGTTTAAGTCTAAATGTTTCACTGGCGCCCATACATTGCTAAACAAAAAATAATTCTCTTATTGTGCTCTAAACACTCCTTGGAGTTTGTCCGATTTCCATATCACCCTGTAGTTAGAAGTCAAAGAAGTCCAAAAGAAGTTTATTTTAAATTTTCCCGTATCTGTAGAACTGTTTCTACTGCAATCATCCTTATCGTACAGTGAAGTAAAGCTTACGTTGAGTTTTACACTTCTTAGTTGAGGGCGCAGCCCCTCCGCACAGACTATTGCCATTACGGAGTTACGGGAGAGGCCCCAGAAAGTTACGGCAGGTTGTCTCTCAAAGCAAGGACGAAACTCGCATGTCAAGAGGTCTTAAAGACATTCGTCGGCACTCAACAACATGGGCTGAAGAGTAATATTGCGTCTCACGTCTTATTTAGATCGGAAGATATAATAGGCCTTGATCTTCTTTACCACCCAACCAGGACAGTCGGAGAACAATACCGGCTTAGAGTTCGCGCAACGTGTTCGACCCATACAGAGGGTGGACTTGCAAAAATGCGCCTATCATTTAAAATTGACTATCGAGCAAAAAATTGCTTGTTGCCTTAGATAGAAATATTTATGAGATATACGATCGTTTAAAGAGGCGACCATCTCCAGGGGCTTGCCTTTGCTGGAAGGTCTTTTAAACCCAACCTGGATTCGTATTACGTGGAAGGGAAACCAGCGAAAATCTTCCATGGTTGGGCGAGTTGAGTTTTACACTGCAATGTACGCGTTTGTGACTGAGAATTTTCATGTAGAAAATTGTTTTACATTTCTGTCTCGAATACGCTAAGATCGGGAAAAATGGTGTAATTATTTGTGCACAGATGAAGACGCTTTAAATATATTACCTTTTAAAATAAAATGAAATAAAAATGGTATCCAAAGCAATTCATTTCATATTACTTAAAAATGACTTGCTAATTTGAAAATACGTCTTAGAATGGTGTAATTTTTGTAGTTCATTTTCTACACTTTATAAAATTTCACTACTGGCCAGCTTCATTAGGTGATTTTCAACATTTTAGTTTGCACGAATCCTGACACAGATTATTCTAGTGTCTGAAGTGTCCACTGATTCTTCAGATAGTATTACGAGCTCTTGCATCTTAGAATTGATATTTCTCTTCTAAAATCTTATTAAATTATTAAGTTTTAGATACCTCTATGATTAAATTAAAATTTTTAGTGGCCCCATTTAGAAAATTAACGTCTAAATAAATTCAAATAATAAAGGAAGAATTTTAATTAGTGTAGGACGGAAAAGTTTCTAGAAATATTCAGTCACTATCAAGTAATTGTTTATGGATTATCTCTTGATGGTTGTATATCCCCTTTCATTTCTCACTTCTGTTACATATTATATTTGAAGTGGTATATTCATCAAACACATTATTATTACTTGACAATTGTTTCAAAAAATAGTAATTTTTGTATATTTAAAATTTTAGAATGTATAAAAAAGTTGCACCTTACATAAACATAATTATATTCATTTTGGTAATGTAGAAGGTTAGAGAGAAGGGATCCAGCTCAGGTATTGACTTCGTTATCTGGTTCAAAAGGACGAGGTATCCCTTTTGGATCGATCCCGGACCATAGCCTGTTGTGTTACTTCAGTGCCACCTAAATTGAATTACCTTATTTTCAGCACTTATATTCAAATTACGTTTCATTTATTGTATGTAGTTTAATCATCAGTAATTTTCTATCTGACAAAGATCCTATAAGTTGTACATTTTTTTCTATTCATACAAACTAGTGTAAACACATAGTATATAATTAAATAACGCGGTTTAAAACGCATGTTAAGTCAAAGCTAATAACCAACACAAATGTATTTACACTTTCTCCAATTACCCACTTAATTACTGTATAACGAATGAATTAAAGGACTTATTCACCGCACAAACTTGCCCCACTGGTTAGCAACGCACATCGGTCTAAATCTCCTAATTTATTCACCCCCATACAACGAACGCAAGTAACTATACCGGTTCATAACTATGAACAAAGACCATCTAAGCGAGAGCCTCCACTCGTTCTAAGCGGGGGCCCGTGCATTATGTGACTTGATCCCGATTTCGTGGCTGTCATAGGTAATTTGGAGGCCTCCCGATCGCACGTCGTCGCCCATTAATGTACACCTCCGCCACTCCTTTCCTGTATGGGCGGAGGCGCTTTCCTGTATAGGGTTAGCGGGGTCCTGTAGATTTGGTTAGGCTTAGATGCGCAGATAAAATGGGATTACGCTAAGGACTGACGAGAGACGGTTTTCCAAGTTGGATGCATAGGCAGTGCTCTCATGCTGTGACACTAAGGTGACTTGATAGGGTTTCCCTGGTGTGATCACCGGTCTGTTTTCTACACTCATGCACCGTGATGTTGTCATGCGTCTGGAGTCGTATATCGTTGAATAAATCGTATGTATCGTTAATGTGACCTTGATGAGTATTAAGCAAGATTGATAGTATAAGCTCAGATTGGTTCAGAATGTTGACATCTTTGCTCACTTCGCTTTTGAGTTGGAATGTGCTAGTGCAGTATTAATTCGTATGGGATTCTTGATGAAGCAAAATTTAGTTCTTCCCTAATACCTTTCAATTTGCATAATTTTTTTAGCACATAGGGACGATAATGGACCAAGTAGTATAAGCTCATATGGGATTTTGTGTCGGAATATACTGGATATAGTATAACATCGCTTGGGATTCTTGACAAAGTAAACTTGGATTGCTCACTAATGCACTACATACCTTTACTTGCATAACTTTCAATATTAATAGTTAGTACAACATTTACAAATATTAAGCGCAAGAATGATAATATAAGCACAGATGTGTTCGGAATATTTATGGATATCTTTGCTTTTACATTGGAATGAGCTAGATTCAACATTACATCTTTTGGGATTCTTGATAGTATATATTGGGATAGTATAAGCTCAGATTGGTTCAGAATGTTTGTTGACATCTTTGCTCACTTCGCTGTTGAGTTGGAATGTTCTAGTGTAGTATTAATTCGTTTGGGATTCTTGACGAAGCAAAATTTAGTTCTTCCCTAATACCTTTCAATTTGCATAATTTTTTTAGCACATAGGGACGATAATGGACCAAGTAGTATAAGCTCATATGAGATTTTGTGTCGGAATATACTGGATATAGTATAACATCGCTTGGGATTCTTGACAAAGTAAACTTGGATTGCTCACTAATGCACTACATGCCTTTTCTTGCATAACTTTCAATATTAATAGTTAGTATGAACTTTACGAATATTAAGCGCAAGAATGATAATATAAGCACAGACGTGATCGCAATATTCATGGATATCTTTGTTTTTACATTGGAATGAGCTAGATTCAACATTACATCTTTTGGGATTCTTGACAAAGTAAATATTTGTCATCCATTAATTAATGCCTTTTATTTTATATAGTTTTAGCATATTGGAATGATATTGGAGGAAGACCAAGATTGATAGTGCAAACTCAGATGTGCTTTTATGTTGGAATGTGCTAAATTTAGTATTACATTGCTTGGGATTCTTGACAAAGTAAGCATTTGTTTTCTAACGACTTTCACTTTACATAATTATTAGCACCTTGGACACTGGGGGTACTGGAGAACCAAGATTTATAATTTTAACTCAAATGTCCTATTATGTTGAAATAGGCTGGATATTGTACTGCATCGTTTGGGATTCTGGACCAAGTAATCTTTTGTTGTTGGTTGGTATGGTTTGGTTTGTTGGGGTTTTATGGGGCAAGGGCCATACTTGCCATGGTACGCCAGACACAATACACACAATATCAAGTAATAGACACACATAATGAAAATTTTACTGACAAAGAAGAGAAATACACCCAGGGAGGAAAATCTTTTGTTGTCAAGTAATGCCTTTTATTTTACATAATTTTTACCACTTTGTATGATATTGAATTAGGACCAAGATTGATAGTATAAGTTCGTGTCCTTTTATATTTGAATGTGCTAGATTTAATATTGCATTATTTGCGATTCTGTGGCAAAGTGCATTTGTGTTGTTAACTAATGCTTTTAATTAATAAGCTTTTAACGCATTGGGATGATATAGGAATGACTGTAAAAACTACATTCCTTCCTTGAAGAAGGTTTGACTTTGTGTATTTTTAAGAAGTCTAGAACTATTCTTTACTATAGTTAACTCACTTGCTTTACTACCCAGCTTTTCCCGAGAGTTTTCACTGCTTCAGAGAAACTAACTCACGCTTCTGTTTTTTCAGCAATTTCGTTGCGTCGTAAGACAGGTTTTGAACTTTGTGCTGTTCACGTGCTCGTGTTCTTTGCTCTTCCGATTGCTCGGCTCGTGACAGCTTTTGACATTTTGTGTTTATTCGAGTTTGGATTCAAAATTGGTCTACCCTTACGCAGTTTTCTATTTAAATTTTAAGTTTATGGTTCCAAGGGAGCAGCGTAGAGAGATGAAAATATTTACCTCGACGTAGAAATTCCAGGCAAACTAATCTGGGCAAATTTCATGATTCCAGAGCTCAGCAGTCAAGAGTTTTTGCTGCTTCAGACAAACAAATTTCTGCTTTATACACTGCTGGCCACCGTAAATGCAACACCCTGAAGGAAGCATGCAAATAATATGAAATTTACAACATGCATTCGCGGAGGTGAGATATGCACATGATTAGAATTTCAGCGCAGACGCACATCACGCGCGCCTGTGGCGCCACTTCAAAGCGCTATTTAAGGCTTGGAGATTTCGACGATTTCAAGTACGGCAATTGTGTTTTTCTTGTGGTTTTTTCAAAAAAACGATCAATTATGCCTCGTACAAAACAGCGATCATCTTTTGATCAAGTATCCGAGTTCGACAGAGGAAGGATAGTGGCCTACCGAGATTGTGGATTATCTTTCAGGGAAATCGGTAGTCGTATTGGACGAAACCAAACAACTGTAATGCGGATATGTGATCGTTGGATGCAGGAGGGTACGACGGACCGACGTGTTCGATCGCATCCACCTCAGTGCACCACTTCACGTGATGACAGGCATATTGTGCGTATGGCAGTAACGGATCGCTCAGCCACATCACGAACCATAGCACAGCACATTCAGTCTGTACCGCATCATCCAGTGTCTGCGCGTACCATTCGACGCCGTTTACAGCAGAGTGGTCTGTCCGCAAGACGTCCATTGCTTCGTCTACCCTTGACGCAGAACCACAGACGTTTCCGCCGCCAATGGTGCGATGAAAGAAGGATGTGGACGGCAGAATGGAATGAAATTGTCTTTACTGACGAGTCACGCTTCTGTCTGCAACACTACGATGGTCGGATTCGAGTCTGGAGACACTGTGGAGAGAGGATGCTGAACAGCTGCGTTATGCACCGCCACACTGGTCCTGCACCGGGTATTATGGTATGGGACGGTATTGGATATCACTCTCGCACTCCTCTAGTACGCATTGCCGGTACTTTAAACAGCCAGCGCTACATCTCCGAGGTGTTGGAGCCAGTTGTCATTCCTTACCTTCAGGGCTTGCCCACAGCCATATTTCAACAGCATAATGCGCGACCACACGTGGCACGCATTGTCCAAGGGTTCTTCGTCAATCGCCAGATTGAATTGCTTCCCTGGCCAGCTCGCTCTCCGGATCTTTCGCCGATAGAAAACATGTGGTCCATGGTTGCTCAACGATTGACCCAGAATACATCCCCAGCTGCCACACCAGATCAACTTTGGCAACGTGTGGAAGCTGCTTGGTCTGCTGTACCCCAAGAACACATCCAAAGTATCTTTGAATTAATGCCGAGGCGTGTGGCAGCGGTGATCTCCAACAATGGCGGCTACTCTGGCTACTGATTTTGGCAGGAACCACACTTCACAGAAGTCTATAAATTTAATCATTTGATACTTGTTCAACATGTTATCTACAAAATAAATTTTGTTGTGATATCTCTTGTCTTTCTTGGTGTTGCAATTTGGGTGGCCAGCAGTGTATATAAGAAACAAACATTTTTTTTTGTCTCGCTGTAGTTCCTAGGCATCAACTAGTTTTATTTTAACATCGGGACCCCATGCAACAAATCGCATGAGAAACCAAAATCCAAAGTTTGATGTTACATTTTCTTCTGCAGATTGTTTTGGCGTAACCTATTCCACTTCTTCACCTATACTGTGGAGTGAAGATATGTGCTTATCGTAGTTCGCCATTAATTATTTCACCTTGAATTTACTTAAATAATAACAAGGCTCCGAATGTTGATGACCTAAAAATTTCTTAAAAAATATCCTGAAAAGTTCTTCAAAAAATTTCCCAAGATTTGAGGGAAGCCCTTAAACAGTTTGTTGACATCGATGAAAAAAATTATAAATAAAATTCAAAATTAGACAATTCATAAACTGGAATTTCATCCTTTCTTCCCCCATAAAACCTAAAAACAGAAAAAACAAGCGAGCACATGATAACTTGCTCCTAAACATCACATTTAAAAGTGATAATAAGGATTCCTTCAAGCAAATGTGATTGCACTGAAGAGTGTCATGAACACAGAAATCAGGATAAGCTATTATTAATGCTTTACTGCAAAAAATTAGCATTACTCGAAACAGATACCGTCTCTCATACCTGTAAACCTTTCATTGAAGACAACTTTTTCTAAACATTTGTATCGTAATGATGGTTAAAATATACTTACTGTGCTCATCTACCTTCAATATTTAATGAGTTCGTGCGTGAGTAATGATGAGCATGGACATTCAGTTCCAAAATTTTTTTCGTTCACACCGAAACCCTCTTGTAGCAAAAAATGACCGTGAATGACAAATCGAAAGGCTCATATTGAAAATTTAGGTGTTTCAGTTATGATATTATTCTGACCGGGGTGCAATATGGTGATCCTTTTAGAGATAACCAAGGTTAACCTCTTAAATTTCAATAATTTATTTCGAAAAAGATAATTTTTCGTATTAAAGTGAATATTTGAAATAAAGTTTTATAAGTTGCGTCCGGTTCAAGATTTTGAAAACCAATCGCAAATGCATATCATAGAAAAATTTGTATATACTTTTATGGATCGCATATAAAATGGTACTAATGGTACAATTCCCTAAAATATTGAAATCCTCACATTTTGTATTAATACCTTTTTGTAAACTACCACTTATTGATATAATTCAGTCAAAAACTCATGTAGGAAGAGGAAATTCACCACCTTTCTATTGCATAATTAATCGGATGATCAGTACTGAAAGTACAACATTATATGAAAATAACAAATCTATATATTCGGTAGCTATGCTAAACAGTTTTTACTTTTGAGTTACATTTTCATAATAGTGGGCTAAAGGTGTCGCTCTCAAGAAACCGGCTTACTGAAATTGGTCTGGATTGAAAACATTTGGTTACGAGTTCGAATTTCGTATGAGCCGAAATCGGGTTGGCTGCTTTAAGTTGCAAGATTCTTCAAGACGACACTAACATTGCAACAGGTATGACATAGCTTCAACAATTCGACGGCTTCTGTTCACTGGGACTGACTGCATGCATTCCTTTGGGAAGGTTATCCTTGAACTTGAATCATCGACGCCTCTGGTTACAATGGGCTCGTGAACAGACGATGGCGTGATTTCTGTAAACATGTGTTTTTGGACGAGTTCCGCTTCAGCTTGGACTACAATTCTGGCCGCATAAAAATTAGAAGGCATCGTGATGAGCACAATTTTCCATCATGCAATGTATGGAGCGTTATGATAACCGTGGCATGCGAGGTGGCGTGGAGCGCCATTGGGTGAAATTCGCGATCTTGGATGCTGAAAATTCAGGGAAATTTGAATAGCGACAGATGCATCAGGGAAATTGTAGAGCCAGAAATCACACCCTTCTTTCGAAGTATTTCTGACGCTACATTGCAGCAGGCAATTTCTGGCCACATGTTGCCAGGAATGTTAAAGCTTTCTTCTCAACATAGCATATACCGCTTCTTCCCTGGCCTCCACTTTCGACAGACGTATCGTTTACTGAACATCTCTAGGATGCAATCACTAAGCATCTAGCACGCCAAAGTCTTCCAGCATCCAGTATCAATGAATTGTAGACTCTTATACTAGCAGCTTGACAATTACCCAGGAACACATCCAAAGCATCCTTGATTCGATTCTATGACGCATAGCAGCTCTTATTGCTGCTCGTATATTGATTTTTTTAGTGTAATAATTATTGTATTGTTCTGAACATTTAATCGTTTATGTACAGTATTATATCAGTAATATGTGGTATAAATTTCATTCTAATCGCATGATTCTTTCATGGCGTTGCATGGCGTTTTCAGTAACACTTATGTAACAATATTGTGTGTTTAATTGAGAATTGAATAAAATTTTTATCGTATTTTTAAAGAATTTCTAATATCTTACCTATAAATTAATTAAAAAAATAGGGTAGGCTGTGACGGAGCAAGACCGTAAGGTCTTAGGTGAATGCGTTTCGTTAGCTCAGTATTTATTTGGGTGTAGTAAATGAAAGAAAGACAAATTCAGTGGTTATCGAAAGCTGACGAGTTGCTCTTTAGTGAAGACTTGCGTTCATCCTTCCCTGGTTGGTTTTTCGGCAAGTATATGCCGGCATTGTGAACATTTTAAAATATTTCAATTACGATCCAAAATTTCATAACCAACACTGGATTCTCTTTTACTTCTAATGTCTTAAATCGAAATATATGAATGATAGCTTTCGTTTGAGAAGTTACGTCGTAGAGCTTCCATAATGGCCACATAGTACTGGTCTGATTTTTGAAAAAATATTTGAACACGATTGTCAGCGAGTATTCTCTTCAGAAATAGTGAATTTCTCATTTGATTAAGTTGACGTAGAAAAGCATCTCCCAATTAGAAGCCCAAATAATGTTAGAATTTATATATTTTTATTTACGCGACCCTTGTAGAATAAATCTTTTTATGATAAGGACACTTTTTCTAAATGGAAGTTTGTTTCTTTGGATCAATTTAACTTCTATTTTAAAATATCCTGCTTTTGGCCTTCATTTTGTTATATTTGTTATAGTAAGGCGTTGGACTATGTTTTTGATGATTTTGTATCTTTTTTTCGGGGGGGGGGGAGGAAGGAGGGCTGAAACGTTAGTGAATGAAAATGCTTGCCTTTTTTTGCATCTTTTCTAAATTTTACACCAAATGATATTTTTTTCTGTTTTTTTGTCATTATTTTGCATATTTAGGTGTTTTCCAGGAAAAGGTCACTCTTGGGTGAATTTGTGCTGTTTCAGGATACTGAAAAATGTAGATATGGTTCATTTAAAGTGTGCTACCATGGTTTCAGTAGATGGAGCTTTTCAATGTATAAAACCTTATAAGCAGGTAGAAATTAATTTTCTTTTGAAAATGTGCTCGTACGTTTTTATTCTGCTTTGTAATTGTAGACTAAAACACAAACTGTAGCAAACTAAAAATATTCTGTTAAATAATTTTCAATTAAAATTCAAATTACAGTTTGATACAGGATGTGCAGAAAATGCAAAGTGTAATTTTATTCATTAACAAAAGAACTCTGGTGGAAAAGGTAAAATTGTATTTATTAATTTTTTCATGGAGGTATGTTTGGATTCTTTTATTTTGTTCTCGTATTTAAACCTATTTTTAGAAAAGGCTTAAAAAAATGTAATTAATAACATAAAATTATGATTTTAAATTTGTTTTGTCGGATTTGACACACTGCTATCAAGTGAAAACTTGTTCAAATGGAAATCATTTCTCCTTTTCAGTTTTATTTAATAGTTTCATATTTTGTTTATGAAATATGATGATCCTAAATCTATAAATGTGGCGCCATCTATTGGAATAATAATAAGCGAATTTTATAACAAGTTCGCTTAAATAATTTTTGTTGGAATTACCGAATAGTAGAAAATTTAGTGTTTAATTTTACTATAGTTACTTCAGAAAATCTTGCACACACACACTTTTAAAAGATTGAAAGCGGATGTAATTTAAAATACTTTCATAATTTCAGAATCGGAATACTACGAAATACTCCTGATAAAAATATTATTAATAAACATTTCTCAGTTTTGAGATCTCTCATGGTAAAATATTAATCGTTAAATCGATTCCCGTAGTACTTGATAAAATAAACAATTTTAAGTTCTAACACTTTCAGTAGGGATTCTATGCGGGAATTAGCTTTCACAATGAAAAAGATAGTACCATTAAATGTTTCGTGAAAACATTAACAGGAAGTAAAAACACAAATATTGTTACAAGGTTGATTTCGTATATATAGAACCTTTGTTAGGTTTCGCTTAAAAATGATTTGACTATTGAAATTACGTAGAGATACATTATAAACAGCTCAATCCTGATTCTCTACGGATGATAAAGTCACAGCCTGGCATTCGAAAGTACCATTCATCAAATTTTTAATCCTCTGAGCGTCACGAGATTAACAAGTCGTGTAGTATAATTTTTTTCCAACATGTTGACCAAATAACCACATCTATTGATTGAAGGAAACAGGAAAGGTTCTACTGATTAAGAAGGTCAGAACTGATTAAAAGTCATGCAGGGAGACCACAGGTTGCATAACGGATATATGCGTATAAGCCTTCGGAATTTGAACTTTGAATGTATACACAAAAATAAGGCAAATACAAATTGATCGTTTTTTTCTCAAACATTTTGTTAAAACTTAAATTTTGAAGAATTCCTTGAAATAATTCATTGTACATAATTATATTAACATAAGTATACGATGAATAATCCAAGGCTTACAAATGAACATTTTAAATAGTTACATTTTTATAATATTAAATTTTCCAAGTGGTTTGAACGAGATATCTCGCCATCAAGATATTGCCGATTTTTTTATCATAACTAGATCAAAATCTGGTCAATTTTTCTGATGACGAGATATCTCGTCCAGCAAGATCTGGGCCAGATGGTAATGACAAGATGCCTCGTCCAGTCAACCACCATGAGGGTTAAGTCACAAATAATTTTGTAGGTTAAAATTAATACAAATTGTTACAAATGCAAGGATTTCATTGTCAGAATACCTTTCTTAGCAATCGAAAAGGAAAATAAGTCCATCTTTTAAAAATAAAATAGGTATACATCAAGTGCAGCTTTTTACTTCAGACTTTTGCGTCCTTAATAATATGACGGAACTTTTTACTTTTATAACGCGTTTTTGAGCATTAACGTTCACAAACACGAATAACCACAACCTGATGAAAAATGAAGGGGAGCCAATAGATTAAAGGATAAAATTATACAGAGAACCTATGAATAATACCTTGTAGCCAAATAAATATCCTAAAAAATATATAATCGTGCACCAAAAGAATTCATACTTCAAATTATAATTAAACGACGCGAGATTTGTAAAATAATGGAGGTCCGTATTTTATGAAAAAGCAAAACAACAATCTAGTTGTTTGAAGGCTTATTTTTTTTAAAAGGAGATACACTTTTTTCATAAGTCAAGTCATTTGTCATTCACTTCGTGTATACATAGCTTGTTCAAAAGTATCTTTTTCGCTCAGAGCAGTAAGAAAACGAATTTAGAAACGATTAGATAATTTTCAGCTCTATACAAAGACGTCATTTACAAGTTTTGCTATGTTTTTTTTCAGGGTTTCCCCTATTTTCCACTGCAAATGAAACAGAGAGAGGGGAAAAGCTAAAAAAGGATATCGGATATCCTTCGCCCCCTCCTAATCTCTCCTAACAATTTATAACTGGCACGAGCTCATTTGAGAAATGAACTTGTCTGTCCCAATTAGATTCGGGTAATGAAACGCCTTCAGTGGGCGCCAAAACATTCATTCATTTCACTGTTCAACTTATGTTGCTCCCCACTCCTGATGATCTCCAGATGGGTTAAATCCAACTTAACAAGCTGCGCCTAATGAAAATAAATGAGTCGCTATGGGTCTCTCCGACTCGTCTTCAGGCAGGGGGATGGATTAACTTCGGTAATTCACCAATCTAACTTTTAGCAAATTCGTGGACGGGAGGAGGCCTCGAAGACCTCGCTGCCGAAGAAGTATTCCCCATGAACAGAAACTGAATCATTGCGACAGATGTGCGAATTGACGGAAACTGGATTGAATATAATTCAAGAATATAAGTAAAATCTATTGTTTCATTCGAAAACTGAAATTGTGTGAATCATTTCCACAATGGACTTATGTTGAGTTTGTCTGGTTGATTTTGGGTTTTATAGTGCAAGGGCCATATTTGGCCAAGCTTGCCAAGCAGAAGACAGACAATATCAAGTAAAAAATGTTGTGAAGGGGAAAAGAGAATGGAGAATAGAGTAGTGGAATGAAAGCAGAAAAGGATATCTTGGAATTGTGGGAACGCGATCTTCGTGTTTACTAAAGGCAGTAAAGTCCATGGGAAAAGAAAAGATCACTGGACTTAAATAGAGATATTGTAAAGTACATGTTAACGATTTGAGCTGCTTACTTTGGTTTGAATTTTTGAATTATAAATATGATACAATATAGTTTTCTTGTTTGTTGTTTTATCCCCCACATTAGAGCAACATGTGACAAAATGCGTTCGCGTTCTCCTTTACTGAAAACATGTTGGTGCGCATGATTATTTATTTCAGCTAACTTAGTGCCACAAGGCTGATGGACCAATGGTTGCCTTCGGGTTTTACATTACAGAGACTGGTTTTTAAAGTATAAAAGGGAAGTTGGTTCTGCCTCTGGGAGGTCTTTTAACCCTCTGGGGGTTGAAAGGCCTGAAGTCATGCAGCGGGGTGCAGTTTTCCTTGGATAACTCCAAAGCAGTTTCAACCTTCTTGACCAAAAGAATCTTTCCTAGGATTCTTTCAACAAATAGATGTTTTAATTAAGCCATTATGTGTGTTGTGTAAAAGCAATATTGCACTACTTGGAAATCTGACGCTCAGAGGATTAAGTATATGTTGGTTCGCATTAGTATCATAGCCAAGGCGAAAATCGTTAAATCTTCAAGCAGCTGACCTGACGACAGACTTACGGTTAGAAGTCCACACAAGCTCCTGGAATTACATCTAAACCTATCTTATGAAGTACAGGGTATCCCATAAATTTGTAGACTTTTCGAAAAATTATATAAAATCAACAAATTGGTGTACTAGAATGCGGTTTCTATCAAAAGACTTCAGCGAAAACAAATTCTTTTTTGGCATAAGAAATACATTAGTTCAATTTTCAACGATAGCTGGCATTATTAATATCACTTAGCCAGAACAATTTGGAAATAAGTAGTTAAGATGGTGTAGTATTTATTAATTCGCATTTGTGAGCATTTTACAACAGCAGTTGTTCAATATGACCATCACCGCAACCAAGGACATTGTGCAAGCGTATCATGACACCACTCACAGAGTTGTGAAGCTTATCAGGGTGTACGGCACCTTTAAAATGAGCCAACGAAGACGGGCTCTTAGTGTACGCTCGAGACTAAGTAATCCCATAGCCCAAACTACAGGTGTCAAGTCCGGAGACCTCGGGAGCTAAGCATCTTCACAAAATCGATTAATTCTTGACCAAGCAAAGAAGCTTGAACTGCTTCACAGGAGATACTGCATGTGGTGGTGCCCCATCTTGCATGAACGTGATCGTGCTTAGATGATTCTTTGCATTAAGCCTTTTTAGGTTATGATGTCCATTTACTGTGCAGGTAATTACACTGTTAAATCCATCTTGTTTCACATGACTCTTCAAAGAAAAAAAGATCCAATAACGACTCTTACAATGAAACAACACCATACCGTGAGTCGCAGTGCATTTAAAGGCTCTTATGCATACGTGTATGAATTTTCCTTCGCCCAGATCCTAAAGTTACGCGTATTAACTGTTCAGTGTAAGGAAGAATGAGCTTAATCTGTCCCAAAGATGGTAAAAAGCCACTGTGAATTTTCCTCGATCTTTTCGAGAGCCCACCGTGTGAATTCTTTCCGACTTGCAACATCATTTGATTTAACTAGATGAAGAGATTGAAGTTTGAAGGGTACAAATTTAAAACGCCATGTACGACGCAAAACCACAAGTTTTCGGAATACCCATGTTTCTGGCAATTTTCCGTGCATTGCATATACAGCTCATTGATTCTTCTGCGAGATCACCCATTTGCGATGCTATACCATTAACACGATCATCTGATAACTTTGGTCTACCTCCGAGACGATCTGTCAAGCTAACCGTTTCCTCGAAACTCTGTACTAAGTTTTAAGTCCGGTAACACTCATTGGACTTTTACGTTCCTTCACATTTTTTAATTCAAAACTTTCGGAAGCTTCTGTAGCCTGCTCGGATAAAACAAATTAATCAGAAGTGCCTTATCCACCAACGACAGCAATTGGTTTAACCAACACAATAACTCAATTCGTATAAACTATTGACAATGTAACAGTCGATAATGAGTTGCTAGCTTTACATTTTCCTTTTTAAATGAATTAAACTTGCATGCTTTCGTCATGCAAACGATGCAGTGCTATCTATCGGTGAAAAGGTGAATTGAAAATATTTCTTATGACAAAAAAATCCAACTCCTCGACAAGCGTTTTGGTGCAAACCGTCCTCTAACACGTCAATTTGTTGATTTTATATGATTCTTTGAAAGGCCTACATATTTCTGGGACACCCTGTGTATCAACTTGTAAAAGTATCATTAATTGCTAGGCTACTTATCGGTAGAAATTCGTAATTTAAATATATTTCATAAACTTATTGTAGACTATTTTCAAATTAATATATTTTAGCTTTGACAAAGATTCACTATTGCAATTACAGATCTGATTTATGCTCGTTCAATAATTTGAAGTTTACAAAAGAATATCAAAATTTGAAAATTGTCAACTGCTGTTATATTTATAATTTAACTTTCACAGAGAAAAAATAGTGATCTGCTGATGTAACATAAGATATAAAGCATAACAGTGAGATGAAATTAGATGGATTTCATCTATTTTTGAAATCATAAAGCATAATGTAGAGAAACTAAATACAATTGTTATAAATGTTCCACGCGCAGTCAACTAAAATTTAAAAAAATTTACACATGTGATTTTATGTGTCAGTATCGTGGATCAGTAATTTATCCCACTGCTCGAGGATTTGTTAGTTGTAGACGGCTCAGGTTCGATTCATGTAGCTTATCTAGGGAAAATTTCTCTCTTTTGTGTCTAACACTTTCCTTGTGTGTGTCTGTCTATAACTTGATATTATGCGTCTTGCGTTTAGTGGAACTTTGCAAACACGTATGGCCCCTGCACCATAAAAATCCGACTAACCATATGCCACTATAAAGTAGCTAGACGATAGATCTTTTAGACACACTTCATCTTCTAATGATGAGATAGTTGACTTTGCAGTCAACAAATTCTTCATTAAAAGTCTGGTCTGATGTTGTCTTTGGAAGCTAAGAAATTGGTTTAATATGAAGAGGACTCTTAAAAAAGTTTTATGGATAGGGATTTATTGGAAAAGTTATTACTTTTGAATGGGCTCTTTTATGAACAGAGCAAAGCGAAAGACGCATGATTCGATCCCCCTGTATCTGTACCTTGTGCAAGATTTTCATATTATAATTCCTTTAATCTGTGCCGAAAACTTTTGTATATATATCGCGCGGCAGTTACTGCTAAGATAAATAGGCATGCAAAATATATTTCATTATGTTAGGTTCATATTGGATCTACATTCGACCAAGGCTTTCGGAAGAACTGTGGAGCTAAGCAACTTCTGAAAAGTTTAATATAATATTCCATGATTTCATCTGACCATTAATTTATGCTGGGGCGCGGTTCTCAAACATTTTATTTCCAAGTTCCGCTTCAAATCTGAAATATAGCCATGCCCCATTAAAGTTTTTAAAGGATGATCATAATCAATGAGTTTCAACTCAATTCAATCCAATTCCTTCAATCATAAAATACATTTGAAATGAGAGATTAGCCATAGATGAATGATCAAGAAGCTTTTATTTTAATAGTGGAGGAAGCATTTTGTTTTTAGTCTCATGAAGGACTCATACCGTTGTCGGAAGCATGCCAAAATAATCAGTTCTTGAATTGCAAGACCAATGATCTAATCTTATTATAAATATTAAAATTCATCATTCCAAAAAGAAGTACATGACTGTCTTACTGTGATAAGTTGGAAATATTCCTCAAGCGATAATTCAGTTACTTAAAGCATAATTCTATGAATTACCCATGATTGATGATTTCGATCATGATTGATGATCTATTATACATCTTGAAGATGGTTTTACGTATCTTTTCCCAAAGTCTGTTTTGTTTCCTTAAAAGCAAGATTTCAAGGTTTTATTACTCAAAACATTGTCGCACCCCTTTAAAATCTTTTCACGCCCCCAGAGAGACGTACCCTACAGTTTGATAAACAATGTCGTGGGCGAATAAAATCATAATTCAAGAAGGAATAAAATGTTCGAGTGGTAATCGTACAACTTATAGAGAGATATAATTTCCAAGTATATTACCTGTATGTTTGTAATATGTATCCCTCATTTCTTGTAGGGGGAAGTGAGCCCTAACTATAAAGCTATCGAGAGGACCCAAGTAGTTCGTGTCCCTAGGGGTTGCGGCAGCAGGCGTAATGCATTGAAGGAAAACTGAAAAGAAAATGAAATAAACGAAAACGTAGATTGCAGCACTTCAGTTCGTCTTTAATTTAGTGATTTGATTCACTATTTTCAATCTCTTAGTATTGTGATTGGTTGTGATGATAGCAACATAAGAGCGTTTATCAATCAGGGATCATCACTGAATTAAGGAACGTTGATCGATTTTAGATAGGAATTTTTAAGTTCTGGCCTTGTATCGAAGAATATTTAGTTATTTTTCAGAAGTAATGTTCTAAAGGAAGGGTAGGTAGGTAGTTAATTAACGTCAAACTGGAGCAACAGAACGGACTATTTGGAGACTGTTCGGAATCAATCCCGAGGGGAAAGATCAAAGACAACTCTGAGTAATTTTAAATTACAGTCAGATGACGAGGTCAACACCTGAGCTAACATCCCACTCTGCGAACTTCCACACCACTTCAACGTGAGGACATTTGACAGGTTTAACGTGCATCAACCTCCACGTACACGACGGTCTTTGGCTGGACCGAGTTTCGAACTCTGAACCCTCAAGTTGCTAATCCATTGCACTTCCAACTGAGCTACCGCGGCCCTCTATGCGAAGGGAGTTGGTGATTTTAGTTTTGTTCGCTATTCTTGAGTAAGTGCTTTTATTCCAAGATTAAGCTGTTTTAAACACTTTGATTGTTCTCTAAGCAAGATCTATCGAATGTTGTGAAGGGACGTGTAAGTGGAATTGTAAAAAAAGATGAAAGCGTAAAGTAAAATTTGGTATTGCAGATTTCTTTTTAATCATGAGTGACTTCGACATTCCTTGGCTAACATGAAGTATATTCATCGCAGAGAAAAGTTAGTTTTGTTGCATTCGATGTGTATTTCGTTGCTTTTGCTCTCCCCTTTTTTGGATTACAAAACAAAATTATTTCTTGAGATACCAAAGAACTTCAATTGCCTAAGAAAATCAGCATAACATAATTGAGGAAAAGCGAGCTCCCAAGAATATCCCATACATATTCTAAGGGATTGAGGTCAGAGGAGAACGCAGGCCACACACACTCCATTCGGTCTATTCCTTCGTTGGTCAGCAGTCATCAACACAGACCGAACGATGACAACAGGAGCTATCATCCACAAAGATGAAGGAATTTTCAACAGCACCATGAAAATTGAGTACATGAGAAATAAACATCCTGAAAGTAACGTTGAGCCATTCATGGTTCCAGTTCCCAAAGTACTCCCTAAAGCTCGTTACGCCCATTCATAATGACACCTCCTCAGATCAATCCGCCACACCTTGTAGCGGTCCACTTCCAGGATGTTAGTGGAAGAATAGACCAGTTAAAGTCATAAACCCATTCAGAATCTACCACTCTTATATTAAATTCTCAGTCTATTGAATAAATTTGACCTTAATTCAAATTTAAAGCTTTTATATAGTATTGTTTCAAAATTGTAATCCAGATGGCGCCATGAACCTATACATTGAGAGAATCTTATTTCAAACTGATAAAATGTTACATTGTCTATCTGAATTATTTGGAAATTGAAAACGAAAGCTAACAGTTGAAAATGTAAATGATGTAATTAATACATCTTCATTTGGTCCATATTTTAAGATCATATTAACAAACCTGAAAAAGGCAGTGTTTTTATTTTATTTGTAAACTAGCAGAATTACCCTATTTTACTCGGTATGAATTTGTTAACCATAGGTCGAAAAAGTGACCAGAATTATCACTTTTCTTTCGTAGGAAAATGACATTATCATTGAGGTATCACAAAAATAATTTTTTTAACATCTTTTCGACATTTTTGACACAAATCAAATGTATTATCACGTATCAAAAAATTGTTCGTCCATTTAACAGTGTTTTAATGAAAATCACTGTTTTCAAGAAACTTCGAACAGGTATAAGTTGATTAAATATAGCTTCAACTCGTAAAGTAGACAACTTTGACATTCTGTCACTATTACAAAGAATATTTAAAATCAATATTCTTTCAATATCAGAAAAATTCCATTTAAAGTTTACTTTAACTTGCACATGCAGCTTTAAATCAAATCTTTTGTGGGGTTGTTGCGTTTGATGGATAGGAATTATAATTTATTAAAAAAATAAATACTTATTAAATTTACACCCACAGTAATCAGAGCCAAGTAATCTGAGGGAAAAATTTTCTAAAGATATTAATTCAGATTATTTTTTATCTCGCGATCTCGCATAAGAAATATAAGAGTGTAACAATTTTTACAACTAACATGGAATAAAATTTAAAAACGCGTAATTGATTCCGAGCGTAAACAATCGGAAAATTATATTGCTGCACGTGGTCTATGAACACGAGTTTCCGTTTCGTTAAACACGCACTTCAGGTTAAATCATTTCGTTTAAATTCATCAATTTAGTTTTGAATGGAAACCACTTACCACTACACCTGTTTCGAATGAGAATGATGGTGTTACTTGCCTAGCGAGTGCAGTTTTCAGTAAAACCCAGGAATGTTTAACTAAAACACGGGACACACACATTCACATGCACGCACGCACACACACACAAATGCGAGTTTTAATTAGTTTAATTGTTTTATAATGGAAACCGCCAAAATTTTAATATACTTTGAATAAATTCTATTAGCTACTAGTCTTGGTTCAAAAGGTTTTGTGCAGTATGTTTTATATCTTTTATAAAAGGAATTGTACAACTTCAGTGTAAGATCAGGAACTTTTGAGGAAAATTGATCGTAATATACACATGTTCAGAAAGGAATATACAATTGACCGTAAGCAATATTGGACATAAAAAATCTAATTTTTGCCAAGCTGTAGTGCAAAAATGAACGTTTGTTCTCTTTATATCATCTGTCCTAAATATTTAGAAATTGTTTATGTTTCGAAAAGAAAAAATGAGTCCAAAAAAGTAGTGTTAGAATTTAAATTCCGTAAAAATAATAGTTTTGAGCAGTACTTTTAAAACAATCTTTGTAATCTCAATGATCCCATACTACAATACACCCCAGCTTCTCCAAAACTGCCAAATTATAGTTGGATTTAGTATGGGTATTTGAGTGCTTTAGCGTGTAACTTTCCTATAAAGTGAAAAAATGTCTCATTTTTTAAATTTGTATATGTTATACAAATTACTTAAAGTTATTTGAAATTTAAGTGAATAAATTTTATGTGATACTTGCACAAGCACACAAGCATTAAAACATACATAAAACAAGAAGACATACAGACAGACTGACGCGTAATGAAGTTCAGACAGCAAATGATCATGTCAATATTCACAATATGCAAAGTGTGTGTTTCACGATACCCAGCCTTCATACTCAGCTCATATCATACCCAGCCGTCTGGACGTTGTGCGGGCACACACACACCAAATGTGGAAACCACTGATTTTGTATTGGAATGACCCGAAACGTATAAATAACTTGAGAAAGGGCGAAAATATACTATGCACAAACACTCCATTCTTGTTTACATAGATAAGAATATTTCTTATTTTAAATAGGATATTCACAAAATATTGTACACAGTTAATTATGTGCCTGATTTGAAATTCTAATAAAAACTCGTGAATTTTTTTGAGAAAATAGTTACAGATCAAAAGGAAAAAGTACTTCGCTACAAGACCTATGTATAAATTAAAATTACTATGGAAGTATTTTTTAAAAACACTTTATATTATATTAGTGAGTGCCAATGAGCATAATTTTTCAAATCGATGACTATTGAAAATTGTTTTTATGACTGGCTTTACAATGCAAGGAACAAACTATTTAAAAGATTTGTCTCGTTACAATGAGACTGGGGAAATAAATGAGTATGACGTAATTTTGTAAAAATATTTCATTGCTCTGTGGTGTAAGTTTATAAATACATAGATTTTGCTAACCAGACATATTCGGAAAATAATTTCACAGGGAGCTCAATGTTATCACCTTATTATCTATTCCAATCGAAAGGCCTTAATACTACATGAACATTACATATCATGACTCTGTTTCAGACATATCTACGTGTAGCTGTGGAGATAAGCGAAATTTTTGAGTTCACTAATTTAGCTATAGTGTGCGTTTTTTATTGTTTTTAAAATTTAAATTGCTTTGGAGAGGACTGGGACTTTGTGGGGCCCTTCCTCTAAATAAGCCTTGGTCAATAGTCTAGGACAGTGGTGCGCAAACTATTTTCATTTCCACCCCCCCAATTTTGTTTACTATTTTGTCGCGACCCCTGGATAGACAATAGACGTTTTTTTAATCATCAACGTAGTTAAAGTCGAATTCTGTTTGGGATTTGCGCTTCTGTTTGTGCCTTATTAGAGGTCTGAATAAAACACATAATTTTATGAAGCAATGGTTTTATTTATGCATATGGGTATAAATATTTTAATGGAAAATACTTTAAACAAACTTACAACATAAGAATTCAATGTGAGGTATGTGCTTGGAAAGAGCTCATGATTGCTTCTATGTTCGGATCTGTATTGGAAATCGCAAGCCGTAAGTCATCCTCTGGATCCAATCGAGATCGATATTTTGTTTTAATGGCCAACTAATTAAGAAAAACCGGTTTCACATAAGTAGGTCGATGCAAACTGAATCAAAATATTAATTGCCTTTTTCTTCAAATCGGCATATTCGTTTCCAATCGTTAACCAAAATTTATGGCAAGTCAGACTTAAATTGAATGCGCAGTGTTTCATCGCTTGAAACATCAATTAAATGTTCTTTTTCATTTAAAGAGATATTGGATTTAAAAATATCAAACGAAAATGGATCACGTATCTAACCTAATTCATTATCTAGAAGAGTTTTCTCCCAATTTTATCATATGACGGGAAATGGTGTTTTTAAATATCAAGAAATCTATATTATTTTCTTTATTAAATTCTGAAAAGCACGGGAACATGTCTGTGTTGTTTTTGCTCAATTCTCCTTGCCAAAGTATCAGCTTATTTTTAAAAGCTTCAATTTTAATGCTCGATGTTAATTTTTTGTTTTCTCTCCCTGTAGACTTACATTCAAATCGTTTTTTTCGAAAATGTCAGCCATGCAACTGAGTTTTCCGAGCCAATCTTCATTAATGAATGGACTTGCCAATATGTTTCTTTTCTACCAAAAAATGTAAACTTCGTTTCTCAAATCGAAAATACGTAGCAGTATTTTGCAGCGTGAGAGCCATCTGACTTCGGTATGTAGTAATAATGTCTCATACACAGAATCCATCTCATCACAAAATATTGAAAAGAGACGACTGTTTAGGGAGCTGTTGCTTTTAATGTAATTAATTATAATAACAACATCCTGTAATATCTTGTGCAATTCTTCATCAATGTCTTTTGCAACAAGAGCTTGTCTATGTATCATGCAATGGTTGAATATTGTATGGGGAGCAATTTTCTTTATTAACCCTCTTAGTCCTTTATTACTACCTGTTAATGCAGCAGCACCATCAGAGCAAACCGCGACACAGTGTGTCCAGGTAAGGTCATTTGTTTCCCCAAAATATCATAATTTCAAATATTTTCTCTCCATTTGTTTTTCCTTCCAATTTTTTACAACATAAAAATTTTTCTGATATGTCTTCTTCATAAACGTATCTCACATAAACAATTAATTGAGACACTTTAGAAATGTCTGTAGTTTCGTCAAGTTGTAGAGCAAATACATAGTTTTGTAATCGATTTAACAGAACTGATTATATATTACGTGATATGGCGGAAATTCGCCGAGAAACGGTATCTCTTGATAATGGTATCCTTCTTAAATTGTTACCATATGTTTCTCCTTGAATAAATGATGTCATTTTAATTACTGAAGGAAGAATGAGTGGTTCTCCAATTGTATGTGGTTTCAAATTTTTTCCTATTAAATATGAAACTTCTAAGGATGCCCGTAAAGCCTTCTCAGCAATTGTGTATTTTTCAAAAATACATTTAATTTTTCTTGCTTTCAGCTCGTTTTCTAAAAAATGTTTCAGATTTATTTGCTAATGCTTTATGCTTGGTTTCCAAATATCTTTTTAATTTAGCAGGTTTCATACTTTCATTTGCTAATTTATCCCTGCAATTAACACACAACGGATATTCTTTCCCATTAACAACGCAATATATAAATCCATATTTAATAAATTCTTCTCGATATTTTCTCAATTTTTTTATTAGATAGCACATTTCGTTCGATATTTTTTTATGTAGAAACAGTGCCATTGGATTCATTCACAGTTTTTCTAAGTTCATCGGATGTTGGTCCATCATTCTAATTTGTATTGTCATTCTTTTCATTTTCTGGACGTTGGGTACCAATTTTTAGCCATTTATCTATCATGAGGGTATTAAAACTAAAACTAAACAAAATTATAAATATACAATATTTCATTTCTTTGGTTTGTTCAATCACGTGCGGCTACCACGTGGGAAGAAAATAAAGTCCGGGATTACTCTGTATAAATCATGTTTATTTGTAGCTTATTCAGACGAGAATTAAAGAAAAGAAAACTAATTGCTTTCGTAAAAAATATAGTTCTTTTTTTTTATAAATATCTCATTTCCCAATTTAGTGGTACCTGATACTTGTTGAAAAAAAGTCTTATATTTTTATTTCAAGTACATTTTTTGGAATTTGGCGACCCACAAAAATTTTCAAGCGACCCCCAGAGGGGTCGCGACCCACGGTTTGCGCACCACTGGTCTAGGAGAAGATAAGAGATTTTTCTAATCTTGTCCAATCTCTTCCATTGACACGGTCACATATTCATGGACGCTGTAGCGCAGTTTGTAGAGTCCCGGATTTGCAACAGGACGGCTACGAGTTTCAGACTCAATCCTACCAAAGAGGGGAGGGTGCACGTTAAATTTTCCAAGTAAAACGTCCTTACGTTGGCTTGGTGTTAAGGTTTGGAGAGTGGAATGCCAGTTCCGTGATTCAAAATTACGAGAGGATCTCACCCTTCGGGTTTGATCCCGGACCGTCTCCAATAGCCCGTTGTGGTTCGACGTAAATTCAATTACCTACTCATAAATGGATCCTTTACATACCTGAGAAATCGATCAAAATGCTATAATACTAACCTAGCATTTAGTTAGAGGGCACATTTGAATATTTTCAGACGTGTTCACAATTTTTCTATTTATAGGCTAAAGAAAACTTTGATCGACAACGGTGAAGCTAACTTCAGCGTTGGTTTTGAAATATTAGTAACTGCTTCGGGAATAGTGATCAGCGAACTCCCATTGTCCAACCTCTATATGCGTCCCTGATGTCAACAGAAAGACCCACAGTGGATGTTTTTTCTGAGCTGTTAAATGTTTAAATATCGCTATACACTGCACATTCGTTATATCAAATGAATTTCTGGTTGCATATCTTTGGTTCAGTATTTCATAAAATTTCTTCGAAAAATGTCATTGCTGCTTTTTGTTCTTTGGAGTGAGAAGCTGTAAATATGTATATTTAGATGAATTTCAGAATCGAACTTTATCTGTTAAAACCTTTGAAACGATTTGTGCTGCCATCTACATTGAACATTCGTTAACACTTATTTCATATATATGCTTGATATAAAGGCATCCGCATTCGTTTTTCAATTAAACATGTCGTAAAATTATTTGTGTAGAGCTTTATTTTTTGTGAGAGAGAATTTTCCATGGAGCTCCTGAGCCAAAAGGCCCTCTCTTCGTTATTTTCCTTTCATATATAAAATGTAATTTTAACTAGGTTTATTTTGTTAAAATGTTTGAAATTCAAAGCATTTAAAAGAGAAAATAAAATTATCGATAATTTAAAAACTATTTTTAACTGGCAACAAAACGTATTGGTTAAATTCATTTTACGAAATTATTTTATTGCTGTTTCGAGATATTTATTGGTTTTATAAAATACCCCAAAATCGAATTAGATATGATAAACCTGCAAACTATTGAAATAGTAACAAAAGAACATATATTATTGTCAGTAAAATAACAATTCACGCATTGAAAGATACATTACAATTTAACTGTTAACATAAAGTATACACACTAACCATAAAAATTACTACATGCTTAAAATTAGCATTCATTTATAGTTGAAAGTATGAGTTAGTCGTTATAGAACTAAAAATAAATTAATAGTTAGGCTGATAATTATGAACATTTTCACAAATTTATTATTTTATTAGACTAACTTCTACCCAAATAATATTCTTTGAACCTCCACGAAACAAAAGCATTTCAGGTAATTCATAATATGAGTTACTAAACAATGATTATAGAAAACAAGTAGAATATTTTATGTTTGCTGAATTGATATGTTCTATTAAGTTAAGGTTGTTATTAAATTTTTGTATTTTTAATAAGTTTAATAGTTATTTTTCTAAATATACATATACAACTAATGCATTTTGTAAAAAAGTTTATAAAAATATTTTATCTCATTTTACTCTCCATTCTTTGTAGCTGGTTTCCACAAATTAAGGTACAAAGTAAAAATTACGATAATTTCGTAAAAAAATTTGAGATTGGCTTCAAAGTTGGTGAAGTAATCAATAATGTGATGATGCTCATATGCATCACATACAAATTCGTCTGAGTGAAATGTGCCAGTTGGCGAAAACATGAAACGCGAGTTTCGAAGGAGATTAGTAAAAACCAGAAGGGAAATTAGAAATAGTCATTTTATAAATATACATCGCGGCAACATTTGACTACAGAATCATGGACAGAACTCTCGGCAGACACTAGGTGGGACAAAGTCAGGATGCTGCAGCACGATGGTTGAATGTAAGCTGCTTGGTGGACCACAGGCCGTAGAACCAATTTCAAGCAACAGAATCAGCATCTTCAAGATTTAACAAAGGTAGGCCTGTGGAAACTACAGCCTGTATATGTGCTGATTTGCGGGAAGGAACAGGATCTGCATTCTGTGTTTGCTGCAGTAACTGGAAGGTGGGATTATCATGGTTCGCAGAAGATACATGAATGAGGGCTCTATGCGAGGTCACCGATAGTGCCAGTGCCTGTCACAGGAGGACGTTTAAATAGAGCACGGATGCATGTCAACTGTAGTGACTATCAATGGAGGTCCGTACTATCAAAGATGGATTATTTTCTTTGCAGAGTGATTCTAGACGCGTTTTTATCTGGAGAGGATCTGAGACATAAACATATACACACAATGAAGGTTTTAATAAGACGGAAGATAGAAATAGATCTATGATAAGTTACAGGAATTGAACCTACGCTACCAACAACTGGACCTCGTGGGTGGTGTTACTGCTCTCAACCCTTCTCGAAACCTGCAGGGTTATTGAAATGCCTAGCGGGAACAGTAGGAGTTACTGTCTACAAACCGCATAGACAACCTCATTCGCAGCATGGAACAACTTTGACAGTCATGTATTGCTGTACGGGGAAGCCACACGTCTTATTGAGTTATATTTCCTTATTTAATTTCTATATGTGTATTTATGACTGTTCTTTGTATATAGCAGACATAATGTATGTCTTATCTCGATGATGACATCGTTTAAGACATATCTCGTATGTCCTTGCTTTCTGTACGATGCGTTATAATGATTCACCAATTTCCATTCAAATCGATACAATAATTTTTGCAATACAGCTTTTTCCATTTGTTTCCTAACTTATAGAAACCAGTGTCAATTAAAATATTACGAATGAGAAATACAAATCCACAAACGCATGAAATAATTATGAAATATGAAAGTATTGTGCCTTGTTTTAAACACTAAAGTCCTTTGTGTTTAATTAAATGCGAATCAAATGTTTATCAGAATTAATACTCATTTTACTACATTAAATCGGAATTCAATCATGCAGAATAGAGAGAAACTGAACGATGGCGAGCAAGTGAAATAAGTTTAAGAAACATAAAAATGAAGGTGTAAGTAACATTTATTGAAATTTTGAGATTTTCAGTGGAAGAAGGTTATACGAACCTTTTCTATCATACCCCTATTATCAAGCTTCTAATTAGCTATATTTTGGAAGTAAGTGGAATTTTCTTCTCCCTGGAGCAATACAACAAACTATTGACAAGTTTCCGGGATCAGTTCCGAAGGTAAAGATCTGAGGACAACGCCTCGTAGCTTTGAACCAAGATCAGATGACGAGCCTATATTTGGGGAGATACTGTAGAATGAAGGTGGTATGTACATTTATCTTAAATATATTCCTAGTAGATCATGATGTTAAGTTCATATAACACCTTCATTCATCACAAAGAAGTATAACCTTCTCATTGGGCTGTACCTTCTCCAGTCAATGTTTCAAATAGTTGTTATTAATGTTGTTATAAAAATGACACTCTTAAGGGGAAACTTAATGGTTTTAAGAGCTCTCAAAAGCATTTGAATCATTTAAAATTTACATGATCCCAACACTAGAGTTTTTACAGCTGATAGTAGTAATGAGTACCATCAAGATCCCTTGAAGAATCAACTGAATCTAGGCAAAAACAATAAAATAGTTGAGCATATTAATCTCAAAAATATGAACATGAAAACAGAAGATCATACCACAGAAGGTATAGGAGGAAACAAAACAACAGTATTTGTTTTGAAAGGAAGCACACTAAGGAAAAGGCCAAGAAATAAACAATAATGGAAGGGAAACAAGGCCTGTATCTAGAGAACGTATATTCATGAACGGGACAAATGTAAAGAAAACTGCAGACTCAAACTTGGGAGATCACTGTCATGGATAGAGACCGCATCTTCAGTGCGCTTTACAAGATAGATGCAAATGTATAGAGTGCTTCATAATTCAAGAGCATACAAATAAGCAGTGCATCGAAAAAAAACGTAGAACACCATAAAACCCGTTTCTCCTATGCTCATTACATCCCAGCTGGTTTAAGACCGCTTGCTGTTCAATGTATGCAACAAAAGAAAAACTAACTTCATTCAAAAACAATTAAAAGAGTAGAAATCAACACCTTGTGACGCTCAGGGAAAATATTTTAACAGATCACATAAAATTCTAGAAGTGATAGTTACCTATCTTTACATTAGCTTTTTGCCTACAGGTCTCATTACTCGAGGCTTTATAATTCGCATAAAATGTATTTTCTAGTCATACTTACATTATCCAAATTGTACCAATTATGCATTATGAAATATGAAGAAACCAAAAATCACAAAGTTAAGTCAAAAATATATTTATTCAAATGTATTTTCTCTTTCTTTACTTTGTAATTTCAAGCACCAAGAAGTGACACCTGCAGCACTTGTGCTTCTGGTAGGACTAATATAGAAAACACAAGCAAAACCCCAAGGCGGCTTTTGGACTTCAACGTTTAGTCCTAAAAAAGTAAGGAATGATCCCGAATTGCTGTTTTTCTTTACGGACTTACAACAGACCATCCTTCTGCCCAAGCTGACAACTTCGAAGGCTTTCAACCTCGGGCAAATGTGGAGGTTCTATAACCTTTACATTCACTCACTGTCAACAAAGGGAGAAAATAATTTTTTCTGCAACTGACATTGCCAACAGGGGTAGCCTTCAATAATTAGTGCTCTTAGCACTTTTATATAATCAAATGAAGAATGTATTCAAAGGCATCTGATCATTTGAGTTAATTCGTGGAGGTCAGAACAAAAATTTCCAAATTATCTGCTTTTACAAGTATTCGATCCTAAAAGGTATGCTTTCGGATAGAGATCATAAATTCGCTAAGGTACTTTTTGTACCTAAATTAAGACCGTGATTTTGGCCGGATAGAAAAGGTATTGCGAAAGCACGAACCAGTATATCTACCCGAGAAATATAGAGACATAATTGGAAAAATCTTCGAAAATAAACCGTGTTATGGGATAAAAGAAATCATTTTCGAGATTTGATTAAATTATCAAGTCAACTTAATTTATAGAAAAGAATGAAAAATGTCCAAAATGAGAAAGCTGTTTTCAGAGATGAGGTGAAATGGATTCGAGTTTTTGAATTTGGATCGTACTTATGTAATGAAAATTATAATTAATATAATTTAAATTACACCGTTTTAAAATGTTTCAATGCTTGAAAGTGAAAGAAGGCATCTAGTAGCCCAAAACGTGCGTTTAAGGTGAGTATAACGGAAATATTTGGAAATATTTTTGAACAAACTTGAAAACAAATTTGAAAAATAAGATCATTCTTGTTAAGTTGGAATTCCGTTGGTTTCATGAAGAGAGTGTAAATATGGGAACATGGTGTTCCTAATAAGAGAAGAATAATATGAATAGATTTTTTGTCATATATTTATGTATTTTATGCTACTCTAATAAAATATCAAATACTAAACACATTCTTCCTTCTCAAATTATTTTTGGGGTATCACACTGTAGTGGAAGAAGGTTTTATATACCATCAAAATCGAAAAAAATTGCAACAATTTGTAAAAATAAAAATTCCAAATTCTAACTATTCCTATTAAATCTCACAGGCTTTCAACTGGTGAGGTTATGAAATTGGTGAGATGTAGAAAATAAAAAATTCACACAATTATTTGCAAAACAGCAATATCTCAGAACTTGCGCAATTTTTAAGATATCACTTTCATCCACTTGTCCCTTTAATTACAACGGGAATAGGATTATTTGACATTTTACAATGTTTTGAAATAAATTTTTCTGTAACAGTGGTATGAATATTGTTTTATGTGCACATAATGCGTTATTTCAGAAATCCCGCATATTTCGAGAAGATTGGGCTGGTTGAGCTGAAGTTAAAAAACAAGCTTCCAAACTCGATATTCTAATGGAAACAATGATATTTGATTGCCGTCGAAATGTGTTTACCATTACAAAGTGGAGAGGACATTTGACTGTAAGTTTCTCCGAATTCTTGTGCACTAAGTATGACAACATCCATAGACCTAATGAAATAAAAGCATGTGGCACGTGTGGAATATAGCATGTGGGCGGGGTCGTTGTCGTAAGATCTTAGAAATCCAGGTCAAGGTTGGGAATCGACTTGAATCGATAGATTACTGAAACATAAACAAGTGTTTTCCATAACACTCCTTAATTAGTTCTACTTAAGCATAAGTAGGACTAATTAAGGAGGTGGCTAATTTAGGAGATCTTCAAACAGAGCAATCGGAAGAAATAACAACTTGAAGCTTAGCGCAAATGCTCCGTCTATTTCATTAGAAGGTTGAACGGAGAACACGAAGTTTCTCTATTCAATCTTCTAATGAAATGAACGAATGAATGAATGAATGAATCTAACGAATGAATTCATTCAACCTTTAAGTTGACGAAATGCGTAATCTGTTTAGGATTATACTGACAATTTGATGAATGGTAAAATGATGCGTGGTTTCTCAGGTAAAATGATTGAGTATATTTGAATAAAAAAAGGGTGCAGTATCCATATGATGAAATTTCCGTTTTGAAAATAAAATTACTTCTAAAACACTCCATGACATCAAAATACCAGCACGATTTTCAAGATAGAACAAATACAAAATACTGGAAAAGTAAATGTCTCATGAATGTACCTGACAAGCCCCTGAGAGAGGCAGTTGCGGCTTTACGCCTGATAACTTCCCCACCACTCATTTGCATCGCTTAGGTATCTCCACTGAGCTTTATTGACTCTGTAATTCTGAAGTAATGGACAGAAATCACCTGCTTTGATGTAGAATCCTCCATGGACTTCTCGAAGAGTTTAGATATTACGAAGAGAACTTTTAGAGGGCAATGACTTCGGTCTTTTCTTCGTTTCTTCTCTGTGTGTAATATTATTTTTTTAATCTTTTTACTGTCGTTGTTCGTTGTTTCTCTTTGAGTGTTTTGTTTAATATTTCTCTTGTACTGCGTCTTAACCATTGGAAATAAAATTAAACTTCCATTAAACAATAAGCACTCAATTCACCTGAGACTTTTTCTAATTCTGTTTCTTAAACGTGATAGGTTTGATTTGCCCACGTGTGGCAAGCAATGACAGTGGTACGACAAAACAAATCAAATCTATGCATTATATGTGTGTGAGAGGGATTTTTAACATAAACAAACCAGACCGAATGAAATTGTTTTATTTCCGATACCCAAACGTTTCCGAATGATATATATTGGGGTTACTTTAAAATGTAGTTTATCGCCTTTTTAGCGACGTTTGTCGTTCAATCTAATTGGCGTTGACCGCTGAACTATCATGTATCAATTCTCAATTCATTCGTTGGAATTTTTATTAGAGAAGTACTGAAATCGTATTAAAAAACCCCATCCAAGTGACGTTACATTCGAATACTTACAGGAAACACATTCCATAGCAGAAAAGCTAGTCACCTACATTTAGCTTGAGAGAAAATGTCTTTCATATCTGTTGGAGTGCGTAAAAGCTCTAGTTTTAAAATACATTAAAGTTCTTGTTAAAGATCGGATCAATAACGGCTCTGTATCCTGGAAAGAATCCACTTGCATCACTGATCACGGGGATCATCACGGCAAGCAATGTTTACTGACGTAAAGGATTTCATTACTAAAATTAATGAGTTGGTGAACAAAGAGCACGAAGGAGAAATTTTAGTTTGTTGACAGTTTAAGGAAGCCTCTTCTTGGATAGAGAAATCCGCACTGGGGGTTCACTAATCGAACTGTTAACTTAAACTTTCATTTGAAATTTGTTGAAATATAGTAACGAGAGAAAGATACATTTGATTAATCTTTTCAACTTCTAATTATTTTCACTCTGGCTTGAATATTGAATGAAATACATTTTGTGGTCATTGAAATTATTTCAACTGAAATTACTTCATATAATTTCAAGAAACTGCATTATACTTCAACCAATTATTACTTTAAGAAGTTGAAGCATTTATAAATTTTACTATTTTAATTACATGTAGAAACAAATAGTCAGAAAATCCGTAAGTTTGAGTGCTTTTTAGTTAAAAATTACTTGATTCAATTAGCACTTTATCTTTTACCTATCCTAGTATATGTCATAATTAAATTCTACTTCATAAAAAATGTATTTTATGGATTTAAATCCCATAACGCTGATTCTGTTTGCATCTGAAATAGTTTGGAAAGCAACAATGTGAGATCACACAGAGATGAATATAGAATAATCTCATAGAGATTCAAGATAATGTGATTGAAACGTTATTTCAACATTCTCTACATGTTAATTAAATATCTTATTTTTATAGAATGAACATATAAATTCAACGACCAATTTATTATTTCCATTTGCTTTACAAGAACATTTAATTATTTAATTTATATTGGATTATTTCCAGTTGAGATATGAACTGAATGTTGAATACGATGCTCAGAAAATACGTTTCTGGATTGCAGGGTGTTCCGTCATGAAAAAAAGATGAGCTAACCCTTTGATCCTTTTCTAAACTTTCCTCTGATTACGAGACATTAATTTTGTGTCTGAACATTTCAAATTAAACATTCAAAGATTAAATTTCAAAATTTCAGCCATTTCTCCTCTGAAAAACTTTGTTGGGTAGTGATTGTTAGAGTGGCAAAATGTTAAGACCACAAAAATATGAAGTACCTATTAAAAATTCAACAGTTTAAAGTGGCTTGTATTCTATATTACATAATGATAGAATTTCACACCGGGAATACGGAAAATTCCCCAGAGGCTTGTGGAGTAGGTCCAGTAGCCAGTAAACCAGTATTGCCTCTCAGCAGGAAAGAGTTGGCATGACCTAATGTGGTCCAATTGGAAATAAAAGGAATTACGTAGTAACAGCTCGTGATATACAACATAATGAGTTACGTTACTGTGCCTATAAGAAAAGGGGAGGGGTCAAATAACCACAATAATTGACTATGGGATGAGTTGATTTGTTTTCATTAGTCCGAATATTGATTATGGAGTTGAATTTTATTGAGGATGGAGTCAGCAGGAGGAGACTTGATATTTCTCAGGGGAACGGGGACAGATCTTATGAACGTCGGGAGTGCATGACCGGTAATGCAAGTGCTCAAAGATGAACCAAAAAGTTGCAGCAGCAATTCCCGAGACCTGTAACAGGGTCCCTAGAACATCGCAACCGGAATCTACTACACTTCAACTCGTCACATCAAGCTTGGGGAGAAGCCTGGTAGACTCCAAATATCTTTTTTGGCGCGTTGGTATGGGCTTTGCACCAGAACATACATCCTGTCCCTGCTCACCCGACCATGGAAGGTTTTGCTGACTTTCCCTTCCACGTAGTGCAAATGCAGGTCGGTTTTAAAAGTCCTTCCATCAAGGCAGCGCCCAGAAGATTGGTTAAATCAGGCAATTCTCTATGAGATGCATACCCAGTAATCTGATTCAAAATTTTTCAATAAGTCTAGCCAGCAATCTTTGCACATAGTTAATTCTATTTCACTAGGAGTATAATTGCGACGTCCACCCCATTTATGGGTTGAATAAGTCGCACGAAGCACGATTTATATTGAACTCCGACTATACTGGTTGGATGGATGATTGCCGAAGTCCAATCTGTACTTCGAACAGAAGTATTATTGAGATACATTATCTTATCCAGCCCGTGGCTGATCAGCACCTGTCGAAATGTTGTAGAGCCTTATAACATGTGTTTCGTCCTTATTTTCGAGACCAATTGCCGTATTCTCTAGGGCCTCCCCTGTTAATCCGTAGTGGCTCTTCTTGTCGGAGCGGAGGGGGCTGCGCCCGAACTAAGAAGAAGGAATCTACTACACCCCAGCCCCCAAATGACAGAGACCAAAGTCAGTGTGATTACCACTCTTCTAAAAACTTAATATTAATTCACCTTTGACTCATCACAACACATATCCACCTTCATAATATTTTTCCTTGCAATTAATGAGAGGTAGCTAGGTACTTGAATTAATGTCGCACTACAGAAACACGATGGACTATTGGATCTAATTACTAGTAGCATGACTTGTTTGAGTGCTTCAATAATTTCGAGTGCTTTTGAACATAAATTATTGTACAAGAGATTTTATTTAATGTTGTTGAGAAATATTAATCTGTTCATAATTTCGTAATGAATTAATGGAAATTAAGCGCTTACTCTTCACACCTGTATGCCTCTTTGCCAGTAAGTATAAAAATACTATGAGTTTGTACAAGAAAAGTTCATTAGAAAGTCAGATTACAAGACAATAAGTAAATAATGGCCAGTAGCTTGTAACGCTAATTGTTATTGTATTTAAAAAAATAACCTACGTCGAGCAGCGTCGTAGAGACTCGTTTTGGGAAAAGTAAAAAATAGTAGTGATAAGATCAAGTCAGTAGTTGTCAAAAATTAGTGAAACTCGTCTCTCATTCTTCGAATCTATACCTTCAAACCAGATAAAAAAGTTCATAAATTCATAAACGAAACAAATTCATTTTGCAAACCCAACTGACGTTATATACACTGCTGGCCACCCAAATTGCAACACCAAGAAAGACAAGAGATATCACAACAAAATTTATTTTGTAGATAACATGTTGACCAAGTATCAAATGATTAAATTTATAGACTTCTGTGAAGTGTGGTTCCTGCCAAAATCAGTAGCCAGAGTAGCCGCCATTGTTGGAGATCACCGCTGCCACACGCCTCGGCATTGATTCAAAGAAACTTTGGATGTGTTCTTGGGGTACAGCAGACCAAGCAGCTTCCACACGTTGCCAAAGTTGATCTGGTGTGGCAGCTGGGGATGTATTCTGGGTCAATCGTTGAGCAACCATGGACCACATGTTTTCTATCGGCGAAAGATCCGGAGAGCGAGCTGGCCAGGGAAGCAATTCAATCTGGCGATTGACGAAGAACCCTTGGACAATGCGTGCCACGTGTGGTCGCGCATTATCCTGTTGAAATATGGCTGTGGGCAAGCCCTGAAGGTAAGGAAGGACAACTGGCTCCAACACCTCGGAGATGTAGCGCTGGCTGTTTAAAGTACCGGCAATGCGTACTAGAGGAGTGCGAGAGTGATATCCAATACCGCCCCATACCATAATACCCGGTGCAGGACCAGTGTGGCGGTGCATAACGCAGCTGTTCAGCATCCTCTCTCCACGGTGTCTCCAGACTCGAATCCGACCATCGTGGTGTTGCAGACAGAAGCGTGACTCGTCAGTAAAGACAATTTCATTCCATTCTGCCGTCCACATCCTTCTTTCATCGCACCATTGGCGGCGGAAACGTCTGTGGTTCTGCGTCAAGGGTAGACGAAGTAATGGACGTCTTGCGGACAGACCACTCTTCTGTAAACGGCGTCGAATGGTACGCGCAGACACTGGATGATGCGGTACAGACTGAATGTGCTGTGCTATGGTTCGTGATGTGGCTGAGCGATCCGTCACTGCCATACGCACAATATGCCTGTCATCACGTGAAGTGGTGCACTGAGGTGGATGCGATGGAACACGTCGGTCCGTCGTACTCTCCTGCATCCAACGATCACATATCCGCATTGCAGTTGTTTGGTTTCGTCCAACACGACTACCGATTTCCCTGAAAGATAATCCACAATCTCGGTAGGCCACTATCCTTCCTCTGTCGAACTCGGATACTTGATCAAAAGATGATCGCTGTTTTCTACGAGGCATAATTGATCGTTTTTTTGAAAAAACCACAAGAAAAACACAATTGCCGTACTTGAAATCGTCGAAATCTCCAAGCCTTAAATAGCGCTTTGAAGTGGCGCCACAGGCGCGCGTGATGTGCGTCTGCGCTGAAATTCTAATCATTTGCATATCTCACCTCCGCTAATGCATGTTGTAAATTTCATATTATTTGCATGCTTCCTTCAGGGTGTTGCATTTACGGTGGCCAGCAGTGTACATTTGATTAAATGCTACACCAATAAATATTTAAGGCGTCAAATTGTTGAACAAAGTGGAAATTCGTTTCAAAACGTCTGAGGCAGATGGATAATCTATATTTCCCGGGCCGATCTAACGATTCAGTCTATCACAGATCTTGCACGTTATACGTGACGTATTTTATTGAATATCGAGACCTAGCTTCGAAGAAAAAGTTAAAATTTCTGTGCAAAGATGGCGCTAGAAACGCCGTTCTATCTGTCCGTTTTAGTGAGTGGTTTCTACTACATGAAAAGTCAAAAGGGAAACGCTCACTTTGATGACAGAAACGAGTTTTTGCGAGATTTCGTTTCAGAAAAAGATATGGAAACACGCACCGAGATGATTTCGGAGGTATCTCAGAAGCCATGAAATCGAACCCTTTAACCTGAAACGCAACAGATAAAAGAAGCTTTTATTTTGATAAGATATGCAACACTGAGTTTACATTTTCGTCAATACGAGATACCCTTTTAGAGCAGTTCAACATTAGAAATTACTACGTCCATCATATTTTTTGTGGGCAAACATTTCGGGTGCCTTTAGTCTGTGGTGGTATCAGTCTACGTTTCAAAGTAAGTCGCGTAGCTCAGGTAATGGTTCAAATTAAAATAGCTTTTTCTTTGTCGTGCTGAGTTTGCTGACAGCGAATCCAAATTAGAATGCAGCGATCAAGAAAGATTGATAAATTATGATTAACGTTAAGGCCTTTTTAATTTGGTAGGTAGGTTGTTAATTAACGTAGTACTGGATCAACACAATATGTTATTGGAGGCGTTTCGGGATCAATCCCTAACGGAAAAATTCAAGGACAGTGCCTCAATTTCAAACCACGGTCAGATAACGAGGTCAACATCTGAGCTGGCACTCCATTCTCCAAACTTCCACACCATGTTAAATCGAGGACATCTGAAGCCACGACAGATTTAATGTGCACCAGCCCCCGTGTACAGGACGGCCTTTGACTGGACTGAGTTTCGAACTCTCAACCCTCCGGTTGCTAATCCGTTGCTCTTCCAACTATGCTACCACGGCCTCCCTTTTGAATTTGAGAAAAGATGCTATGCTGGTAGACTAGTCAGAGTATTATGTTTATTTAAATTTTTTATGTATTTTAAAGTTACTTTTTTACCTGTCTCGATATTCATGGAACCAGTCGACATATTCGTATGGCTATAAGAATTAACATCCACGAATTCATTAAAATTTCAAACGCTTCGAGATAATCATGTTTCATAGAAATTTAGTAAAAAACATTGTTTCAAAGCAAAAAACATTTCTGAAAACTTTTAAACCACGATAAAATGAAATGGATCTCAAATGGCAGTCTGCTGATCTCTATCACCATAGAATTCGAAGATTTCTCCAGGATATTTTGTCTGGTACCAGCTGAATTGTAAAATGTAATGTTTGTATTGTAACTGTAACAAGTGTTATTTATTGTCCCAAGCATGTGTGTGAGTTCATGTGCCTTTAAGAAGTCCATCACCTGAAAAGGTTTAAAATAGAGATCTTCCCTGAACAGATCGAGACAAACAAGGAAGTATCCCGAAGTAAGCTCTATATTGGTTTTTCAACATACATGGAGAATATTTAAACCATGATAAAAATGAAATTGAGCTCAAATGCGCACTTGCCAGTCTAGAGAGGCAATTTCACTCTACCATCTTTCAATTTGAAGGCACCTCCAAGTTGAGAGAGAGATAAAGAGTGTTAATACTTATAGATATGTTTCGTTTAATTCTTGATTCCTTCTGGGCAGATTCGTGAGAGAAAAATGAATTTCGCATTGCATGCCAAGTTGAAAGCATGAATCAATTGGTTAGAAAATAAGTTCCATTTTATTCAAAGTGTTGGGAAAAATAAATATCTGTTATTTGCACCTTTGGTGCAAGAGTGAGATTTATTTTTTCTTTAAGAAAGGTGAGATAAAGATAGAAAAAGTATAAAAGATGAAAGAGACAAAAAGGTATAACGGATATTTAAAAAGAGGCGATGAAACAGTTTTCCGCAGAGAGTTCATAGGAAAAGCACGGAAAAATAGTTGTGCAGATAAGCAAAGCTAAGGGGTATCCTAGATTTAACATCATCCCGAACTTTGGGTCCTAAAGTATTGAATTTTTAAATCTCGAAAGTCTTGCTTGTCGACGATTGGTCACTGTGTCATGTGGGATTTGGGTAAAAATATTTTAGGATCGGGATAACGTACTTTTTCTGCTTTTTTGAGTTCGTAAGAGTAGCAACTTTGAGCTGTTTTGCTTTTCTCAAATTTAGCTTAGATTAAATTTCAACGTGTAGAGTTATTTTACTTTAATATTATAGACATTTGTGTTGGGCCCATATATATACATATACATATGGACAATTCCATAGAACATAGGACATTCGAGTGAAAAAGTTAACTCAAATTTTCTTTAGTTCTCTTCTAGATAGTTTAAGTTTTTATACTTGAATTTGGCAACACCTTATGCATCTGTTTTATCAGTACGTGGTTAACTGTTCTAAAACTAGAGGTGAGAAGATTTTTACAGTGAACTTGGCTGTCTTTGAAGGTAATTGTCTTTTAATATTATTGTGTATTTTTGTTTAATTTTTATGCATAATAGAAACACTGGTTTAAGTAGAGGAAATTATGTCTAATTTTGTAATAGATATCAATAACTCTATTTATGGAATAACTTCGAAAAAAGTGCTTAATATAATATGACGTGAGTCACAAACTTGGTTTTTAAAACTTCTTTTATAATATTCTACGTTTAAAATTAAAAATCACTTTCCATCTTACTTGTATGAAGACTAAGAGTAAATGAAAAATATTTTATTTTAATTCATGCTTCTTAAAAGATGGAACATATTTAATTTTGTTATGGAGTCACACATGACCTGTCATTAAGTTAAATGTTGTTCACAAAGAATTGGCTTTCATTTTTGTATTAAAATTTGAAGTGCAAATGATTTTGTGATAGATTTATTTTTTATTCAAACTTGTTCTTTTTCTCGATATAATAAAAAAAAATATGTCATGGCACCTACAGCAGCTGCAGAGAGGCACAGAGAAAAATTAAAGCAAGAAGGAAAATATGACGAATATAAAGAAAAGCACTATCTTACCATGAAGAAATACCAATGCAGAAGGGAAGGAATAATATCGAAAATGTCAGTAGCTGTACTAAAAGATTTAAAATAAGAAGAAAGAAAAAAAAGTTAGAAATAGAGTTAAAAAGATTCGCGTTTTAAGAAACAAAAAGAATTCAAAGAAAGAAATACTCCAATTGTACGAAAATGTGAACACTTTCTTCAAAGCTATGACCACAGCAAAATGCGTGGTTTACCTAGTACACCATTCCGTAAAGAAGTTATGGCGGGGAAATTGCTTAACAGCATTTGTAATGTGAGTATAAAAGGAAGTTTTGATTCAGTTAGTAATCATTCGAAATCATCAGCTTTGAGTAGAGATATAGTAGACAAATAATATCATTTTATGAACAAGATGATATTATCCGAATGGCTCCTGGACGTAAAGACGTCGCTACGAATTGGGAAAATGGCCTTAGAATAATAAAAAAACATAATCTTATGTGATCACTGAAAGAAGTATTTGAACTGTTCAAACTGGAAAATTCATCAGAGCTTGATAACAGCAAGTATTTTTAATTATGCTCAAAGCATGTTCTTTTGAGTGCTAAGATTCCGCATTATGTTTTCTTACGTATATACCACGAGAATTTCATAGGTGCTGTAAATGCATTACGCTTTTATAATGAAAGTGTTCCCATTTACTGCCATTCATTCTCGGAAAAATTATTGTGCAGTCCTTCTAGAAATTGTTGAGTAAACCAATGAAGTATTGGCAAAGATGCATAAGGTTGTACAAATTTATATCCACTACCTGGAATTTGGTATGACATGGCATTTTTGGAAACGAGATACAGAAAGCTATCTTAAAAAATAGAAAATTTTGGGTCATATTCCGATTTGTATCAACTTATTTCGGGCCCCATTCGGCAATTTCTAGAGCACTATTACTTTATGCGCCACCAAGCTAAGGTACATTAATATATGCATGGATCTTGTAATTTCAAAACAATTGGGGAATTTGTGCGTGATACAAGTAGACTTTTCTGAAAACTACATTTGTATCTTTCAGGATGAGATCCAATGTGCACATTGGAAACAAAAACAAATGAGCTTGTTTACAGCTGCTATATATTATTTGGGTTCCATCTATCTTGTAGTAATATCATCTGATTATCTGTATCATTACAAAGAGCTGATTTCTGCATATATCTCTTTTTCATTACAAAGTATTCCAACTAGTGTGCAGAATGTTGAAATTTGATCTGACGGTGAATATGTGTGGGGCAGTTTAAAAACAGATGCATAGCAGCTTCTCTTAACACACTGGAACAAAGTACAAAGTATCCATTACGTGGAACTATTTTGTAACATCACATGGTAAGGGTCCAGTAGACGGAATTGGAGGCAGTGTGAAGCGATAAGTTTTAGACCGTGATAAAAAGGACGCGTTAGTAAATAATGCGCACGAATTCATAAAAGCTATTAAAAAAGTAATGAAGACAAATGTTTTTGAAATTACAAGGGAAGAAATAGCCGAGAAATTCAGATATTTAAAAACAGCATATATGGGTCCGGAGTACTTACAATAATAGGAATAAAAAGATTTTATTGCATTAAAATATCAAAAATGCTACCAAAGGGGTATATATACATTTATATATATATGTATATATATACATATATATGTATACATATATATACGCAAATGTAATATAAATAATATAAACACGCAAATTATATTGTACTTTTGGCGGATTGCTGCCCACACCCAGAAAACACCATCTTGTGTTGTCTGGGTCAGGCTCCTCCATGATGACAACGCCCTGTTCTACCAACAATGCTTTATTTGAAATTTTTTTTGATATTATATTTTTAAAGTAATTTCATTAAATTTCCCTCTGGTTTGAATTTTTAAATTATATATATATATATATATATATATATACATATATATATATGTATATATATATATATATATATATATAATATTTGCATTATTAAAACTATTTTTATAATTTAAGCATCATCATTCTGTTGTAGCAAATTCTTTTCATGGATTATTATTTCATTGTATTGTAATTTATTATTTTTTCGTCACAATATTTTTGTGTAGCACAAGGAACGAAATTTAAGAACCTATTGTAAAACAATAGATACTAGTAAATAATACTAAGGAAACAATTTGCATCTAACAATCTAAATTTTATGTCTCAAGTTGTAATCGAAAATAATTACAAATTCCTCCACTCAGAACATTTTATTTGAAATAAAAGCATATAAATGTATTCGATTTCCAATCCTCGATAAACATGTTTTGGAAACAAGAATTTTGAATGTTTCATTACACTCATCGTTACGGCCTGCAGTATTTATGAAAATGCGCAATATATTGTGTGCTAAAAACAGTCGAATGAGACAACTGATCGATTAGAAACTTAAAAAGCAATTTATACGGAATTTAACGCTGCCTTCCTAGCATTGTCAGGCGCTTTTGGTCCGTTGATTTTGATGGCACGCGTGCCATATTTGACCATGCTACGCCAAACACAAGAGGGTGTCAAGTAATCGACCTACACACAAGAGAAGTTTTACTGAAGCATAAAAGAGAAATACGCCAGGATAAGTTACAAGAATCGAGGCCTACAACTCGCAGGTTGCTAGCTCAGTGTACAAACCCACTGAGTTACTGTGACCCCTGGAATTTTTCCGAACTGAAAGGAGAGAGCTGAACTAAAAATGTTATTCATCGTGATATTACTGTAAGTTATCATTAAATGAGCAATTTACTAGAAATGAAACTCATTGATTTCGAATCTTCGTGGGTTTTACAAGTAATCACTATTTGTTACCCAACTGTCCCTTTTCATCCCTATAGTCAGTTTAATGTCTGCGTTTTATAAATTCTATTCCATAATTTATATTTACTTGATAGTCAAAAAAACCTCAACGTTGCAAAATATCAATTGATCGTTTAGTTGGATTAAATTACTGAAATTTTACAGTAATTTGAAGGAATAGCGTTTAAATAAATTTCTACGCTTGTTTTCTTGATCTACGGTCATTTGTGCTATAAAAGGGCTAAGTAAACTATAAAACTGAAATAGATTTTACAATAGGAAGGATTATATTTGATTTTGCAGCTAATAAATCTTTCAGAAGAGTACTCGAACTTGAAATTCTTGCTTTAGCCTTTTCTGAGTGGCAAATAAACACAGCCTTTATCTGCTGCACATTTTTCAGCAAAAATGTATATAAGTTGCAAAAGAATATTTATTTTCATTGTGTTGACTTTACCGTTGTTTGATAAACGGAACAGAAATAAGTTTTATCAATCCAGATCCGAGAGAAAACATTAGAAACGGTATCTTTTATAAATCATGAGAGAAGCGTATTCCAGAAAAGAGCTCCGGGAGCAGAATAGTAGAATATTTTTATAATAAACACACAAAAAACCTTGTAACTGTCGTACTGATATTTGGTACGTTGCCAGATCTGAGACTCGTTTACATGGACGTCCTTTTATATACTTTCATTCGACTTTTTATTTGTTTTGAATAGTAAAATTGTTTACATAAATATTTCATGAGATAGGTAGAGCAAGTTTTGCTTGGTTTTTCTTTTACACAAGTTTATACTGTTAATTCCTAAAGGTGAATTAAAAAAGAAGTCCCTCGTTTGGTGAGCTCACACGTTGATTATCCTCGTTTCCCAACTGGTAAATGCACAATAATATATAAGAGCGATCAAGAAATTTTGCTTTAACTACAAAGTTCTTTGAAACCTAATTATTATTCATTGAATTCTTTAAACTCGCCAATTTATTCACTGTATTCGAAAATATTTCCTGCATTGAAAACAAAAGATGCTAATCTAGATAATTGAATCCAAGTTCATTTGGGAGCACGGAATTTATTTCCTTTTCCATTTTTAATTATTTGTATTTTGAATCATCGACCTTATCTTATGTTAAAATATTATATTCGGTTGCTTCAGTAATCGTGACATTTATTGCAGCGCTCAATTTGGATGAGTTTATTGAAATGACCAGAAAGATTTCGAGATGAACATTGAGATCAAACATTTTATTAAAGTAAGAATTCAGAGTTTGTTTAGTTCATTGCTTATTTTATCACTAAAAATTAGAGAACTAAAATGGGATGATTGCTTTTCTGTTAAATTCTAAAATTTTGAAGAGTAGTCAGTATCTAAAGTAGCCATATTTAAAGTAGCCATATTTAAAGTAGCCATTTAAAGTAGCTTTTCCTTTAAACTAAATCAACAAAAACGATTAGGAACTAAAGTATTCTTGTCAGAAAATTGTAGCAAATGTCATGCTTCAATAACTTGGTGGTAATGTAACAATTTAGTATCTTCATGATATGACGAAGACAGGATCGTTGTTTAATATTATCTTTATACATGATTACATTATGTGGTTCCGAAAAAAGACCTAATTGCTTGGTATCTAGGCAATTATTTGATCAGGCGTCACATGATCCATAGAGGATAAATTTTTTGAGAGAACATTTCTTAACAAGCTCTCTTTTATTTCACGTGCCACTAAATATAATTTTTATATCCTTTTCCAAGCAATTGCACCACTTCGAATATTTAGTCATAGTGAACCGAGTAAAAAAGAGCAATGCATTGGAATGTACGAAAAAAACAAATATTTACTGTAGTATTTATAAGAGGAGATTTCGTGCATCCAATAAATACTTCTACAAGAGCTTTCTATCGATTCATAGTCACGTACTAATCTTTTATAGCACTACATAAATTGAAGTTGGGAATGAACAAGAATGTTGGAAATGAACAAGAATGTTGGAGACCCCTCAAAGCCAGTTATAGTGGTTGTAAAACATCTTATATACTAATGCAATGCTCAGTTTAAAGTAAAATCTGAAGTGAAGTTACGTGAAGATAAGAGTTGAGTTGATTAAAAACGCAAAAGGAATGATGACACTGGTAATGCATGAACGAACAAACTTGAAAATCAAATGATTTTGAGTTTTTAATCATTTCGTGAAAGAATTAATTTTATAAATATTGAAGATTGAACACTCACTATTAATAAACACATTCAAGTGTGCGTTGGATGAAAATTGTTTAGAAAATATACATTTGAAAAAAAAGCGAACATTTTAATACCATTTATGACAATTGCTTAACTTCTAAGCTAGAAATTGATTGCTTCAATACTAAACCTTAGCCTTTAACTCATAACATAAGAGATAAAGAAGTCATTTTAAAGCGAATATATCATGTTTTTTTGTCATTTTTAAAGATCCTATACGTTCACGCCAGACGGATTAATAAATACTACCGTCCATAAGTTTGGAAACAACTCGATTATAGCTCAAAACCAATAAAAAACAACAAATATGTTGATAATGTAACAAAATACTTAATTATTCAAAATAATTGTAATTGCTCTTAATATCAAACTTAACAAGGAAAGAAATTATATTTTGAGTCTAAATCTTTGATTCAAAATACCCACATCGCACTTCCATCAAAGCTTTGCATACTCGACGCATTCTAACAATATGTATGTATTATTATTCAGAGCCTATCTTACTTTTAAACTCTGATCATTAAATGGTTACAGAATATGGACTACTTTTGAAACTTACTGCAAATACATTAGTTCAGAAAAGAACTACTTGACACATAGAAAACTTAAATTAAATTTTAACTTTCCCTACTTCTTCTATGATAGTAAAGGAGTAATATATGGAGAATGCATACAAACTAAGTAGATGGATTCTTGACAAATATAGTTCGTCGAAAGGACATTCATAAAAAAGAAGCTGACGAATTTAAATCGAGCTTAGTAAGCCAGTGGTTGTAACTTTAAAAACTCTTACCGCTCAGCCTACCTAGAGGGCGTAAGGCTTACGAGAGGTGGTTAAGGGAACCCTTTTCAGGTCCTGTTCGGTCCTCAGGGCCTCTAAAACGACTTTTGGAACCTAAAATGCACCTTTCCCCAGTTATTTCTTCTTTAAATGCATTTTAAACAAGTTTTTATTCCAAATAAAGCGGTGTGCTGAGTTTTTTATGGTAACCAAAGTGTAATGCTTTCTTACTACGAAATAATATAGCAAAAACAAAAAGTCAACTATAGCGAAAACAAAATTTCAGTCAGTCATATCTCACAATCCAATATGTGTTCTATATCATGATATTTTCATTCCCTTTTAAAATATTTGCCTTAGTTAAAAAATTTTATCTAATATTTCAAAAAAACCCTATCATTTTAAAGATTTTTAAAGCTCAGAATTCTAGAAGCACAGTGCTTAAAAGCTGGATTCAAGGAGATTCGAATTTCACTATGAATGGCTTAGATATTTTTTGCCAAACATGTGAGAAACGGATAATGTACCCTTTATATTTAAAAAACATGTAATACTTGGTTAAACTTAACTTTGAGTTTTTGAAGAACTAACGGAAAGCTGGGAATACTTATCCAGATCTTATCAATTATTTAAAATAGATACTAGACATCGCGAAGTTTACCATTTTTTCTCCCCTGTGGAAGGAAAAAGCAGGAAAGCAACGCCCAACTAAATAGTTTTATTTTAATTGAACAGTTAAAAACAGTTCCACTCATAAAAAAGGTAAATTTCAATGTAATAATTAATTAATCTAAGAGTAAGACATAATCAATTCCATTCATATTCGTCAAAAATTGAATAACTGCTAACGTCAAACACCACACAATTGAGCAACGATTTTCGCTTTTGTTTTAGAGCAGTTTTGATTACTAAGATCCTAAGCCTTTGGAAAAGCCCCAAAACAAACTTCCCAACATAAAATCTATTAAAATTTTAAAAAATAATAAAATTTAATAAAATTGGGCTAAAGAAACTTAAAATATAATTGCCAATTAAAAAGTTTCATGTGCAAAAGGCATATTTCTATGATAGTTCAGTTTTGTAGATTACGTGTGTCCTCTTTCCTTGAAAGAACTAAGTACATTAAACTAATGTAAAAGGGAAAACACTAAGCTATGTGCAAATAATCGTTATTCATATAAAAAAAGTCCCATACAGCTGACTTAGAGTACCAAAGTTCATAAACAAGAGCGCGAAATAAATTTTTTATGTACGATGTCCATAGTTAATGTAATCAAATTTTTGTGAATGATTCAAATCAATGTAACATCATTGTAAAATCGCCGTAATTAAAACCATAACCTTTGCTTATTTAAAAAAATCAGTGAAAACATCAATAAAAATGTATTACACTGCAACTGAACAAAAAGGATCTACGTCAAAAATATATTGGTCTTTCTTGTATTCCTCTTACAAATAAGAATACTTATGGATACTATAATACTTAATACTATAATTACTTATACTATAATACTTATAGAAGATGGAAATTTTTTGCATATTGTCAGAATAGTGGAACCGCGAAAGGATAGACACGCGTAGGCTACTTGTGACCGATAGTACAGCCTACGAGGCATAGCTAATGGTCTCCACCGCCTTGTTGAGGAGATGAGGGGCCTATGTCCAACGGTATAAATTCTTTATCTATTCAGCAAAAAAATTCTTTAAAAGTGCCAAATCCTGTTGAGAGAAGGTCTTCCGGATGTTCTTCTTCCTCTGGAACATATTATTACTTGGTGGGGAACGTGGTTGTCTGCAAAATTGTATTCTGTCGATTACTATGTGGATATGAAAAGCTTATTGGAATTGCTTCTAGAAGATGGGGCAGTAGCCATCACTTCTGGAAAAGAAGCTTTAGATGTCTCTACAACTATTAATGGTCTAGCTTTCGTAAAAACACACTACAACTACTTAGTTTCAACCATTAGAAGATTGGAGGGAATATGATTGCCGTTAACTGAAACAATAGATTTGATGGTTCAGATGGAAAAACTTGTGCTTGGACCGGTTGGCATAAATGTATCCAGAAAGTTAGATACTGTCCTAAAAAGAAGCCCTGACTTCAGAATTATTGTGAATGTGTCCCGAGTTCTCTGTGAAAAAGATTTACTGTGGCCATCCGTTGAAATTACTCAAATGAAATTTTCTTTCATTGAAAGTGTTTTGTCAGGACTGAAATGAAATCTGTCTGAAGATGGGAGGAGCGTTACTAATGAAAATTTATCAATGTATTTGATTGTACAATGCCACAAATATGTAAAACATTATTTTCTTTACATAAAGTTTGGTTTGTCGCTCTATGATCCTTCTTTGCTACACGGGGGCTAAATTAGATGTATGCAGTTTAACATAAACGTTAAAGAATAAGATTGTAAGGGGTAAATTTTTGCCAATCTCAAGAACAGGACTGTCTAATAGAGAATTCTAATCTCTCTTGTCTCTAAATTTTAAGTCGGTTAACGACGTAATACTAGTATTTGGCCAGTCTTGCTTCATTTCGAAAAACCTCCATCCCTAACTGTTATCGTAAAATCTTGACCTGTTTTTGGTACGTTTAATTATTCTTAGTTAACTAATTATTAAATTAAAATCGTACTATTGGTTGTCATCCCAATAGATCTCTGTGACAAACTGCAAATGTTACAATGTTACTTACAAAAGACTGAAAACGTGGTTTAAAGTTTGGCATTATATCACAGAAAAAAGCGCATTAATCTTATATTACTATCGAAAGTGATATTTTGTTAGAACCTACAAAATCCTAAAATAGTCAGTTAAGAAACTTAAAACACGTTGGAAAACCTATTCTAAGATTTAAAAACCTAAAGATCCGGGGTTAACAATTCAGGTAGTAGAAATTGAGACAAAAATTGTTTTGAAGATATAGGAAGACTGAGAGTGGTATTGGTGGGCCAGAGAGAAGTCTAATGCAGATAAGATGGCGTTTTCTGCGTATGAGCAGGAAAATTGCTGAAAAATGCACATACTCTCCCCCAAACAACACTGTGAATGAAGTAAAAGCAGTATGATAGCATACAAATACTAAAAATGAGGTCAGATTATGTCATTTTGATCTTTTATAAACTAACCAGACCTTTGTATGTCATACACTATGTTTTGGTTTACTGATATGGTAGACCAAAATTTGTACTTTAATTAAAATTTACCGTCAAAAAGGTTCGAATTTCTTTTAAAAAGGTCAATCTATGTATATTGAACCTCAGTACTAGCAATAAGTTCGAGTGTATCAGTTGAAGACACACCTCTAGATTATTTTATTCTATCTCTGAATTTGATAGTTGAGAGGATTACACTTACAGAACTCGGATTTGAATTTCTTTCACTCAAATTTCTTCTTGTTTGCATCAGTTTCCAAGAAACAATAAATTTAGCATTCAAAATTAACTAACACTTCAATCCATTATCGTATATCACATTTTAATTTGAAGGAAGTTCGAATCAAAATTTGGTCGTGGCTCAGTGGGTATGCCCACTTCAAGCAACCTTCTGTGGAGGTTCGATTCCTGCCAGGTGCATTCCTCCCTGGTTGTATTGTATTTTTCTCTTTGTACCAGTAAAACTTTCATTGTGTATGTCTCTATTTCTTGATGTTGTATGTCTTGTGTCTGGCGCAGCATGACCAAGTATGGCTCTTGCTTCATAAAACTTCAAAACCAACCAACCGAAACGACTTAAAATCTGATCTCATTTTAAAGATTTGTATCCTATCATTACCTTTAAAGGAAATCTGAAGGAATCCCACATTTTTGCGTCAGTGAAATCTATTAAAAATCTATCTTCAAGCATAAAAGGGCGAAATAAATTCCAGTTTGACCAAATACAATAGGGGAAAATAATGATAGTTAGACTTAAAACAACCAAGGCACAATGTAAAAAATTAGGCATTTATTTTAACGTTTTTGTTTAATATTTGTACTTTTTACGAAAGGTGGCCGAATATTTTGTGTGTCACTAGTCTATAGATACAGATTAAGTTGTTTACAGCATTATTTAGCCATTTGTGTTTTAAACTGTCTTTAGGTTCTGTTAAATGAAAATGTTCTGTGAATTTACCTCTGAATAGTGATCCGCGTCACTGACTATAACACAAGTGTATAATGATGCATATTTTGATGTAAAACCCTGACAAGTGAAAGATAAATTGGAAATGGCTGGTGAGATAAATAATCAACAATTTATTTGTAATATGCCTGAGATGTTGACAGTGGGTAAAAATGACTTGACTCATGATGGCAGTGATAGGCACTTGCAACTTCACTTCCCAATTCTCGGTGAAGAGTCAAAAGTACATAATGTTTATCTGCATGAGAGAATGGGACGAGGATGATACTGGTGGCCTATTACATGAAGTCGTCCCCAGAGTGAAGAAGAGTCTCCAAATCAAAGACCGAAGGATACTCCAAATTTTTCTTAGCTAGGAGCCATTTTTAAAGTACCTCTGTAGATTTGGACTCAAGAACACCCCTATATGCATAAGGATCCGATAGCTCTACCGTGCGCTATGTCACGGAATGCAATCTCATGGTATCCTAACATGTCTGACACCCTTCAGTAACCTAGATGTCGAGCGGAGAAGAAATGCATTCCGCCATAGAAAGTTGTCGAAGCCAGATATTACAAACTGCATGGTTTCCGAGCAACTCAATGTGAAGAACAGGACACAGCATTCTAGAATCTTGACACTGAAGATCCTCGAATATTTCAGGTTCATGAATTTTTAAATTAGTTCTCTTTCTTTTCTATTAACCCTCCTTGTGCCGAAAACAGTCCTGTAGTGGCCAGCCTCTGGTGAAAAATCCTGTTCTAAACTGTCACCAGTTCTAGCAAGGAATTTGTATTTATTACCTAGATCTTCAGTACCCCAGTTTTGTCTCGAAGAGGTAGTATATTGTCATTAATGAAATTGACCAGATCGTTATGGACGAGAAACCACGTCATTGGCTTAAACGACCTCATCTTCATGGACGAGATATCTCATCAGAACCACTTGGAAGGTCAAATTTTTATTCACAAGGATGTCCAGCAAACTGTAGAATCCCCCCTTGAGGAAAGTGTTGAGCTCTCATGGTGGTATGTATGTATGTTTAGCTGTGCGACGAGCAACCTTCCTTGTGTCTACTTACGTAATTATGTATGTATAAAAGTATTAAGGATCTAAGTAATATGCATCAAATGCTAGTCATATGTATTTCTTCTACCATTGTTCATGTCTCGGACGAATCTTCGACCTTCTAATGAAATAGACAGAGCATGTGGGAAGAGTCGCTTTCGTAAGATCTCAGAAGGGTAAGTACGTGGGCTTAAGAATCACCTCGGGCTGATTGGCTATCGAAACGCAGACTAGTGTTTCTAATTACTCTAAATAATCACTTTAAATCAATAATTTGTCTCACATGTGGATGCAAGCTTTTTCCACTACAATCATGAAACCGAGCGACTGAAAGAAATAGCATGAAGCTACGTGCACATTCTAAGTTTATTTCATTAGAAGGTCGATGAGACAAATTGATCTGCATGAAATGATATAACCTATGAGATGGATTCACTTGTCACGCACTAAATATATCTCGAATATGTATTTATGAAATTAAAAACTTCCTAACATTTTCCATGTGATATTAATATATACACGAGGGATGGAATTAAACATTTAAAGTAGAAGTTTAAGGATCATTAGTGTGTCTGGCCTTTCCTAAAATTTTATTTCATTGATAAATGCTGCCTCATGCGAAATGTAAGCATTATGTCTCTATAATCATTTCATTTTTCTCAGTAAAATTGGATTGCTAAAATCTCTCATTTTTATCATTATTTTCCTTGCCTTAAAAATTTTATGATAGGAAACATAATCAGTATAAAATAAAAGTACAGTATCTATCAAATAATAGGGGATTTTATATCTATTGGTAGAATTTGTTGAAATAAGTAAACTTTATCTGCTTTTTCCCCCTCTGTGAATACGGCATTCCTTACATCTTCTTAAATCGAATTAAAGAACAGTAGAGCTTGCAAAGTAGTGTTTTCTAATAAGAAAATCTCAAAATTATAAAAATAAAATTTAATGAGAATTTCTCCTATACAATTAACATTGAGAAAACGTAAGATTAGCGTTTTACTTGAAGAATACAAAATGTTTGATTGGGAATTGAAATATACAAGATTACTTTTCACATTTCTTCTTTTAAATGTTCAGTGGCTTTTGCTAGTGTAAAAATCTTACGATACAAAATTAGCAGCACTCTTTGTGAAGGACTGAAATACTTTGAAAATATACTTTGTTATTACACTTTTTAGCAAAGTCTGCTGAAATTTTTTATTTTATTACAAACAGTAAACAAAAGGATTAACATTGAAGTAAAAACATGTTTGATTTATTTCATAGATATGTTAAAATAATGTTTTAAACTCTACGAGATTATTAATATCCTTAGGAAAAATACAGGTTCAAACATTATTATCCTTCCCAAGTAGTAGACAGTTCTCCAATGTGAGTATGTTAAGCAACAATTTGGAATTTATTTGCATATCCTCAATGATTCTCTAAGCAACCCTCTAAGGCGTTATAGTTATTACTTCGGTTTCTAGAATAATTTTCAAATCCGATGGTGTGAAACTGATCTACGGACAACTATTATACGATGTAATAAAAATATAAAACCCAAGTACGTGTCTTCTGAATTGAAATACTGTAGCATGCCAGAAAATACAGCTCCGAATTCTTGATAAAATTATTTTTGGGAAAAGAAATGCTTTTTCACCAATACTGATAAAACAACCTGAGTTTCAACCGCAATCGCAAAACACAATTTATATATCTTCTATAACACCGCCTCCAGGTTAAAGTTGATTTAAGTATGGGAAGAAGGTATGGATATAAGAATGCAAATTGCTCAAACACGTACACAGCAATGTTAAATGTGTTCATTAAGTTAAAGTACGTTTTATAAAATATAAAACATTTCACGAAAATAATTTTAATTAATTTTATGTGATACTTGTATAAAGTTCTTAGAAACAGACATAAAACAAGACGACACGTTGAGAAGTTCAGTCAGTAAGTTATTGTGAGTACTCAAAGTATACAAAATATCATGAAAATATATCCAGCCTTTTCGACGTAATACTGGCGCACATAGACAAGAAGCACTGATTTTGCTTTAAAATGACACACAACGGATAAATAAATAAATAACTTGAAATGGAAAGAAATATTCAATGTACAAACAAACATTCTATTTTTGTTTACATAGATGTGTTATTCGGGTTTATGGGAAATAATATTCCTATCACTCTTCACCCTGCAGGCATTTAACATTATAACAAATTGCATTTCAATATACAATGATTCTTGTTTTCCTTCAATTGCACATTAGTGTTACAAAAAATATATATTATTTTAATCAAATATTGGTTATTTTAATTCGGAATAGCTATGAACAGAACTGAAAAAGGAGTAACCAAATCTATTCTAGAGAGAATTATATCGTATGTCGATACAGTAGTGAGTAATTAACAACGGGAACAAGATCGTTAAGAAAGAAAATTAAAAAATTCTCCCATCGAAACAATCAAATAACTATGTAAAACCATGTTTTCTTTGTATTAACCAAGTGTTTGAAAATTAGGGGATGATTTCGTTGTTAGATTAAAAAAGGGCTTTCTATTCATGCTAAAAAGAAATTTTTAACACTTAATTCTCAAGTATCTTAAAATCCAATCACTTCATTCCTTTTTTATAAAGAAGGAATTCCCGAAGGAATGATACCTCATGAGCTTACTTCTTTAGCCAATCTATAATAGTGCTTTAGTAATGCTAATTAATCCGTGATTAAGCACCGGTAAGGTATTAATCTTCGGATGAACGAGATTGAATTACAGGAATAGAAATATATTTTCAGAGACCTCAACACAGACTTCTTGCCTAAAAAGTGGTCCTTTGTACGAAGTTATTCAGCTTTATTTAAATATTTTTCAATTAGTTGAATTGATTTGGAGAAATTATCAACTTGAGTCCTGATCCTATCAAAATAAGGTTTTGGCTTACAAAACATATTTAATAATGGTAAAGCACCATGTGAGAGGATAAAATTAAAAAAACACCCACCTTATGGAAATTTTCATCACTAATTCTTATGTATCATTAGTAAATTGACTAAACTGATTTCTCAGGTCTGCACGGCTGATTGTATATATGCATTTCAAAAGACAATTCCCAGGAAATAACACATTCCTTAAAAACTGTATCGTCGGCTTACAAGAAAAACACACTAAGTCAAAATTTCAAGATGAAATGTATTTTTTAACTTTTCTAGACAAGACTGGTGATTTTTAGAACGTTCACTAACTTATTTTTCTTTGTTTATTCCTTCTTGAGAACCGAGCTTAATCCTCCAAGTGGTTTTGGCGAGATACGAGCATTTCGTCCATCAAGATCTGACAAATTTTAAGACAAGTTATCTCGTAGTCAAGATATTGGCGATATTTGTATGGTAACGAGATCAAGATATGGTCAGTTTTCAGCTAATCACGAGGTATCTCGTCCATCAAGGTCTTACCAGTTTTACTAATGACGAAATAACTCGTAGAGACAACCACCAAGAGGGTTAATGAATGCATAGGGAGAAGAAAATTTTCCCATGCGTTTCCTCAGAACTGTGTTTTATATATATTTAGTTTGTTTCACCAATAAGCCAACGCATGTTGCATACTACTAAAATTTAGCATTTTTATTTCTATGAGTATTTAAGTATCTTAACACATTTTAAAATTCGATTATACACTTTTTTGGAAGGCAGTGATGAACTTAGCAAGTATAGTATTTGTTTTTAAGTGCTTGATACATTCTTTTGATTTTTACAATTTTATGCATGCGAATATTTCAAGATAGGATTACAGAGATTAGAAATGCTAACTAGTTTTAAAATTAGTATGAAGTTGAATACATGTGAAGAATCATTTGAAATTGTTTCTGGTTTAATCAACGGTTTTCACTAGTAATTGTTTTTTGCTGCCTTTCATCAATCAAAGAAAATGTTTTAAGCTGAATACGTGTGATCGCGATCAAACAACTTTTTCAGTAAGCTAAATTTGGGAATCTTGTAGAACAAAGTTTATGCTTTTTATTTCACTAATAATTAAACTTTAATATGCATCTTAATTTCATATGTAATTCATATCATGAAGAAACGCCTTAATATATCTTAAAAATTAGGACATTGAACTCAGTAAACCGTGAAATTTGAATCGAGGTAGTAAAAAAGGTTGAAAATATCTGTACTGCATCTAGAAATTGCCTTTGAAGTGGACAAAATGTTTGAAAAATACATCCACTAAACCAATAATTTGGAAGATTGGGCACTTACTGAGTTCTAGATATATGTCTTTTGAAGAAGCCTTTTGGGATTGCCCAAACCACACACACATACACACAACTCCAGTAATTTATCCTCCATAAAAAAGTTATTCGTATATCTTCTTCCTTTAACGTTGAAACACATTTTCTGTACTTTTCTGAGTGTCTTTTACTGTACGAGATTGGCGAAGCTTTAATTTTGGAAGAAAGAAAATATAGGAAGTTATGTTTAGTAAACTTTATATGAATGGTGAAAATGGAATTTGACACCTTACGTACTACAATGGTAGAAGTTTCACTTCCTCAGGTCTTTTCGCCTTTGGTTTGAAATGCGCAAGTCGTTAGAAAAGAATTAACGACAGTAAAATGCTTCTAAAAGAATAGTTTGTCTTCAAAAAAAATTCTTCGCTAACAATTATGGGAAGTTCTACAAACTTTTATAAAAAGTTATGAACAAATATGACAAATGGTTAATTATTACTATAATGCATTAGAATTTCTGTCTGCCTCAGTAGATACATGAATTCTTATGTGACAACTTTATTTTGAGTTCTCCAGGGCTTATATTACTTATGCATTAGTAGAAATGTAAGTAATAAATTCCTAGTGTCTAAATACAGGAATGGTTTTACCATAGGAATTTTACATTCGTAGATATAAGGAATTTTAGTTCTTGACGAAATGTTTTGTTATTCTATTGGGTACGAAAGTCAATACCAACATTTATAATAAGATTGTCATAACTTTTATTTATAAGTTTATTTTTATTTTGACATTTAATGAATCCGTTACAATTCCTTTGATATTGCTATATAACTTCAAAACTTGTCTTAAAATTTGTAAATTTCAAAACTATATGACTGCATTTTGAGCTTAAGTATATAGAGTGCATAAAAATGCCGATAGATGAAATTATTTTTAAATTGGGCTCATTAATGCAACGCAACTACTCATATTATTAGAGGACACATTTAGTGCATATTTAATCTGTCATGATCATAATAATTATTATGAACTGCAAATGCTTTCATGTCTACTCAATCCCATATTAAAACTGTGTTCGATACGTGACAGCAGTTTCAAAGAAAATAAAAGACGTATGAAGTGGATTCTGATAGCGAAACGTAGTGGTTGGTAGTCTGATAACATTGCTAATATTATCCAATTTCCTTCCAAAAAGTGACATTTGTGGTTACGAAAAAGTATCAAGATATGGAACTTATTGTTTTACTCGTTCTCTTTTATGACCATTTGATTGAGATCGATCGACATTTCGTTGGTTTCTTTGCTTTGCAAATGTATTTATACTTAGCATTGGCTTTTTTCTATCATACATATTCCTTCAATATCATATATTTTATATACAAATACTTCTAAACAATCAACAACTCATATATAATGTATCAGCCAGCTTTAAATTTAAAATTCTTGAAAACAAATTAGTCTGCGAACTCAAACATTTGAAGTCATGCTGGCATTTTTTGCCATCGTAAAACGTGTCCGGACTAAAATAACAGAAAGAATACTCATTATGACAAACATTGTTTTAGTTGAAAACGATGCTGAAACCATTGAAAATAACTTTATAATTTCACTCCAAATATTTTAACATTAAGAATTTTATATCGTGATCAATTAATATCAATCTCCTTACAGTTATTCTGTTATACAGAATGTGTATACAAAAAGATAAACATATTTCTAAGTATAGACAGTATAGTACCTTATCGGGTCATCAGAAACCAATAAAAGTAAAACTTCAGCTAATTTTAAAACGTAAAATTTATTTTCATAAGTTCATCTTTTCTTTTTCAAAATAAAAGTTTTTGTGAAATAGTACTTATTTTAATAGTCTTCGGTCATTATAATGCATGGAATCAAGATGAAGGGTTTTACAAGTATTAATATTTATGTGATATCCGTCCATAACTTTACTAGAGCTGGTATTAAATTTATCTGATATTCAAATGGGCCATTTGTAATAATTCCCAGTTTTATGCCACGTAATGACTTCGATAACTGCACTATCCATATTTTCGAGTCATTTATGATTATACTTAACAGCATGTAAACGATCAGTTGGTGAAAACCGCAGTTTTTAAACATATTTTTTAGGTTATGAGATAGATGTTTGCTGAGTTTGAAATATAATTTTAGGTCAGAAAGTTTTCATAAACATTATAATATCGTAAACTCCAAAAGAGATAGCCTGTAGAAAATGCATAATGTATCTGTAGTGCAAAATAACCCTTAATTTCTTCAGTTTTAACTAAAAATGTAGAAAATGGTCTTTTTCAAGAAGATCATGCTGGAAATAAAATAATTCATAAACTAGATTTTTTATACATATAAATCATTAAAAAGTAAAATAATCAAGATAACAATATTCTCTGAAATAATGCATTCAATGAGTAGAAATAGTAGTCCCTAATTCATAAGAAATATTGTTAAAATGTTGAGGACAGCATTATTTATAACGCATATAATACCAGAACAATAAAATTAAACAAAGAAATGTTTGAACTTTGAAAAACATTGTCATAGAAATCAGCGTAGCGGAAGAATGATTTCTAAGATAAATTTGAAAAACGCATTCACTATTAGAAGATATTCTTCAGATACAGAAAAATACCAGTAAGATTAGGTAGGTAGTTGAATTTACGTCGCACTGGGGGCAATACAAATTGCTATTGGCGAAAGTCCCAGATCAATTCTGACGGAAAAGATCCGAAACCTCGTTATTTTGAATCACGGTCAGATGACGAGGCCAATGCCTGAGCTGGCACCCCACACTCCAAACTTACACACCCCGCCATAGTGAGGACATTTCAGATCACGCCAAATTTAACGTGCACCAGCCCTATGTACACGACAGTCTTTGATTGGATTCAAATTTATAGGTCTCCCAGTAATGATACAAACATAACTGCATTGCAAAATTATCACGTAATATTGAATGAGGAACTTATAGAAGGTCGATTGAGCACGCGCATTTAATAATTCAGAATTCCACTGCTGTAACATTCAGTAAATAAATCGTTGATTTACGAATGAAAAATGCAAAGGCAGAAAACGTGGTTCTGAGAAATAAAGTGCGTGTGTGTGGGAGGGAGTATTTTAGTTTCAAAGTAATATGAAAATTGTAATTTTTATCATTTTATTCTCCGAGGGACTCACATATCCGTATACATCCGTTCTATAATTTGCAATCTTCCCCACAATACATCTAACCAGTTTTTTCTAGGATTATTTCAACCAACAGATGTAGTTGGTAGACCAAGGTAGGTTGGTAATTATGTGTGTTGTGGGGAAAAAGCAATACTGCACTTCCCTGGAAATCTCGTGATGCTCAGAGGGTTAAAATTATTTATTGAACTTTGAGTTTACTCAATTTTTTAATTACTCATATAAGAGTGCTATCATTACGATTATGCTTCGCAATAGCAGGTCATTAATAAAATTACAATTAATAATGTACATTTATTCAATTATTTATGTTTCTCAATTGTGTTTTCTTTTTCATGTTTCACAAGAAAAATCTATTGGTTCAAAATTACGAGGTTTTGTGTCCTCCCTTTGGTATTGATCCCAAACCATCGGCAATAGTCCGTTGTATTTTCCAGTGAAACGTAAATTTAACTATCTACCTTGACAACAAAACCTTAACTTGTGACGACAGAAACGTGTTAGGGTTGGAATTCTTGAACTCGAAAGATTATTACCAAGAGGACGAATTGGGACCGGTACCATTAATATCCAAGGACTGATTGTATGGTAGGTAGTTGAATGTACATCTAACTGGAGCGACACAACGGGCTATATGCGACGGTTGGAAATCAAATCCGGAGGAAAAGATCCGAGGACAACACCCTGCAATATGAACCACGGTCATATGACGAGTCATAACCTGATCTGGTATATAACGTATTTTACAATATACTTATTAAAAAAAGGTTTAATAACTTTGTATCTAAAGAACACAACTTAATTAGTCATTGGAAGCACATGCGACATTTTTTATGTAATTCACCTGAAGTATTTATTACAGATCTTAAACAAAATGTTATTAGCACACAATTATGAATCTTCAGGTGTACATTCTTCTGAATTGCGAAATGATATCTGTTTTATTACTTTGAAGATTCGTAGAGGCCTTGATTTGACGAAGCTTTTTTTTACAAGCTTCTACATAACAAAACTCACTTGCCATTTTTAGTCTCTTGCATTGATTTTAACGTCCCCACGTGCATCATCCTTCACTGTGTGGGTGTAAATCCTTTTTGTTAAACCTTTAATAAAGAATGTATGTAACATATCTACAAATTGATTTTATTCATTGTATAATTGTTTCGGTGGAATAAATGTATTTTAACGATTTCAATGGAATGAGTGATGGGTTTCAACGAATAGTTTTGTTTTTATCTGTTACCTAACAGGATTTTTGAATGCTTCTTTCCTGCAATTCTTGGTAAAATTCCTTTGTTATTGAATACATTTCTATAGAGCAAACAACTAATTAAAAAAACCACCAAATATTTATTTCTTATCAGTAGCGTTGTAAGTTCTATAAACGATATGGCGGCTTGATTCCTTAAAGAAGTTGCATTGAGATGAGGTATAGACTTGAAACAATTTACGATACATGATTCAAAATTGTTTTTCGTTACTGTTCCCACACCAGTCCCAAACAATAACAAATTAAGCTTTCCATATTATCTAATTAATAAAACTTCGAAAGGTACTATTACTTTGACAGGTATTATTACTACAAATATTATTTTGCTTAGTTTTCCTACTTCAAAAATTAAAATGTAACAGCAACAAAATATTTGAATTAACGTATACACTATCTACCAATAAGTATTTGGACACCCATGCAAATGACGATATCTGCGGTCCTGATATACGTCATGCCCTCCGCCGTTAAATATCGTGTAGGAAACAACATTGGCATTAGTCGCATGCAAGATGCCACGAAGTGCAGAGTTATCTGATTTCGAGAAAGGTATAATCGTCGGGTATCACAGAAATGGCCGATCCTTAAGGGACATATCTAGCGAGTTGAATTACCCAAAATCGACAGTGGCCTATGTGATTCAGAAGTGGAAAGTGAGCGGTGATTGTCGGAATGTGTCCCGAGTCAGCAGACCCACGAAAGTGGGAGATAGAGACCGATGAGTGCTGTCCAGAGAAATTCCAAAGAACCGCACCCAACCGATGGCCCACATACTGCAGGAGTTTCAACAGGCATCCGGGAGCTTTGTTTCGATGAATACCATCCATAAGGAAGCACATCTGCTTGGTTTTCACGGTCGTGTTGCCGCCCATAAGCCTTTGATCGCAAAGTCCAACTGCGCTGCTGGGTTAATGTTGTGCAAAGCACGTTGAAAGTGGACCGTAGATCAGTGGAAACGGGTTATCTGGAACTACGAATCAAGGTTCACCCTCTACCGTTCGGATGGTAGGGTCTGGGTCTGGCGTCTGCCTGGAGAACGCCTCCTGCCAGAACGCATTGTGCCCACATTAAGGCGGAGGTGGAATTATGGTCTGGGAGTGTTTCCCCTGGTATGGACTGGGACCCTTGGTCCAAATTCATGGTAAGCTAAACGCCGACGCCTACTGCACTATTTTAGATGACAGTGTGCTTCCTACGATGTGGCAGTTTTACGGGTTGGACCCATGTTACTTCCAGGACGACAATGCCAGCTGTCATGTTGCGAGGTCCATCATGGATTGGCATGGTGACAATGGGGTTAACCGAATGGACTGGCCTGCCCAGAGCCCAGACCTGAACCCTATCGAGAACCTCTGGGACGAGTTGGATCGCCGAATTAAGGGGTGCAACAACCGTCCAAAATCGGTGAAGGAACTTGCATGTCTTCTCCAAGCCGAGTGGAAGAAAATACCACTAGCCGCCATACAAGGACTTGTGGAAAGCATGCCGCGGAGGGTTGAGGCTGCCTCTCGTGGAGGCTCTACCAACTATTGAATATGAATAAATTTTGTTTTTCTTTTCTATCACAGGTGTCCAAATACTTATTGGTAGATAGTGTATAAGCATAATAGTCGTCAAACCGCGCATCCACTCACAAGTACTTTTCGAGGCTTAGCTTAGAAACCGAACCACAACGTATGCAGATTGCATAAAAAGGACTATCGAGACAACGAAAGTTCTGTAGACAATATGTGCCATGATTCTATAAATAGACATAATGAAGAGTTTACTGTATATGATTCAAAAGGGTGTTTTGTTACTGCGACCACACCATTCTTAAATAATAACAAACTACGATTATCATATACTCTTATGAAGAAAATTTGAAAGGAATTATCTATCTATACGTATAATACAGAGTTGCGTCTGTTTTTATACAAATATGCACCATTTGACTAATCCACGCCAAATTTGATACTTATTCTTAAAAATCCTGCTGAAACGTAAGCTACATATTAAGCTACATTTTAATCCCCGTTCTATTTATCCTGGGTGTGCAGAGAGGACTAAAAATAATTCGAAATCCCCTTAGAATAACAGTAATAATGTTTTTTAGATTGTGGTTGAAACTCAGATTTTTTTTACCAGTATTGCTGGAAAAGTAATTTTTTCGAAAGCACTATTTTTACAGAATTTAAATTATACTACCTTTTTATTTCTTTCCAAAATGAATACATAATTTATGAACATTTGATTGCTGAATTCTGAGTTTATGTATTTGAGGTAATACAGTGAAATGTAGTTGTAATATTTGAGCAATTCTAATTGTTTTGAATGTCTTCTTTTGTAAGTAAATCGTTATTGTCTATTAAAAGTATTCAAAAGTATTTTTCGAATTGCTCTATTCCTGAGTATTTTGTGGGTCAAAATCCGACGAGTTTGCTTACATCGTTCATTTTCAGAATTCTACATTTTTTTAATGATCGAAATTTCATTTCTGTTCGTTCTGTTACTGTTGTACTTAAGTGTTCAAGTACTTTATATGTTGTAAATATGTAATTTAGGAGTTGGATTTTAATGAATTTATTTTGTGGAAAATATCTCTAAAAACATGAAAATTTTATTGAAACATGAAAATAAAATTTTCATGTTTCAAATTATGTATAAACTATTGGGTTTTCCTGGAAGCTGTAATTAGTAATCAAGTAAAACTTCATCTATTATTCTAAATAGGTGTATGTGATTTGCATTTAGGAACTGAATCTCTGAATTGAAAAAAAATTGATTCGATTGAAAACTGCATACCAGAGATTAAAGATAATTTAAAAAAAAACATTGCCGATCTTGGAGTATATGGTTAGAAAATATTCAAACTATGACTTGAAAAATTGAAAATGTTTTGTCTTAAGTGGCAGAAGATAGAGGTTGCTGACTTAACGAATTGAAGTAATTATGTAACTTAGCAACCTATGAAACATTCGTTGAAAGCAATGATATTGTTTATTAAGTGCATTGAAATCGACCTTCTTGAAAAATTATAACCGGTTACCTTTGCTTTGTCTGTATTGAAGACATAATTTTAAAACAAGTTCCTTTATGAAATGGAATTTCCAAGAAAAATGTACGTAATAATTAATCATGAATATGTTATAAATTTAAATTGTCATCCTCTCATTATGATGGTGAAATTTGAAATATCTCATCCCTGTGCAAGAGGGTCACAAGTCAAAAATATTGATATGAAAACTGAGTGCAAGACTACGCCGTATGTTTGTTATTTTTTTATAGGAAATGAATTTAAGCAGCATTCATAATCACTCCCAAACGTAAAAACGACTTAGTATCTTTTATCTTTAGTATCATCTTTTGTATAGTTTTGTCTTAGAGCAGAGGGCGATGTATGTGAAATATATTACATGGATGGATAAAGCATTTACACATATTTACATCCAAAGTTAATTGTAGAAGCTATAAAACTGTGTTAAAAGTATTCTATGTGCGCTCAAATAGTGCTTTCATTTTCCTATGAAAGAAGAAAATGAGTAGTCTGATCACTTTTTCAACCAACATATAACCAATTCAACCCAAACAGCGCCATTTATTCTGCTAAATTTTAGTAATTAATAAAGAAAATGGACTTAACTTAGCTTCCCTACTGCGAATATTGAAATGTAACAAACACACGCATTCGAATTAACTCATAAAAGCATAATAGTACGAATAGAATAAACACTCACTCACAAGTAATTTTCCAGGTTGGCTTGAAAAACGAACCTCAACCCCTGTTGATTCGACACTAAGGATTCTGTCGGATTAACGTATAAAAGCATAATAGTACGTCTAAACACACTTTGAGGACTTTACCAGGCTACCTAGAAATAGCAACTCAACCTATATTTCATGCTGATTCCACACAAAGAACTCGATCGAGACAATGTAAGTTCCCTACACAATTTTCGTCATGCTTCTGTAAAGTATTTTCTTTGAGATGAGAAATAGATATGAAAAGTTTATTGCACATGATTCAAGTAGGTTTTTTGTTAGAGACCACAACATTTCCAAACAATACCAAATTATTATTTTTAATATCATCTTATGAATAAACTTCGAAAGGCATTATTACTTCTAATTAAAAAAGAAAATTAACTTCGCTTAGTTATCCTACTTCAAATTATAAAATGTAACGCGTCGCAGAATGCTTGAATTAACGTTTAAAAGCATAATAGCACCCCCAGCCACACATCCACTTCAAGCATTTTGGAGGCATAGCTTGAAAAACGAGCCTCAACCCTTGCGAATTCCACACAAAGGATTCGGTCGAGACAATGGGCACAGGAAGAAGAAACCCGAACTATTTTTCAAAGTTTCCTCTCTCGAAAAGGGTATAGGGATAATTGACGTTCGAAGTACAGCCCCAATAACTTCCTTATTTCTTTTCTTCTATCCATTCTCTGCGTTCCGGCCATACCTTCTGAATATTTGGATTCCGCCGCAATGAATAGGGATACCACAGGATCTCAATATCGAGCGGCTGTTAGTTAAAGAATGAATAGCTTAGCTTTCCTCCGTGAGAGGCATTTGTGGTGAGGGAGTGCCACTTTTTATGTGCGTCTCGTCCGAAGGCATTCGTCAAATGACACGAGGAGTATTTGGAATTAAATTATGGAGGGTTTGTATCAGAGATTGTCTTTTCTGTGTTCCTTATGAAAGTTTGAATCCATCTCATATGCCCCTGCTTCACTTCATTGTATATCCTGTTTCGAAGCAATTTTAAGCCGTATTCTCTTTTATTCATTCTTGCTGGTGCGTATAGGGGAGTTCCAGTCGTTTGAAGTGTACAATGTAGAGTTGTGTACTGCAGTAATGAATAAATAACTCTACATTCTAGATTGTACAGAGTAATGAGTTATGTTCTGTATTAGTAATATTTACAACTGCCGATGCCTAGAAATTGAATTACAAAGTTCTTACATCAGGGATTGTATGTTCTGTGTCCCTGTATAAATTCTTCAACAACATTTATTTTTTGGTTTACTTCATTGTGTATCCTGTTTCGAAGCTATTCTAAGCCTTAGTCTATTTGATCCATTCTTGCGGGTATGAGGGAATTCCAAGTATTTTGAATGTATAATGAGTTATGTACTGCAGTTGCGCAACGCAACATTTGCGACTGGGGATCCCGAGATTGAATTTTCAAGTTGCTCTACTAAGAACTACGCGTCAGTAAAAGGGAGTGATTCCATTTTTGTCGCATCTGTACGTCTAGACATCCAAGAAATCTTTTTGTATCTTGATAGAAATGTCAGGTTGGTTTTTAAGGTATGTGACTACCCAAAAATCCTCGTTTCGGTAAAAAAAAATTCGACTTTTTTTATTTGTTCATTTTATAGGCCACACATTTAGGATTCAAAAAATGCTTTGTTTTTGTTTTAACGATAACTAGAAGCAAAGATATAGTATAAATAATAAACTGGAAGTGAAATTTAGGATACCGAAAGTCGACATTTAAAGAGTTGTAAAAATGCAAACAATTAGTTTGAACAACTATTTTCTCACTCAAACATTGTAAATGTCCAAATCGTTTTTTTAAATATAGAGTCACGTTTCCTTTATTTATTTTTATTATTTTATTTGCATCTGGTAGCTGTTTCTTTACTTTCTTTAAATACGTTTTCTGAGAAACTGCGTTTTGCTATTTTTTTTTGTTTACGATAGATATCATATCTCAAAATGTTTATAAGATTTTGAAATGAAATTTTGCCACAATGTTTTATTCATTTGTAGCTATGTTATGAACCAAAATCTAACCTCTCTCTATATATTTTTTATTTATTTTAATGACTATTCTTTTGAAAAAAATGAGATTAAAAAATGAAAAAAGAGAGTTTTTGTACGAAGTTTGGAATATTTCAATAACTTTTAGAACTACTGCAAATCTTTTGGTTCATAACACAGATAAATATGTTAGTTATATAATGTATAAAAATTATTGAAATATATTCATTAGAATTTGCTATAGGAGGTATGGCGTAAATGTAAATTTTCACTAAAATTTTGCTAAAAATTTCCTATATTTTGGAATTTAACGAAAATTTCATTGAAATTGCATTTAAATTCTTAGTTTTATACCCATTTTAATTAAAAACATGTATGCGTCAGTAAAATTTTATGTATTAAAAAAAATGCTTCGAGGTAGTCCAATACCTTAACCACAACTTTGAGGGATTAGGAAGGGAGTCTTGATTTTAAACAAACCTAACTCCTCGTACGATGATTAGCATACAAAATTTTTCATAAATGTTCATTCGGTATCAAAATATTACTCATTATAAAATTACAATAGCAAAACATTCAATAAATGAGGCAAAATAAATTAGACTTCTTCTGTAACTCGATTACAAACTATTCAGCAAACGTGAATGAATTTTATTTTAAGTTAAGCGGTGGTCCGGTTGGGGAAGAGTAACGGATTAACAACCGAAGGGTTGCGAGTTCGAATCCAGTCAAACACCGTCGTGTACAAAGGGGCTGGTGCGCGTTAAATTAGTCGTGGCCTCAAATGTCCTCACGTTGGCGTGGTGTGAATGTTAGGAGAGTGGGGTGCCAGCTCAGGTGTTGCCTCGTCATCTGACCGTGGTTCAAAATTGCGTGGTGTTGTCCTCGTATCTTTCCCTTTGGGATTGATCCCGGACCGTCACCAATAGCCCGTTGTGTTGCTCCAGTGTGACGTTAATTAAAATACCTACCTACCAACCTCTTAAGTTACAGGAGCAGTAGATAACGTGCTGTCATGACGTTTGTTTCATTAACACTGCTCGCATAGATCATGCTCAAGACCAACTGCGATTATTAACTGTACTGAGGTTATAAAAGCATAACATCTATGGAAGGAGGGTCAAGGCGCCACCTACTGAGAATTACAAACACCATTAACCAACCAAATACAGCAATCACCTCTCACCAAGATGATCGAGCATCAGTTGCGTAGTTTGGTGACAAGGAAGTAGCATAGAGACACGACGGTAGAGTACAGGAGAAAGTGCATATTTGAAATTGAAACTTATGTCCGCAAAGATTTGCATAAAAAAATAAACTTTATTTTACCATAATGTTTTCTTGAGTCAGTTGATGAGAATCCCTCAAATTAGTTATTAACGTTAACGGTTGTTAAAATGATGCGTATAAAAGTATCCTTTGCCTCATTAATGACTGGATAACAGTTAGAGCCCATTCTATGAATAAGTTGAGTGATCATACTGTTATTTAATGTTGATAAGCATTCGATACTTACAGTATAGTAGGAAACAACATTCAATTCAAAAAGATTGTACTTGGAGATACTGTTTTTTTGACTAGCAAGACAGTATAAGTTTTTTAAATTTCTGCTTAACCCTCTGCGCGAGATTTGCAAGTAGTGTAGTATTATTTTTACCCCACAACACATTTAAGGGCTAAATAACCACATAATTATTCGCTGAAAGAATCCATGGATTCTTTCAACCTTTCGACAAATTCTACTGTCCTTTCCTTAGATAAGAATCCTTTCAAATGATTCTGTCGGTCCTTTCCTTGGAAAAGAATGAATAATTTGTAACTATTCTATTGTCCCATTGTGTAGACTAAAATCCTTCGGAAAGTTCCTATTAGTCCTTTCCTTAGATTATAATCCTTAGAAAATTTTAGACTTTATTTAGACTGGAATCCTTTGGAAAGATTGTATTGCCCATTTCTTTAGAATATAATGCATTGGGAAAATTTTATTGGCCAAGAAAGTCGAAATTGATCATAAGTCAAGCAAAAAGGGACTGCAGGTTGGTACGTATAATTATGCGTGTGAAACACTCAGAGGGTTAAATATAATTCCGTAACCAGAAATGGCATGCTTTCAGTTCTTGGAATCCTTCCTATCAAAATATTATGGATACTGTGTAGTGAAAACGAGTTAATATTTCCTAAAGGAATTGGATACTCTAAGGCTACAAAGAAGCATGTAGAAGCATTTCTTGAAACCCTTTCCGAAAAACTGTAATGTCGGTTTTGATTTGTATAGATGTACGAACTTAACGGGGCATTTAGACGAAATTTAATAAAAATTTAGGATGAAGCTATTATCAGAAAATTTATTTGAATGAGATTTTTCAATTAACAAGTTGCAATTGAGCATATGTTCCATTTCACAGGAATGTCATGCTGTCAGTTTTTGGAAATCTTCCCATATAAACATTATGGATACTATGTAGTGAAAACGAGCTAATCCTTCCTAAAGGAGATTGAATACTAAGGATTCAAAGAAAATGTTGATGCATTTCTTGAAACCCTTTTTGAAAAACCTTAATGTCGGTTTCGATTTGTGTATATATACGAACTAAAGAGGGCATTTCGTCAAAATTTAATAAAAATGTAGGATGAAATTCTTATCTCAAAACTTCCTTGAATAAGATTTTTCAAATATCAATATGTTCCATTGAGAATATGTTCCACACAATTCACAGCAATTGAGAATATGTTCCATTGCTGTGTTACAGTCTGAAACATAAAAAATAATGTCCTGAACTACAAACGTATAGCTTCCGAGAAATAAATATGATTTCGTATGACCTGCATTTTCATATCTCAGAATTTCTGAAAATGATAAATTAGATTGAAAAAATACTAGGTTGAGCAAAGCAATACTGTTTATTCTACGTTTTTTAACCATGAGCCCATAAATAACCAATCAATAACTTCATAAATAAGCACTCCAGGTATTAGTAGTCTTACACCTACACTGAATTGTGTGTGAGTACAAAAAATTCAGATTCCAACATAATTTCAATAATTTTGATACCATATAATTGATACCAACATAATTTCCTTAATTTTATTACACAAATCACCAGATATTTTTGTGAAGGGGTTTAGTGCAGGTATGTTTTGTTACCTATGTTATATTAGGTTATGTTGCTAATATGTTACCTATAATTAGCTGATACCACAATTACTTAATGAAGGGAATTATAGTTATGCTGTAGAAGTGGTTAGATGTTATGGTAAAACTCTGTACTTTAAGCTCTTAATTTATATAGATAATGAATGTTTCCTTATTTTTTGGCAGTTTTAAATCAATTTATTTGTTTCTATAAAGAAGATAACGAAGGGCGTTGGATCGATTAAGTTTAAAAACAAAAAAAAACGTATCCTCTGAACGCGAGAGGGATCATAAGTTTTCTGTTTGTTTTGGTAATACGATTACAAAAATATAGAATATTTCTTCAATTCCGTTTTAAATCATAACATATATAGTTTTAATTTCTAAAAGGAAAATAATTATTCCAAGAATGCATGTGGGGAATTCTATGAAACACTGGACATACAAGTGAAAATAATTAAAAAAACTCAACTCTTCTTAACTTCTTTTCTTGATAGTTGAAAGTTTCTGTTTGAATTTGGTAACGCCTTATGCATTTTTTTATTTGTACACGGTCAATTGTTTTAGAAACAGGAGTGTGAAGAGCTTTTGCACAGAACTTAACTATTTTTAGTGGAAAGCTTCTCTAATGTTATCGTGTATTTCTATTTAATTAGCATATATGTTAGAATTACGATTTAAGTAGAGGAAATTACGTCCAGTTTTGTAACAGATAAAATACATTTTGGAAATAAATTAGAAAAAATGGCTAAATTCTTGTAACACGAGTCACCAAAAACTTAGTTTCCTTTAATTATTTTATAATCTACTTTTAAAGCAAAATGTTTCATTTCCCCTCTTAGCATAAGGACAAAGGATAAATGAAAATCTAATTCAATTCAAGATTTTTTAAAAAAGGTTGAGCACATTTATTTTTATAAAATGAGTGTCAAGTAACCTGTGTCATTATGTTAAGTATTGTACAGTTAGAATTGGTTTTCATTTTTCAATTAAAATTTTAAGAGTGCAAAAGATGTTCTGATAGATCTGGGTAAAAATTTGCATGTTCTTTTTATTTATATAATAGCGAATTTATACTATGGAACCAACAGCAGCTGCAGAGAGAAATCTCAGAGAAAACTGAAGCAAGAAGGAAATTACGACGAATATAAAGAAAAACAACCGTCCTACTATGAAAAAATACCGATGCAGAAGGAAAGAAAAAGAAATGAAAATGCCAGTTACTGCAGAAAATTGATTAAAATCAGAAGAAAGGGAAAGAAAGAAATAGAGTTAAAAGTATTACGTTTTAGAGAACAAAGAGAATTTAAAGAGTGGAACACTTCAATTGTACAAGAATGCTAATACTTTTGGCAAAGCTATGGCCAGAGCAAAACGTGGCTTACCTCGTACACCACATTGTAAAGGAGTTGTGCCAAGGAGGTTTAAAAATTTTCAAAGGGTGGATTTAATTTCAATCATTCATTCAGTTAGTAATCATTGGAAATTATCATCTTTGAGTAGAAAAACAATAGACAAAATAATATCATTTTATGAATAAGATGGCTCTGGACATAAAGACATAACGATTTGGAGAGATGACGTTAAAATAAAAAAAAACAAGCTCGTCATCAAATATACTCACTGAAAGAAGTGTTTGAAATATTCAAACTGTAAAATGCCTTAAAAGGTTGGTAAGAGCAAGTTCCTTAATTACGCCCAAAGCATGTTCTTTTAACAAGATTCTTCACAATGTTTGTTAGTGGATATAATATGAAAAATTTATAGGTGCTGTAAATACATTACACTTCCGTACTGAAAAGTACGGAAGCACTTCCGTACCTTCCCCCATTCATTCCCATAAAAATTATAGTGCACTACTTCCTCCAGAGATTGTTGGCTAAACTAATGTGCCATTTGCAAAGATGCGCAAGGTTTCAAAACATTATACCCTCAGGAGCCATAAAAACTGGCCAAACCTTGTATTTTTGAAAACGTGATGAAGAAAACCAACTCTTCAAAAGATAAAAGGTTCTGAGTCATATTCAGACTTGCATAAATTTATTCCAAATATATCTTATTACTCAATTTATGTAGCATTGTTATTTTAAGTGTTAGTAAGTTTAGACTATGAATATATCCTTGATCTTGCAATTTTAAATTTGTTTTTGGAAAGTTTGTGCATGATGTAAGTAGACTTTTCTGAAAACTATGCATACGTCTAACTGAGTGAGATACAAAGTGAACACTGGAAACAGAAACAAGTGACTTTGCTTACAGCTGCTATATATCATTCGGTTTTCATTCACCCTGTAGCATCGGATTGTTTGGATCATTCCAAAGAGGTCATTATAACATATACATCTCTTATTTGTTATAAAATATTGTAATTTGCGTGCAAAATATTGAACTTTGGCCTGATTGTCCATATTCCCATTTTAAAAACAGATGCAAAGCAGTCTCTCAACGCACTGGGACAAAATATAAAGTATACATTACGTGGGACTATTTGGCAACCACATATGGGAAATGGTCCAGTCCACGGAATTCGAGGCAGTGTATTGATGTTGCTCATCTTCTTGGTCTAGAAAATGCTAGACCAGGTCCATGAGATCTTTACACCTGAGCATGAAAGAAGCTGACTGCTCTAGGTCTTCCCCCAAAAAATTCATAGAGGAGCCGATGCAGTCAATGGTATGAGAGGGTGTTACAAGCGAGACAGTACAGGAGCAAGATGGAAAAACCTGTCTGCTCTTGAAAAACACACTTTTTATGTGCCCACTTCTGAGTCTCACGAAAGCAGTTAGCAATGATCTACTACCATAAAATTGAAGGGAAATCCAGAGCGATTAGCTGTATACTAATGATGAGTAGGGGGAGACCAAGGGCTTTTTGTTTTCACCAAGGACTTGACTCTGGTGCAATGAACGTACCCCTTTAAGTCCTGTTAGCTGCCTTATCGTGGCGAAGAGGTGACACTGGGACGAATGAGCGAAGTACGTTGAGAGTTTCTCTGGCCGAAGTACTCTAGGTGTAGAGGCCAATCCAATCTCCCCAACTAAATGTTGTCAAGCATCCTTTGAGGACAATCCAGAGTTCAGCCTTTAGGGTGCTTCTCCATATGAAACTGCAACTCTCCCATCGCTAAGGACCAGTCGGATGGATGGAGGCAATGTGAAGTGACAAATTTTCGACTTTGTAAAAAACAGGAAATTCTTAGTAAATAATGCGTACGAATTCGTAGAAGCTTCTAAGGCAGCGAAAACTGATGTATTTAAAAATACAAGGAAAGGAATAGCAGAGAAATTAGGTCTTCAATCATAGCATATTTAATCCAAAGCACATCCAATAATAGGAAAATAAGGATTTAACTGCATTAAAATATCAAATATTATACCAAGGGTGTTCAATCTATTAAGTGACAGCACTTGTATCATACCCATGAAAGCTGTTAGAAAAATCAAAGTTGAAGTAGGATGTGGTAATCTTACTTTACATCCTGATGAAGTGACGAAAATCACCAGATTTAACCATGGTAACGATTTGACGATCACCATTGCGGTAATGAGGTTGAGGTCAATGTTGTGGCCTCAACTGTAAAATATTTAATTTATATATTACTTATATGTTTTGAAATTATTTTACTTTCGTATTCATTACTAGTGTAACTATATATATATTAAACTGGATTGTTCATAGATCTATAAAGCTTTTATTTAATGTTTAACGCAATTTTAAATCAAAATAATAACTTCCTTCACATTTTAATGCATATAAAATGTATAAGCGCATGATTATATTTTAATTTTATGCTATTTTCTTCATTAATAATCTTATATATTTTCTATAGATAAAAATAATTAATTTTAGTACTGATTAAAACTTCTATACCGTTGTACATAAACATTCAACTTTCATAAGTGAGTTAAATAAAAATTGATAATTTACACTTAATTAATAAAACGATTTTATTTTTCAAGATTTAAAATAAATTAGAACTGTTAGCTAAATAACCTAATATTTTTTTACATAAAGATCTCTCAAGAGAATAGAAAGATTAAAATGTTTGAATGTTTTTAATGAGTATAAATTTGTTGTCATTTTTGTTAAAATGCGAGTCACAGATTATAACGTTGTCACTAGCGTAATTTAATTCACATTAAAGTTCCAAATTATACCACGGTTTTAAGAAAATACCAATAAATCTCCAAATAAATATTTTTAACAATATTAATCTTTTATTTAAATTAACTTCACTATTCAAAATTTGATATTTGAATGTAATGAGTCACATGAAATTGTCCATATCAAACAATGTAAATAGGTGTCAAAAATCTTAATTCTTGAAATGTTCTTTATTTATATATAACTTATTTTATTTAATATTATTTCAAATTCTAGCTTGAATTTATTTTACTTTTGAGTTTTTTGGTATTAGTTATTTCGTGTTTGTTAAGACTTTTCTGCTAAAATTGTGAAAACTTTATCGATTTAAAAATTCCCCTCATTACTATATTCCAAGTTTAGGCTTTGAAACTTTTAACGTTATGAGAGATACCTTACTCAATGTTTATGACATCAGTAAATTTAATGCGTTTCCTTAAGCCATAATGCATCCGAAATTTAATTGGAATCAGAAACTAGATGTCTACTAATGAGAATCTCCTGAACTCAATACAACGTTTTCAGGATCGACGCAACTTTTACAAATCAAATATATTTTAAAATGTGAGTTTGCTCTGCATACCTCTCATTACTGCGCAATGCATATTTCACGAATAAAAATGATGTTACTGCTAAATTTATAGCTTTCTCCCATTTTAAAATGATTTAAGGTTTCAAAAAGTATAATTTTTTAATCTTGGACAACATATTTGTTTCAAAAAATATTACGCATGCGAAATGTTAAATGTGCCGCATGCTGAAAAAGAATTTTGAAAGTAGTGAAGTATCTCAAGGTTGTAAGTTTTCTTTTATAATGCTGGTAAGTTTTTGATGCAGCCTCTCTTTGAATAAAGATTTTATTATAAATGCGACTGGGTTACAGATTTTTTCCTGATTTAAGAATGAAATATATTTTGAAATTAACGAATGAAACAAAATGTTGGTCTAATGGCCTAGTGGACATCCATCTAAACCATTTAAGTCACACCATTATCTGCGTTTGTCAACACATATAAAATCGTTTAAAACATTTTCTAAAATCATTCTATTCTATAGATTGTGTGCGTGGGTAAGCTTTTCTTAGTTTTAAATGATTTTATGATAATTGAAATACAACATTGAATTAAATTAGATTAAATGTAGCAATGAGTGATATTTTAAACATTATAAATTCTTAATTAAATACAATTTTCATTGTTCGTTTGAAATTGGAAGAAATACAGCTTTTTGTTTTCCGTATAATTGATATTAGCTATTAAAAACTGTTGTCCTGATGGGAATCTCTTGGCAGGTTAACCTCAATCCCGCTGACTAGATACTGTCTAAGAAACGTTGTTATTAGTCCCTCTGACAGAATAGGGTCCACCACTATTGTTATGAGGAGCTCAGACCAGATACAATCCACCAAATATTGTAATTAGGTCCCCAGACAAAATAAGGCCTACCAAATATTGGGAAAGAAATGAGAGGGTCCTTTTATAGTTGTCTGAATAGTGTGAACAGATATAAAGTCTACTCAAAGCTCGGAATTATATACACGTGTACAGCACTAAACTAAGAAAGACATTGATGGGAGTAGGAAAAATGGCAGGATGGAAGGGGAATGATGGAGGGGAGGGGAGGACAGACATGCACCAACAGGCTAGTGATCCGGTTTTAACTTGTTTTCTCTGGTTTTACTGTTGTATTTAACAGACAGTTTACCAGTTTAGAGGAAAATCCTAAATAAATAATAGTTAATTAGTTCTTGGATAGAATTTATGTAGAGCAAATTATTATTTAAAATCTATAAATATGTTTAATACGTTCATACAAATAACATTACGTTGCTCTTAAATATACAAAATTCGTACACATTAGACCTGTGATTTGTGATAAAACTGTACTTGATGGAATTTTTTAATTATTTTCCCAGTAATTAGCATCCAAAAAACTATAAAAAACACTAATTATTTTTAAGACAATTTTTTCATCGCAGACCTGTGTTAATATAAAGCTGGGTTTTAATAGGAATGGAAAGAGGGTAGAGCATTGGAATTTCTCATGCTAACAGAAATATATGATTTGGATGGATGAAACGTATGATCTGAGACCTCAATGATGAACCAAAAAGTGGAGGCAACATCTCTCGAAAACCCCATAGCATCGCAGCTGTAATCAACGACACCCCATCCCAAAAGACCGTGAGTACCACTCTCCTAAACACTTATCATCGATTCTCTCTTTTGACCCCTCAGAACACAAGTACCTCTAATGTAAAATTAATGACAGACAGTAGTTGGACTGAATGCTTCAACGGCTTAGAGTCTATCGAGCTTCAACTCTTTAGAGGTCTTTATTGAACATAAATTATTACATAAGAGATTCACTTTAATGTTATTGATAAATATAATAGTGTTTGCATGATTTTAAAATCTATAGATATAAAATGGAGTATTTGTTTGGACATTGAAAATTTTCACCCCATTTCGTTATTTATCTGTTGACCACTTATTTTAATGCAAAATAACTGGTTTCCTGCCTGTCTGTATGTGTGTGCCCACACTACGTCCAAACAGCGCTGATTTTATTTTCATGAAATTGTATATACTGTGAGCTCTTGCCGTAACTCCTAATAACTGAACTTCAATGCGTCAGTCCCTTTTACGTTTGTATGTTTATACAAGTGTCACATTACTTAATATTTCCATAAATGTTATATATTTTATGAAACATATTTTAACTTAGTGAACATATTCAAATTTCCTTTGCAGAAACTTTTAGGCAAATTTCACTCTAGAACAACTGGTTACCAATACTTAAATCATCCTCAATTTGGCAGTTTTGGAGAAGATGGGATAGATCATTTCAATTGCTCAGATTGTTTTACCAGTACAAATGGAAGAGCAATTAATTTTTCAAAAAGCATTTTTAAATAATTTAAATTCTAATACTTACTTATTTTGAGCTTATTTTTGGGGGTGGGAATTAAATAATTTGAATATTTGGGGTAGATAATATAAAGAGAATAAAGCATTCAATTTTGCATTAAAGCTTAGTAGAAATAAATTATTTTATGTCTAATATTGCTAAAGACGCGTGTCAATTTCTGGGATGCATGTTTACATTTCGACCAAATTTCCTCAAAAATCCTTGGTTGCAAAATTCCGTTTTATGAAAAAAGTAAAACACACAGCTTCACTCAATTGGCAAGTAACATCATCATTCTCATTCTAAACATGTACGTGGTTTCCATTCAAAACTAAATCTCTGAATTGTAAAAGAGCCTTAAAGGTTTATTTGAAACTGCATGCAAGTTAGAGTAAAGTAATTTTTAAATGCAACTTTGTCGATAGTAAAGAATATTAATATTAGAAAATATTCGAAATACAATTTTTAAATAGTAAAAATTCGCTTTTCTTGTGACAGAAGAGGTAAAGGTAGCACACTTTATGAGTTGGAGCTATATTTAAGCAACTTATTACACCAGTTAAAAGTTTGTTGAAAGCAGTGATTTTTTTTTAAAAAACGCTATCAAATTGACCAACCACCATTTTTTAAAAAATGATAATCGTTCACCCTTGCTTTTGTCTGTACTGAAGGCATTCAATTCTGAAACAAGTTCTTTTATTATTGAACTTGCCACTAAATTGAATTTTTAAGAAAAATACACTCGATTTAAAAAGTATTCACGAGTATCTTACCAAATTACTTTATCATATTTTCCTTAAAGATGATGAAATTCGAAAATGTCACATGCCTGGTACTAGCGACTCTATTAGAAAGATATCAATAGGAAAACTATGAGGGCTTGGCTATTTCCCCTACATTTCGTCATTTTTACGATTCGACTTACAGCGTTTTTACAATAAAATAATTTAAAAAGGGGCATTCATAATCACCCCAAAATATAAAAACGACTTCTGTAGTAGTCCTCTTAGTATCATCTTTCGTAATTTTATCTTATAACAGTCATGCGATGTACGTGAAATAGACTACTCGGTGGATATACATGCAGAGTCCAAAGTAAGTTATACAAATTATAAGTGTCAAAGTTATAATCTTCAAGGTAGAGGGGATCTTTACATTCGATCACCTTTTAAATTCATTTAAAATTCATGTATGAAAATATCTATAAAATATCGATCAACATTATAAAAATTGTATCTTTAAAGTGAAAAATGGTTTTCTCTTAGAAACTTCAAAACACTACGCAACAGCAAAGTGATTATTTATTGACGCGATCTTAAATATAATTATTGACCTTGAATCAGCGTAACATAGTCACGATTACTCCAAACTTATACACGAAGTTTTGATATAGGGACTACATTTAACGCAGCTGATGGTATGAGGCGACGTATGGCCGTCTGCTTGTGACACTAAAAAGTCTCAATTAAAGTCGTTATATCGTTAAAAATACTCACAGAACAGTAATCGTGCTGCCTATTCGTAAGCAGCATAGAGTTCAATTAACAATCCGCGTAATACATCGTACGCGCGACGCTTTGACGATACCCGAAAATGATGCAATATTTCAGGGTATACTTCTGATCAATCTATCTCGGCAACCGTTAGCGCAACAGGCCTCTGTGCGGTACCTTTTTAAAGCTCTCGATGAGATCCATTCAAAAATAGGAGTTGTGTTGCTCCAGTGTGACGTTAATCAACTACCTCAAAAATACGAACATTTCGCTGTGGATTGATTTTCAAACTTTAAAAATTGAACCACTGAACACTTATACCAGATTGAATAATCGCTTTGAAGCAGTACTCGACTAACTCGTTTCAACTCTCCGATATGCAATCGTAGTCCTACGCATCAAACTGACTGCTCAATCAGAACTGAGCCTATATGTTTTTTTCTTATTAAACGTTTACTGTCTGTCAAATTCCATAAATCCTTCTTCCCAGAAGACACAGCACATCTCAAAGTCTCTCTGATAGCCAAAAGTTCTGATTGAAACATCAAACCATGATCTGCATTTCTAAATTTAAGTTTATTTTGTCACTGTCCATTACTTTTATAAGAACGACACTGTCCGTCCTACGTTAATCAAGTTTACTGCCTTCTATATTTATCTGAAGAGCATGCATAGATCCTAAATTTCATGTATAGATCTAAACATATGCAGCATTGATTTATGAAAAATTCAAAACAATCATATACTAAGTCAAAATTCCAGTCTCCTTAAAAAGAGAAATGGGATATTTTACAATCATAATTACAGATGAGTCTGATTGAAAAATGATGTGGTGATAGTGAAATTAACGATGAAATACTTAGTACTAGTTTTAGGAAAGCGATTGCTAACTTGGAGTGAAGTTATACATATTTTAATAGTACTTGTTACACATTATGCATATGCGAATGCTGAAGTGATCTAAGCTTTTATATCTATAAATAAAATGGCGGTTATTGATGCAAGTACAAATAAAAATTCCTAACAAGGTATTTAAGTACCATTTTTACATCAATTTGCTCTGTATAAACTTTGTTACTTAACCCCTTTGCTTTTTGTTGCTAGATATATCTCCCGCGTCAGGGCAAAGAGGTTAAGTCAAAATGGCTACTTCTCAGAATCTTAAGTTGAATATTTCATTCTTTCTCACAAATATTTAAGAATAAAAAGAAGCATGCCGTGATACAAATAATTAGAATTCAGATTTGTAGATTCATTTAGTTTTGGTTTTAAGAATATTATATTTTTCAAATTATAATGATGCACTATACTCTTTTGGTCCCATCAAAAGTCAGACGTAACCCCTTTTTCCCTGACACGGAAGATATAAGAAAGCAAGAAATGTACTAAGAAATACATTTGAACTGGAATTTCCTTAACTTTAGTCCAAGCATAAGAAACAGGACACAAAGGTCGAAAACCTCTTATACAGGTGTTTACAAGTATATATATATACTTTATGTATATATATATATATATATATGTATATATATATATATATGTATATATATATATATATGTATATATATATGTATATATATATATATGTATATATATATATGTATATATATATATGTATATATATATATATATATATATATATATATATATATATATATGTGTGTGTGTGTGTTATTATATGCCTTATATTTATATTTCCTCATAAAAAATATCATAATTATATGCACTCTACTTAGTATATGATTATGTTGATTTCATTCTGACGCTTCCACAATTTTTTACAAGTGTGAAAATGAAACCAAAATATAAAAAACGCAGTTTTTATGTAAAAACATGTTTTTTTTTTACTTCTCAGAGAATAAAACATCCTTCTTTCGAAGTATGCTGCATTTTTTCTTACATTTAAATGAATTGTAATTAGGAAGAATACTTATATTTTAATGAAAATGTTTTTTACGTCTCGTTGAAAAACATATTTTTTTAAAATAAAGTTTCCAAGAAGCAACTAAATTTGAAAAAGTAAAATGAAACTAAACTTGAATTTCATATTCCATAATTTCAGCACGAAGCAGTTTAGAATATATATTTCTCGAATATAGTTGCATTTATATCGAACAATGACTATTTTTAGTATTATATGCGCAAAATATAATATGCATTCATGTAACTAATACAAAAATTATTTATATACACATACATGTAAAACCGTAAAACGCGCAGTAATATAGAAAATTCCAGGATCACAGCTTATATCAGTAGGAAAATGTCGTATGAGTTTTGTTGAGCTTTAGTCAATATCTCTGTATTATGTATTGCAAATTTTCAGCATACACCAATTTTCTCTGAACTTTTTGAAAAACTTAAGTCAATCTTTATACATTGTTTTTAACAAAAAAAAGACACATTTTGAAGCTAATGCGAATGATTAAATATGAATAAAAAGCAAACTGCTCGGTTAAATATATTATTATGTTATTCTTAATCACAATATATGAAATTTTATTAAAATAAGTAATTCGAGCTCAAATACAAATTCCTTCAGAAAAGCAGATGTAATTCTTGAATACATTAGCCTGATACATGAACCAGACGGATGAGGAATATATATATGAAAATTTCAATGTAATATAGGAACGATGCGAAATTATTTTCGAACATTTAGTAATGCAATACTTTAACTACCAAAGTACTTATTTTGCATTAATGCATAAGACTAGTACCACACAGTCAGAATTAAATGTCTTAAAAGGATGGCCGGCAAACTGATTGGTTTATGAAGACAGTGATTAGAGCGCAATGATAACTTAATTATATATACACAGAGACCGTAAGACCGTATTGTATCCCAACGGTGATACACAGGTTGACATTGGTATAAGGAATGAGGACATGTGGTGCAATCACAGATTAATGATTATCAAAGGACTCCATTATCAAATAATGAACCGATATCACATACACCGATCAAGTGTTAATCGACTGGAAACGCTTAGCAAACCTGTTTCTGATATCCGCATCAGTGTAAGGGATACCTGAGATTACGTAAAGAATATGAGCACTTGGCAAGGGGCAGTCATCTTAAAATAAGAAGTTACACACCTTATTTAAAAAGGTTTTGTTTTGTATATTTTATTTATTTTTCGAAACAGAATGTAAAAAAACCATTACGTATTCAACCAAAGACTTGAGAAAAGTTGGTCGAAATATACATATATATCGGCCAAATAGTATATCTACGATATGTAAATAACTGGAACATATAAATATAAACAGAATTGAAATTCCGATCATTCAAAAAATGCAGAATTCTCAAAACAAAAGATATGAGTAAGCGGGTCGAATTTCATGAATATATGCTGAAATAGAGCAATTCCGAAAAGGACTTGAACAATATTGATAAAGACAATAATGGTTCTATTTAAAAAGAGAACACATATTTATAATGCTTAGAAACGTCCAAATATGACCGCAATATTTTGCTGTCTTAAGTCAAATACACAAACTAAATCAAATTTATAAAAAAGACATTAATAATGGCGTTGCTAGATACCGAGTACCAAACTTACGATTTTATGATCAATGACTTTTTCACTGGGCTTTTCATATTAAATGGACTTGTTTCATTACAAAATGTAATTTATGTAAAATTAAATACTTTAAATATCCTCTTATATATATCATCAATCAAATATTCATGTTATCTATATATTGGAAAAAAATTGAATAAGTTCAAACATTAGTATTAGAATTTAAATTCTTTAAATATAATTTGTTTGGAAATAATTGTTTTTACAGCAATACTGGTAAAACAATCTGAGTTGCTTACAGAAATCTTAATAATACTCAATGTTATTCCTGTGATGATTTCGAATTGTTTTTAATCCCTCTGCACACCCAATACAAGTAGAACGGGAGTTAATAGTAGGTATATATATACATTACTATTAAAACACACACAATATATATATATATATATATATATATATATATATATATATATATATATATACGTATACTTGTGTATACATATACATATATACGTATACTTGTGTATACATATACATATATACGTATACTTGTGTATATATATATATATATATACATATATATGTATATATGTTCATATATACATATATACGTATATATATATATATATATATACACTATCTACCAATAAGTATTTGGACACCTGTGATAGAAAAGAAAAACAAAATGTATTCATATTCAATAGTTGGTATAGCCTCCACGATAGGCAATTACAGCCTCAACCCTCCGGGGCATGCTTTCCACAAGTCCTTGTATGACGGCTAGTGGTATTTTCTTCCACTCGGCTTGGAGAAGACATTAAGTTCCTTCACCGATTTTGGACGGTTGTTGCACCTCTTAATTCGGCGATCCAACTCGTCCCAGAAGTTCTCGATAGGGTTCAGGTCTGGGCTCTGGGAAGGTCAGTCCATTTGATTGACCCCATTGTCACCATACCAATCCATGGTGGACCTCGCAACATGACAGCTGGCGTTGTCGTCCTGGAAGTAACATGGGTCCAACCCGTAAAACTGCCACAACGTAGGAAGCACACCGTCATCCAAAATAGTGCAGTAGGCGTCGGCGTTGAGCTTACCATGAATTGGGACCAAGGGTCCCAGTCCATACCAGGAGAAAAACCCACAGACTATAATTCCACCTCCGCCGAACTTTAATGTGGGCAGACGCCAGACCCTGCCATCCGAACGGTAGAGGGTGAACCTTGATTCGTCGCTCCAGAGAACCCGTTTCCACTAATCTACGGTCCACTTTCGACGTGCTTTGCACCGCATTAACTGAGCAGCGTGGTTGGACTTTGTGATCAAAGACTTATGGACGGCAGCACGACCATGAAAACCAAGCAGATGTGCTTCCTTACGGATGGTATTCATCGAAACAAAGCTCCCGGATGCCTGTTGAAACTCCTGCAGTATGTGGGCCATCGGTTGGGTGTGGTTCTTCCAAATTTTTCTGGACAGCACCCGTCGGTCTCTATCTCCCAGTTTTGTCGGTCTGCCGTCTCGAGGCACATTCCGAAAATCACCGCTCACCTTCCACTTCAGAATCACATAGGCCACTGTCGATTTTGGGTAATTCAGCTCGCTAGATATGTTCCTTAAGGATGGGCCATTTCTGTGATACCCGACGATTACACATTTGTCGAAATCAGATAACTCTGCACTTCGTGGCATCTTGCATGCGACTAATGCCAATGTTGTTTCCTACACGATATTTAACGGCGGAGGGCGTGACGTATATCAGGACCGCAGATATCGTCATTTGCATGGGTGTCCAAATACACTTATTGGTAGGTAGTGTTTGTATATATATATATATATATAATCATCACAAATCAAAAAAGAGAAACCAAATAAAAACAAAAACAAAATTAAAGTAATAACAAGAACAAAAGGTGAAGCAAGGTAACAACAATAATATTGACACTTTAGATCATTAGCGCTGAAAGCCGCAGAGAACAAATTAAGGGAAAAAACAAGTAAAGCTACCTTAAGAGAATAGATTTCCCCGAGAAACAAGATGAAACAAAATATGTAAACGTTGAGTGAGCCCGCTTACTGAACTTTGGCATCATATAGCCCGCTTACGCCCCGACTGAACTTTGGCATCATATAGAGGCCATCTGGAATGCCATTCCCCAGCATGACATTTAGAATCTATATGATTCGATGCCACGACGTGTACAGGCTCTCATCGCTGCGCGTGGCGGCTGCACAAGATATTGATTTTCGGCATTATTTTTGTTTTATTGCTCTGTAAATTTTATCATTTATTTAAAACACTATAAGTAATACGTGGAATAAATTTCATTTGTTTCTGACGATTCTTTCATAGTGTTGCAATTTTCACAAGCAGTAGTGTATATATATATACACTGCTGGCCACCGTAAATGCAACACCCTGAAGGAAGCATGCAAATAATATGAAATTTACAACATGCATTAGCGGAGGTGAGATATGCAAATGATTAGAATTTCAGCGCAGACGCACATCACGCGCGCCTGTGGCGCCACTTCAAAGCGCTATTTAAGGCTTGGAGATTTCGACGATTTCAAGTACGGCAGTTGTGTTTTTCTTGTGGTTTTTTCAAAAAAACGATCAATTATGCCTCGTAGAAAACAGCGATCATCTTTTGATCAAGTATCCGAGTTCGACAGAGGAAGGATAGAGGCCTACCGAGAGTGTGGATTATCTTTCAGGGAAATCGGTAGTCGTGTTGGACGAAACCAAACAACTGTAATGCGGATATGTGATCGTTGGATGCAGGAGGGTACGACGGACCGACGTGTTCGATCGCATCCACCTCAGTGCACCACTTCACGTGATGACAGGCATATTGTGCGTATGGCAGTGACGGATCGCTCAGCCACATCACGAACCATAGCACAGCACATTCAGTCTGTACCGCATCATCCAGTGTCTGCGCGTACCATTCGACGCCGTTTACAGCAGAGTGGTCTGTCCGCAAGACGTCCATTGCTTCGTCTACCCTTGACGCAGAACCACAGACGTTTCCGCCGCCAATGGTGCGATGAAAGAAGGATGTGGACGGCAGAATGGAATGAAATTGTCTTTACTGACGAGTCACGCTTCTGTCTGCAACACCACGATGGTCGGATTCGAGTCTGGAGACACCGTGGAGAGAGGATGCTGAACAGCTGCGTTATGCACCGCCACACTGGTCCTGCACCGGGTATTATGGTATGGAGCGGTATTGGATATCACTCTCGCACTCCTCTAGTACGCATTGCCGGTACTTTAAACAGCCAGCGCTACATCTCCGAGGTGTTGGAGCCAGTTGTCCTTCCTTACCTTCAGGGCTTGCCCACAGCCATATTTCAACAGGATAATGCGCGACCACACGTGGCACGCATTGTCCAAGGGTTCTTCGTCAATCGCCAGATTGAATTGCTTCCCTGGCCAGCTCGCTCTCCGGATCTTTCGCCGATAGAAAACATGTGGTCCATGGTTGCTCAACGATTGACCCAGAATACATCCCCAGCTGCCACACCAGATCAACTTTGGCAACGTGTGGAAGCTGCTTGGTCTGCTGTACCCCAAGAACACATCCAAAGTCTCTTTGAATCAATGCCGAGGCGTGTGGCAGCGGTGATCTCCAACAATGGCGGCTACTCTGGCTACTGATTTTGGCAGGAACCACACTTCACAGAAGTCTATAAATTTAATCATTTGATACTAGGTCAACATGTTATCTACAAAATAAATTTTGTTGTGATATCTCTTGTCTTTCTTGGTGTTGCAATTTGGGTGGCCAGCAGTGTATTTGAAATGTGCATATCAACGCACCGATTCTTTTTTATAGAGGGATTAATATAACTAATAATCCTGGAATAAACTGATGCTAAGCGCGGGTCGGCTAGTTGTTATTTAATAACATTTATTAAAATCTTAAATATTCATTACTTCACAAAAAGAAAAGGTACGAAAATATTTATTTTATTTATAGAGACCTTAAGATATATTCCTTATCCACGTTTGTTTTCAGGATTCACTACTACATTTAACATTAAAACCATCTATTCTTATTACTTAATTAACCAGATCGTCTTCCAAAAGTGCAAATAAGATATTCCAATAAGAATGTATCGATTCAAGGGATATAATTACTCTCTAATTTTATTTTGAAAAAGAGTCAAGATATAGAAACATTCTGAAAAAAGTTACATGTTCTGTATATTAAAACGTCTTTGTCATTCATGTGCAAGAGCATGTTCGTGCTCGTATCTCGACTTTCGTTTTGAGATTATTTTTCTTTTACTAGAAATCTGTGGAGAACTACTTGTCACAAAGGATATAAAAATGTGGAAGAAAAAAACCATCCCTGATTTTCATCTTTTCTCTCCTGGATTTTCTTTCTTCTGAATGCGCCATCTTTGATGAAGTATTCCTTAATTAAATTCTTCAGAAAGCTCGAAATGACGAAGGTCTTCCTGGGACATTGCAGCGTTTCTTCTTGAGCTATACGAAGCTCCTAAGAATGTAATAAAATACTGATTTACTCTTCTGATGCTTGTGGAGTCACATCAATTTATGGTTCTGTCTCTGACTTGGCATATAGTGATTTCTTTACTCGTGAAATGATTTTCAAGTCGTTTCTCCTAAAAGAAAGAGGTTCTAGTAGTTTGAAATGTGAGTACACTATGCGCGCGAGAAAGGTTTGCAGCTAAAATGTTTCAGTTCGCTAAGGTTCTGATTGTAATAAAGCTATTTCTGTCATTTTTATTAGCTTTGTTCTTCGTATAAAAAGGCAGTTTCATTATTGGTCAGATTATAAATTATTTCCAATCGCTTAAACATTTTATCCGATTTACCAAGTGTCCATAAATAATGTGGGTAAAGTGCTATATGTTGTTCAAAAATTAATTTCAAACCATGTAAAATAAATGTAAAATCTCGCATGCATAAACATTCAACAAATTGTATTAAGCAAATAAATTATTTTAACTTATAAAAGAAGACAAGGTAGCTATTGCTCTAAGAATAACATCTGATGATCTTCAGACTGGTGTAGTTCAGTCATAATTTTTTCTTTACATGATTAGATTTTCTTGAAAAATACTTCGACAACAAATTCAAAAATGCATAACAAATGTGAATAAATGTACATTACTCTAATAATTCTATAAATAATTTGTCATAGCAATACATAATTATAATGTAAGTAAAGTACTATTTTTTGAATGCTTGATAAATTGAGTAAAATCAAAGTGCAATAAATAATTGTTAAATGATGAAATTACAATTTTTGCGTTATGAAAATTAGAAAATTTCCTCTTTATTCTCTCAGATTTTTTTGAATTAGTGTATTTCACTTCTACGGCAACGATATGGTACAATTGTGGTACAATTAAAAAACTGTATTTAATGTTATAAAACACAAATAATGTAGATGCATTATTTACTTTGATTGTTCGGAAAGTATAAGTATTGTAAAAGCATTGAATGCTTTAATTAGTTATTTGATAATTTTTGTATAGTTATTCGCTCAGCATTAGACTTTCTATTTCAAGGAAATAAAACCATCATGAAGGTGGAATGAGCTCTCTATCAAATAATATTAATATTTTTCTTTCCACTGCAGAATACCTAGAAAAAAACAAGATATATCTTCTTTGTTACGGTCACGAATAAATTCTGCAGTATGATTTTATCTGTAGAGATTTAATTTGGCTTTGCTGTATAAATAAATATATCCATGCACAGAACTGCAGTAAATGCGACATTTGTAGTCCTTAGAAGAACATGCAGAAAAGAATATCGGTTATTCGTTTTATTTTATTACGTATTCCAATAATGTTTCGAGCTTCAAGTTTCACTCGTCGAAATATAGAAATGCCTATCGGGAAATGGAAAGTCCTATCTAAAGTTTTTAAAATTTATTGTTCTTCATTCACAGCACTAAGAAAGACAACTGCAAATAAGCAGAAAGCGTTTACTCAAGCACTGCCGGTAAATAAATAAATAAAAATTTTGTTTTATCTTCTTATCAAAACTTTTTGGTGGAGGATGAATCTGAACAGAAAATTAAGGAGACTGAAATATTTTCCTTTCACCGACTTCAATAATTTTAACGCTTCAAACGCATTTCTACAAGAATGGTTTAAATTCACGATTCTATGATTTAAACCATTCTTGTCTAAAATTTTTCTATGATTTGCTTTCACTACTTATAGCATTCTGAAATACACTGCTGGCCACCCAAATTGCAACACCAAGAAAGACAAGAGATATCACAACAAAATTTATTTTGTAGATAACATGTTGACCAAGTATCAAATGATTAAATTTATAGACTTCTGTGAAGTGTGGTTCCTGCCAAAATCAGTAGCCAGAGTAGCCGCCATTGTTGGAGATCACCGCTGCCACACGCCTCGGCATTGATTCAAAGAGACTTTGGATGTGTTCTTGGGGTACAGCAGACCAAGCAGCTTCCACACGTTGCCAAAGTTGATCTGGTGTGGCAGCTGGGGATGTATTCTGGGTCAATCGTTGAGCAACCATGGACCACATGTTTTCTATCGGCGAAAGATCCGGAGAGCGAGCTGGCCAGGGAAGCAATTCAATCTGGCGATTGACGAAGAACCCTTGGACAATGCGTGCCACGTGTGGTCGCGCATTATCCTGTTGAAATATGGCTGTGGGCAAGCCCTGAAGGTAAGGAAGGACAACTGGCTCCAACACCTCGGAGATGTAGCGCTGGCTGTTTAAAGTACCGGCAATGCGTACTAGAGGAGTGCGAGAGTGATATCCAATACCACCCCATACCATAATACCCGGTGCAGGACCAGTGTGGCGGTGCATAACGCAGCTGTTCAGCATCCTCTCTCCACGGTGTCTCCAGACTCGAATCCGACCATCGTGGTGTTGCAGACAGAAGCGTGACTCGTCAGTAAAGACAATTTCATTCCATTCTGCCGTCCACATCCTTCTTTCATCGCACCATTGGCGGCGGAAACGTCTGTGGTTCTGCGTCAAGGGTAGACGAAGCAATGGACGTCTTGCGGACAGACCACCCTGCTGTAAACGGCGTCGTATGGTACGCGCAGACACTGGATGATGCGGTACAGACTGAATGTGCTGTGCTATGGTTCGTGATGTGGCTGAGCGATCCGTCACTGCCATACGCACAATATGCCTGTCATCACGTGAAGTGGTGCACTGAGGTGGATGCGATCGAACACGTCGGTCCTTCGTACCCTCTTGCATCCAACGATCACATATCCGCATTACAGTTGTTTGGTTTCGTCCAACACGACTACCGATTTCCCTGAAAGATAATCCACAATCTCGGTAGGCCACTATCCTTCCTCTGTCGAACTCGGATACTTGATCAAAAGATGATCGCTGTTTTCTACGAGGCATAATTGATCGTTTTTTTGAAAAAACCACAAGAAAAACACAATTGCCGTACTTGAAATCGTCGAAATCTCCAAGCCTTAAATAGCGCTTTGAAGTGGCGCCACAGGCGCGCGTGATGTGCGTCTGTGCTGAAATTCTAATCATTTGCATATCTCACCTCCGCTAATGCATGTTGTAAATTTCATATTATTTGCATGCTTCCTTCAGGGTGTTGCATTTACGGTGGCCAGCAGTGTATATGTGCATTCTCCATATATAATGAAAACAAATTTTTATCAAACAATAATTTAATTATTGTGACAATGAGCTGAATAAAATAAACACACATTTATTCAAAATGAAATACAACAGTCTAAAAGAATGAGCACTGGTTGTATTCTTGATAAATATTCATACAGAATGTTTACTTAATTATTATCGTGCTTTGAGATGAGTCAAACGGAAAATTTTCAATTTAAGTGCCTAGTTAAATTTATAAACAATCTTAGACATTTACTTACTAATGCTGTAATAAAAAGATAACATTGAAATTGCAAGTATTAAGTGTATTTCTTTCCGTGCTACTTTTTGTTTCAATACTTCTAAAAAATAATTAAACATAGTGGAAACACTGAAATAAAATTGTGTACTCCTTATCACAGAAAAAGTATGGGGTACGAAAAGAACTGATTCATTTTAATCTGTTTGTAGATTAAAAACATTAAGTTTATTCATTTTTCAACATTTCTGTTTTCTACTAATTACTGTTGATATGAAGTAATGTCTTTTGTATTTGTAATAAAAAATATGAAGGAAATTGCTTCAATTTCTGAAATGTAATAGACAAGTGTAAGTTATTGCATTTTACATTTACACGAAGCATAAATTTTGAAGCGAGAAAATAATTTTCAAGTCTATTTGCTAATTTGTTTTGTAGACAAGCCATGCGAATGTTTGAGTTTAATTTTATTGAAGAACCTTTTTAACGAGAAATAGCTCTATATTATCTTTGAAAGAGGAAGCTACCTGCATTCGTGACTACAACAAATGATCAGATTATTTAATTCCTACTAACGTGGGATACGTTCCGAAGATAAAACATCTCTGGAATAGTAACTAATTTTACCTAAATCAGTTAAACGTTCTTTGCAATTGGACATCACGTATTGCATTTCGAAGCGAAAACTTATTCCCAGTTCGGGTAGCGCATCTCCGTGCATTCCATTTCAATAAATATTGTCGCCAATGCGTCTCGGGATCTAATAGAAAATAGGACACGTTATGATGTCCCAAGATACAATACACACAGCAGGATTTAGGTACATCACACTGTGGCTACAAAAAATTGATAAGGGTCAAACAACCACAATAATTGACTATGGAATGAATGGTCTTGCTGGCATTTGTCAGATAATTTATTATGAAGCTGGATTTCATTGAGGTTCGAGCTAGCAAAAGGAGAGACTTGGGATTCCTCGGTGGAATGTGGACAGTTCTTGTAAACGCTTGAAGGGGTGCACGTACACTTTAATTCATCACAACGCCTGTATGCTTCTATGACAATCATGTTACATTTCGATCATTAATTGTGTTGTAATCATATCTCAAAACTGAAAACCTTGCAAATAACATCATTTAAGCAGTCTTAGATGCTTTAATCACTTTAGTATTCCTTGTTATCCGCAGTCTCATTCATTTTGAGAGGATTGAAGAGTAATACTGACACATGCAAATATTTTATCATCACGCGCTAATATTAAGCAATGATGTTCTGTTTCATTTGCTGTAATGTGTGAAATCTAAAAGAAGCTCATTTAAGGAATCAATGACTGGATGTTCTTCCAGAAAGTAGAGTTTTAAAGCGACCCGAACAAGATCAGTTTTCCCCGTACTACGTAGAATATTGGGCTGATAAAATATTCCACCATACTCACGAAAATGGGTTCAAATTTGCTATTTTGAATAGGTCTATGAAAGGATAAGATGATGATAGGTAGATTTACAATGCATTTCTTACCATGTGGACCTCAACGGAAATGAAATGACAGAGAGCATGGAAAAGGAGGGCATCCCCTCAGTATCATTGAAATCAAATATTTCTCTAACTTATTGAGAAATTTTTGTGAAAAAGAAACTTCAGAGTAATGTCTCTAGGAGAATTTCTTCTACTCATAACTGGTACCAGAGGAAAAATTGCGGAGGAGCCCCCAAATTCGAATTTGATAGAGGTGAGATCACCCTCTCCAGACGGAGTATTGTACTTTTGAGACCAATGTCGTGTTATCATTGATAAAAGATTTTACCTGTTGAAAAGCAATACAATGCAGGCCTTTGCCGATCATCTCTTCGCTTGTCTTGGTCTGTTCATGGAAGATATATATTTGTATAATGATTTAAGTATAGGAATTTGAAAGAGATGAGGCGAGTGTTGTTGGCGTTATCAGGGAGGACGCAGTGGCGTGGTAGGAGATGACGTCATCAGGGAGGAGCCTATCCCAGGCAACACAAAATGGTGTTTTCTTCATACGAGCAGCAAGAATGCTAAGGAAGTGCTCATTCACTCCCCCAAATGCCATTATGAACAATAAAAGACAAACGATGTAAAAATTTCAACACCAACTTGTAGGTAGGTATTTTAATTAATGTCACACCGGAGCAACACAACGGGCTATTGCTGACTGTCCGGGATCAATCCCAAAGGGAAAGACTCGAAGGCAACACCACGTAATTTTGAATCACGTCAACACCAACCGGAGGGTTGCGAGTCGAACTCGATCCAACCATAGACCGTCACCGTCGTGTACATGGGGGCTGGTGCACGTTAAATGTGTCGTGACATCAAATGTTCTCACGTTGGCGTGTTGTGGAAGTTTGGAGAGTGAGATGCCAGCTCAGGTGTTGACCTCGCCATCTGACCGTAGTTTAAAATTTGCGAAGCATTCTCCTTGGATCTTTCCCCTCGGGATTGATCCCGAACCGTCGCAAATGGACCATTGTGTTGCTCCAGTGTGAAGTTAGTTCACTACCTACCTACTATTTGAACACGAAAAACATCCACAAAACAACACAGCCCATTATAAAGAAGAAGAGTTAAGAGAAAGTATCAGAATAAAAGGTAAACAGACATACCCAACAAGATGCTGAACTGTTCTACACAGAATGAAGACATTCATAAAACGTTTGCTGCGATGCCCCAGTACGAAATCAAATAACTATTATACTATAGGTAGGTAGGTATTTTAATTAATGTCGCACTGGAACAACACAACGGGCTATTGGTGACGGTCCGGGATCAACCCCAATGGGAAAGATCCGAGGACAATACCACGCAATTTTGAACCACGGTCAGATGACGAGGCAATGCCTGAGCTGGCACCCCATTCTCCAAACATCCACACCACGCCAACATGACGACATTTGAGGTCACGACGGATTTAACGTGCACCAGCCCCCTTTGTACACGACGGTCTTCGGTTGAATTCGAAATTGAAACCCTAAGTTTGCTAATCCGTTACTCTTCCCCCCGGGCTACCATGGCCCTATTATATTATAAAGGTCATGGTTAAAACATGAATGTATAAAGTTAGTGTGGCAAAAATTGTGTTCAATTGGTTCAATCACATTAGCTTTCGAACCTGATAATCAACCAGTGCGTTTAAGTGTAAATAGTGAACTATTAGGGTGAGATATTAGGGTTTAATCATCTATTATATAATTATTATAATTGAATCTTTCAAAAATAATTCTGACAAAAAAGAAGGGTAGTTATCGATGAGCGTATTAATAAGATTTCGTATGCTATAGAAAGGGAAATATTGAATTATATGTTTTGTTAAAACGCAGTAGTTGATTAAGAATTGTATTAAAATATATTTTTAGAGATATTAGAGTTCCAATAAATTAATTTGATGCGACTGGAAAATTAAATAATTTCTTTTATCATAGATATTAACATTACTTTTATTGTTCGCAATAAATATAGTTAAAAGTGTTGGCTTTATTATTTTCTGAATTAGTTTTAATGAATTTAATTCTTCTGGATAAATTGTTGCTATGAATTATTAAAATAAATTATATTGAAAACAATTAGATCGCATATATATCTGAAAGCAGAATTTATTTTTAAGCAGAAATTTTATCGTAGTAATACAAAATAGTTGCGAGAATGGAAGGAAAATTTGACTTTGAAGTATACTTTTAATTTGAGTGTTTAATATATTCACCGTTATGCATGAAAATTTTGAAAATACAGTAAAAATTAGGAATTGCCATTTTTCAAAATTAATGTTTATTGCATTTTTGTAATCATGTAGTAGTTATTTAGAATTTCTTTCAGTTTGTCAAGTAGTATGCTCGCAACAATACTTAAAGTCATTTGTTAGTACATTATTAACATCATTATTATTTATGAAATTTATATTATTATTGTCATTATAATCCCAGAGTAACTTTCTTCCATTAAGGTGTTGAGAATAATTTTTAAATAATTAAAAAAGCACGAGGCCAGGTTTAGATATATAGGTATTAGTAACACAAGTGATATATCGAAATTTAATATGATATTTGTGAAATTTTGGAAGCAGTAATGTACGGTAAAATAATATGATGATTAGAAAATTTTAATATTTTGTTTAAAAAATAGAGGTATGATTTTTTTAATAGTTATAGTGTAGGTTAAATTCCAAAATTTGTATGTATTAGAAGATTTTAGCTCGTTATCTAATATGTTTAAATATAATTTTTTGCAAATGATAGCATAATTGCCTGATAGGTGGACCTACTGGTGTAATAAAAATTTTATTTTGCAAATCTTTAATAGCTATGCTAATTTCTTTGTAGTTGTATGTATTGTTTCCGATAGAAGGCAGATTTTCATTTATAAAAACTTTAATGTAATTATATAATGCCCATTTCCACTCTGAAAAGATAAATAGGGATATCGATTTTTGTGGGAGACATAAGATAGAAACTATCGAAACTATTACAACACCAGTAGACAAACAGCCAATTATGTTGTTTCTATACCATTTCGTATCTTTGGATTAAATTCTTATCCAATCATTCGAAGTAAAAAACTAAGGAATGCATTAATTATGTAGATGTATCTAATCTTGCATAACACTACGAACAAAATACTGAAGAAAATCTTAGCAAAATTACTAAACTAATTAAAAAACAATACACTTGTTTTAAAACGCCATTATATTCGTAGAATACATTTCCATTTTATTTCATTTTCAATTTTTACGCAAAATATAGAATAAAGAGTTTATTTTCGGTTAGAAACTAAAAAAAATTATTGTATTTAATTTGCGAAATTAGGGCGGATTCTTAGAATTTCAAATTACCCTAAAATAATAAGTTGTCAATTTTGAAGAAATAATTCATGATAATGTCGCTCATATATCGTAACGATTTTTAAACCATTCAGAATGGTAATGATGCATATAATTTCTCACTGAAGTTATATTTCGGAAACGAAAATAGGAATTAAAGTCATGGCCGTAATTAGTCTTGTGAAGAAATTTATGATTACCCCTTCGCACGAGCTTTACAAAAGACGCATTTTTCTAAAGTGATTTTCGGTAGAAAACTGTGATTGCCTTCCTTTTATTTTTCTGATTACTATAATCGATATTCACGCCCCTGTAAGTTAACTGTAGTTCTAATTAATTAATTAATCAAATAAGCAGAAACTTGACAGTTAATTCAAGCAGTTTATTCTTCCACTAGAAAATCTTTGTTTCCTTTTGTTTTTTAAAATAAATTAGTTTTTCTTATCACACTACTTTGTTAATAAATTAGTGTTCGGTGTTTTATTTTTGATAAACTTCAGAATATCGTGAATAATTAAACAGAGCATCGGAAAAATGCAATGAAATAAAAAATAAGTTTTAAATATTCATTTATGTATGACTTAAGAAACTAGACATTTATGATGACTTAAAGAATTTAAAGAAGATATTTACATTTTCATGTAATTCAAGAAATCCATTAGATATTTCGATTTAAATCAATCCTTTTGAGTTCTGATTATTCTAAAATAGTATGATATTTTAATTATGGATCTGTTCTTTTTTCTGGATGTGCCTTACACACACACACACACAAAATTATCGTATCATTTGTGTTAGGTTCTAGTTTAGTATCCCCTTTTCACTTAAAAGGCTTAATTAATGATAAAAGTAGGAAGATCCTTTATTGAAAATTTGGCGAATGTAATTAAAGTTTTTTAAAACGAATTAATTAATTACATTAATTAAGTAAGTACAACACTGCAGAATTCCTGAAAAATACGAGTCATTTCAAGAATGTTCTGGAACATTCCAGAAAATAAATAAGTGCTAGAAAGTGTGGAATGTACTGGAAAGTTCAAAAGAATGAATTACATATACTAATAGAGTTTTAGAGTATTTTGAAAATTTCAGGATAAAACTCGAGGATTATGGATTATTTTGAAAATTTTGAAACTGGTGTATAAAAGCACAATTACCAGAAACGAATCCGAATAAATGTAGTCAAAATGATAAATGGGTTAATTTTCTTATTTATTATTAGGTTATAAAATTTGTATTGCACCAAATGCTAAAGAAGTTGATAGATTTATAAAAGGAAGCATGTAGAAAATGGCTGGAAATAACATAAAAATGTTTTACCTACACTATTCACAACTTTGAGACATAAATACCTATAAAATAATGACACAAACTATTATAATAAACCTAAATAGAACAAACTAATAAAATATATAAACTAAACATATTGAACAAAACAATGTCAACTCAAAAGGTATCAACAAATACAAGACATTTTTCGTTATTAAAATTCTATAATTTAAGGAATGATAAATAGTTATAAGCTATCACTCGTGTGGGATGAGTTTCACTCTCCCATATTTAATTCGGGCGTTTACTTCGCACAGATGGTAAATCTAATTCTCTGGTATCGTCAATGTCCCTTTCCTTGTTAACTGTACACGTCAACTCAATGGCGGCGTAATCGCATTCCTCAGTAGTAAATGAACTATTGCTGCCTCTATAGCCTTCAAACTGACCACATAGAAGAGAATTCAAGCCTTCTTTTGCATTCTCAATTTCTGTCACATGAGATCTCGTAATTGCACATGATCAATTTTTGAAGGTTTTCTGGCACACTGCTTATACTGTTGGAACAAAGAATAGTCTTTTGTTGTGAAGTTTCCAACATATGATTTGGAGTTGATGTACCTCCACTGGTGCACTTGTAAATATACATTATTTAGTGCTGATATGCTGCAGCTGATGTGCGAGGGAACACTCCTAAGTTGAAAGTACTACTGACTCTCTGCTTGGCCACGTATTCATATAAATTCTTTCTTTTGCAGTGTCAAGATTTGATAACGCCATATACACAGCAAAGAAGAGCTATTCACCTGCCGTTTTTACTGAATTTGAGGAAGATGACACAATTAAATGTCTATTTAGTCACGAAACAGTTCGAAAACATTGTTTTGTCTTCTTTGGAAGAAGACATGAAATCATTCAATGTAAATGCGTAGAGGAACATCATGTACTTTTCATGCCTCCTAATTGATTTTGTATCTTCTGACTGCTGTAAATGCGTTCTGGTTTCCTTCCCTTTTCACACCGTCATAAATATAAGTATATCTTGTCGTATGAGTAATCAGCAAGATTAAGAAATTAGTATCCCTCCAATCAGTATTGCTGAACTTGCTACTGCTTTTTAAGTAGTCTTTGATGTAAGAGTCAGGCATCACCATTTGCCTAGAAAGCTTGATTAGATTTTCTTGGGGACATTTAGGGAGGTATCCTGAACATATTCCATTGCTTCCACTTTGTTATTTGGTCTTGTAAATATGAAAAATATACAGCACTCATTCCGTAAATATTTTTTAGTTTTGATTACGAACAAATTAATATTTCAAATTGAACGAATATGGTTTTTTCACTTAATTGAAATTCAGTTAAAAACAAATAATTTACAAAGAGTATTCAAGTCTCAAAAACATCGAGTGGAATGATTATTTTTGTAAAAGTATCTTAAAATACAGGGTGGCAAGAGAGTGGTCGAAGTTTGAAAATGATGGTAAACCCGAGACTGGATATTGGAGATTTTTTCGGAAGAGTGAGTTCAGGGGGTCCTTTGAAAGTATTTCATCGGTATTACTTTGTTATTTTAGACTATATAATTCAGGAGTATTTAAATTTCTTTCCATAGAAAATAATGTTTACCCCTTTCAAGGTCAAATTCTAAATTTTACACTATGACGCTATGTTTTCTTGCCACTTACATGAAATCCTTTTCAAAATAAATTTTACATAAAAGTCAAATCTCTATGTAAAAAATTTCGAGCGCCATGGTAAGTTACGTGAAACTGTCGTAGAATCCAAGATGAGGGATTGGTAGTGAAAATTTAAAAATATTGGTAAACCTGTGATTGGATTTTTGTGATTCTTATGAGTCATTCAGGAGTATCCCTTGAACGTATTTCATTAATCTTACTTTGTTGTTTTAGATTATACGTAAAATTGAAAGTATTCAAGAAATTTTTTTCTATAAAATATTTGTACATTCGAAGTCAAATAAAGTCGAAAGTTTATATATATATTAGAACTTTATGAAATCCCATTTAAGAAGGAATACTTTACAAAAAATTCAAGCCTTCAAGTTAAAAAATTCAAGTGCAATGATAATATCCATGAAGATGCCATATATACAAAAAATTCAAAATGGAAGACAATTTTGTCAAATACCGGAAAACCAGCAACAGGATTTAAAGAGAATTTCCTTAAGGTCATTCAGGGAGATCCCTTGACTTTTCCTTTGCTCAAGCTCTGTTTCTTAGCATGCAGACCTCAAACTCTAATTTGACTGGAAATGAAGCAACAGCGAGTAGTAAATTTTTGGCATCATTAATTGTATTTATGCATGATTAATTGTACATCCCCATGTCGAGAGTTAAACTCTAAAAAATACAATAGCTTTGAAAGTCGAAAGTCAAAAGCTACAATAGTCTAAAGAAGATATGTTGATTTCGAATATTGAGTGCGTACAAAGAAATCTTTAATTCGTCTTTTCAAAATATTACAAAACAGTAGTATTCTCTGACAACTATGCGTGTGAAATAAATTGAGCAGAGATGTCTTATTGTAATTTGAAAAGAGTGGATGATTATCCTTTATTGGTTAGTTAAATTTCAAGTTTATGAGTAAAAATGCTAAAATCAATGTTTGATAATACATCAATTCCACAGGTTTAAAACCTTTATAAGCTCATTTGAAAACATTTGTAATGTTCCTGTCTGAATTATTCGAACAGATTCACCTAGTTTTGTTATAATTTGGTGGTTTTTGTTTTTCATGTCACACATTTACTATATACTTAATGAGAGAACTTTACACACATTAGACGTACGTTCTAGTCAAAACTAGTAAAGCTCAAAGTAAAATATACTTTGTATTGAATGATTGAGTATTCAGTTGCTAAGGTTGAAGTTGAAAACCTTCCTTAGTGTCTACACACATAATGCCTAGTCATGAATTGATTGAGTATAAGAATAATCTGATTTGCTTACAAAGGATGTTATAAATATCGCATAAACACATAAATGGAATATTGAAAAAAGTCAGTGAAATAAATATATTCAGGTGATGTAAATTGTTGGAGTGAAATTTTCTTAAAGTAAATTATACCTAAAATTTTAAAATGAGACAAAACTGATGCAGCTATTTTGCCGAAATATAGTTTGAATATCATAAAAAGTATACTAAATCTCTAACTTAATAAAACATATATTTTCATGAGTGTTGATGCATGCCAAATTGAAATTTGTGTGCAATTAGCAACGTATGAAAACGAATTCATGCATCTGAGGTTTCGTAGTTCAATGTGCAAAAATAACAGTAAAGACTAAAAGTAAAATCATTGCATTTCTGCTGTGTATTTAGGATTTAAGGATGTTAACATTTATCAACCAGTAATTAATCATTCAATTTTAAATAATATTATAAAATCATATACAACAATATCTAGCCAAGAATAAAAGAATTTGAAAACCTTTTAAGTACAAGTTAAATAAAGTTCAAAAAATAAAGAACCACAAGGCGAAGAACAATTAAACAAGTTAGCAAAACGGCCCCAAAAGTTCTAACTTAAGCAGTCTTACGCTGGTATTTATGACGAGAAATTTTCTGTCAAGCTACAGGTGGCGGTTATGTTTCTTCAGCGATACGTGTTTCTGTACGCAGTCTGAACGTGAAGTTAGTTGGCTTGTATATTTGAATATGTTTTTATTTTTGACTTCGCCAAATTCCAAAAATGAATTCCGAATTGATATTAGCTCAGGTGTTGACCTCGTCATTTGACCGGCTCCGGCGTTCAAAATTATTTAAATCAACTCGCGACTTTATCCACTGGTGATTGATATCGGACAGTCGCCTATATCACGTTGTGTTGTTCCAGTGGAGCATTAATTCAACTATCTACCTACCAAATTTATATCTTGTAATTGAGTATTTTACACCAATTTGGTTAAATTCCAAGCGTCACCAAAAAGTCGAGAAACTACATTTTAAGGCAAACACTATGGTGAAAACTCCCGCAGAACATTCTAAGTAAATGTTCCGCAGAAACCTCAACATAAAATGCTCCGCAGAAACTAAACAGAAGCAGCGTGCGAATATGCAAACTTTCATTCCACTTTTCTGTGAAGCAAAATCCGAACGCGCTTCTGCATAGTATTTGTAATTCCGTAATGTAATTTACCGATTTATATTATCTTTTCGTCACATGTAAATTTTTATTCATTAAATTTTGTTTCATGAGTTATTTGCCTAATTCTATTCTATTTCATTATTCAACCGATTTATCAGTGTTCCGCGGCTTTGGACATGTTCTTTTGTTTGGCCCTCCATGTACACGCCACACTATATGAATCATTGCAGAGCATTTGGATAGTGGAAGTAAAATCTTCACTTTTAATCTGGCTACTCTGAAAACTCCTCTCATAGTTCTATACAATCAGGAGATGAAGAAGCACAGTTCGTAGAATCTCGGATAAGTAACCAAAGATTTGCGAGTTCTAAACTCGATCCAAGTCAAGGCCGTTGTTCACGCTGAATTTGTCATGACCTCAAATACCTTCACCTTGGCGGGGTGTGGGTTGCTAGCTTAGATGCTGACCTCGTCATCTGACCATGATTCAAAATTACGAAGTATCGTCTTAGGGGGCCGAAGTAACCCGGTTGGAAGAGCAACGGATTAGCAACCGGAGGGTTGCGAGTTCGAATCCAGCCAAAGACCGTCGTGTACAAAGGGGGCTGGTTCACGTTCAATATGTCGTGGCCTCAAATGTTCTCACGTTGGTGTGGTGTGGAAGTTTGGAGAGTGGGGTGCCAGCACAGGTGTTGCCTCGTCATCTGACCGTGGTTCAAAATTACGTGGTGTTATCCTCGGATCTTTCCCTTTGGGATTGATCCTGGACCGTCACCAGTAGCCCGTTGTGTTACTCCAGTGTGACGTTAATTAAATACCTACCAACCTGTTGTCATAGGATATTTCTCTTCGGGATTAATCCTGGACAGTCGTCAATAGTTCCTTGTGTTGTTCCAGTGTAACGTACATTCAAATACGTATCTACTTACGCAATAAGTTCTTGGTGGTCGATCATGCCCCAATGGGCGGACTCCAGGTGGACATGAATTCATTTTGAATTTGGAGGATTCAAACACTACACGTTTCTGTCGTCAATTAGGTAGGTATTTAATTAACTTCACACTAGAGTGACACAACGGGCTATTGGCAGCGGTCCGGGATCAAAGCCGTAGGGAAAGATCCGACAACACCAGGTAATTTTGTACCATGGTCAGATGACGAGATCACACCTGAGCTGGCACCCCACTCCAAACTTCAACATCATGCCAACGTGAGGACATTTGAGACCACGACAGTTTTAACATGCTCTCCTTGTACACGACGGTCTTTGGTTGGATTTGAACTCGCAACCCTTCGGTTGCTAATCCGTTACTCTTCCAACCGTGCTACCGTGGCCCGAAAGATCACGTAATTTTGAACCACAGTCAGATGACGAGTTTTCTGTCGTCAAAAGTTAGTTCTGATGTCCAAAGATGGTAGTAATATTTCGTTGGTAGGCAGGTAGTTGAATTTACGTCACACTGGAGCAGTGCAACGGGCTATTGTCGACTCTCCGGGATCCATCTCGAAGGGAAAGATCCGAGGCCAACACCTCGTAATTTTAGACGAGATCAAGACATGAGCTGTCACCCCACTCTCGAAACATCTATACCATGGCAACGTGAAGACATTTGAAACCACTACAGATTTAACTTGCACTACAGTCTTTGGTTGTACCGAATTCCGAACTTGATAATCCGCGATTTATCAACGGCGCTATTGCAGTCAAGCATTTCATCGGCTTATAAGAGAAACACGCTAATTTAAAATCTTCAAATACGGGTTTGTTACTTTAGTGATTCTTCAACTAGTGAAGCCCACTCTGATTCATTTTTCTTTGCATGAAGGTTAGATTTCTTCTTGAGACACACACATAGAAAACAACATTAAGAATATAAATAATTGAATAAATGGAAGAGATATACATTATTTATTATAATGTTATCAGTAAATTGCAAAAACAATACATAATCATAGTGATAGTACACTTGGCTGAAGAATTTATAAATTAAGTAAATGCAAAGTGCATGAAATTATTGTGAACCCTCTGAGATCCATGGTATTTTCGAGTAGTATTTCTTTTTGAAGTATTTATTTTCCCCCGGAACACACATAATGAAAAATTTCCACATCTATTCGTTGAAATAATCTTAGTAAAAAACTGGTTAGAAGTCATGCAGGAAAATATTGCACACTTAGAAGAGATATATACGTGCAAACCTTACTGAGGGTGAAATGATAAAGTTACAATTTTCATTGCTTGAAATTTAGAATTTCTCTCTCTTCCCATTGTTTCTCAGATCAAGGTTTTCACTTGTAAGCCAACGATTAATGTGCTGAATGTTAAAGCATTGGGATCCTGATTATTAAATGTGCGTGCTTAGTCCACCTTTCATAAGTTAGAAAGGTAACATGATCATTTGACTCTTCATTGGGCAATTGGCATTCGTCAGTGGATTCCCTCACATGTGGACATGAAGGAAATGAAGATGTAGATTAATTGAAAAACGAAGCCAGAGAATTAGATGCTGAACAAGCACAAATAACTCTAACTGATGCTTATGCTTTGGTAAAATTCAAACTCATATCAGAAAAATTAAAATAAATTTTTCTTTTGAAATTAACAACGATTGAAAACTACCACCACAATATCCCGACTGAGAACAGGACCTTTTAAAAACACAAAAAATGACAGTTATTGATCCAGAAAGTATAGACATTGCAACAACTGTCTGGGCATTGAACTCACACCTAATCATACATTCAAGTTCCCTGAAATAGTAGCTTCTCTTTAAATCATCGATTATCATCTGGAAGAACAGCTTTACAGAGAGAAAATCCAGTGCTGTGCAAATGCACACGGCCACATCTGACTCCGAAATGGACACGACAATAACAGGAAACATGATCAAAGTAGTATTTCAACACAAATTGCATGAACTTACACATGAACTCTACCATTTCCTTACACACTCTTAGGCATAATAACATGAGAGGATTTTTTCATTTTATATATTCCTCGGGCCACACGCCTAAATTGATAGTTTTTACTGACAACATGAAATCCAAATCGTTCTTATGTTTTACCAAACCTTTTCTTTCCTTTCATTTGATCTCCAAAAGCCGCAAATGGCATTTTGCAATCGAACAATGTCAGACAGTTTCTAAATAAGTACTACTTGCGATTTTGTTATTTTTAGAAGAGAAAAAATAAAAAAAAATAGGAGTGAAAGAAAGTGAAGAATCAAAGGAAAGAGCGGAAAGAAGCTGAGTTAGCCGGAGATCGGAAATCTCAATAGCTCTGGATTTATGGCTAAGTGATACGCATATAGCCAATGGCAGCACTTGGAAGTCCGAGTGGAAAATGGACAAAAATATGAAGTATAGTTGCCATAGGAACGAAATTTCTTATCTTTCTACCTCGGATGGTGATATTTTCTCTCGAAACGACCCATTTTGGGCACAAATAGCCGGAGAGAAGATGCTGAAAAAGGCTCTCCCCTCTTGCCGAATTAGAGATTAGGAATGGATTGCACATTTCGAAGGATCTTAGATACGCCTGCAATATCCTAAAGTATGTAACGCGACTGAACTTAATAGCGAATAAAATTGTTCCGTTATTAGGAGCACAAAGTAGGGTAGAGGGAACGTTCTCGCATGGAGGTGGGTTTTTCTATTTGTGAGAACGTGGGAGAAATGCTATCACTTTGTCCATGGTTTGATTTCAATTTCAACATAGAGCAAATGATAATTTTAAAAACTTCATTTAAGAATTTCTTTTAATAACTTTTAAACTCACTACATATTATGATATTTAAGCAGCATTTAAATTTGTAGTTAAGCAAATTAGTTGTTAAGTAATAAGAAAAGATGAAATCTCTGATTCCATATCTCATTGAACATTACAAGCGGAAATTATGTATTAGGAATGGATTTCACATTGCGAAGTATCTTAGGAGTGCCTAAAACATCCTATAGGCGAGTGAACGTAAAAACGAATAAAATTTAGTTTGTTAAGTAATTAGAAAAATAAAGGAAAACTGATCTCATATCTCATTGATAAAGTACGCAAAAACTGTATATTAGAAGTATGAATTTTCACAAATTGTCTGTATCCTTGAATATAGTATAACTTTTTAATTTAGACGTCTAGGAATCGCTCTATGACAATCACCACATACATAAGTTTTGACAAAAATTTATTTTACTGCTTTTATCTTGCGTCTATATTTTCGATGGCATATAAATTATTAACATCTGAGTTATGGCCATAGAAGATGTCTACAGATTTAGGGAATGTATTCAAAAATATTCCCAACATCGGTTTGTTAATATATTTTAAAAGCATTCAATGTTTTTGCAATATTTTATTTCATCCTATCAAACTTATACACTTTTTGAAAGAAACTAAATCATAAATTTTTGCACTTTTCTACGATTGAAAAAGTGATTTGAAAAAGTGAATTGAAAAGTGATGTGAAAAGTGATGTGAAAAGTGAACCAATTTAATCCTTGCAACGCTGGGTAATTTTGCTAGCATTATATATTTCTGATAAAAAATACCCGAATTGTTTACTGTTTCTATATTTTTTTAACAATCTAAATTCCTCAAAGCGATTTCACTTGAATATTTATAAATCTACTTGTTTACTCAGTGTTTGTTTCATTGACATTTCGAATTTCAATTTGTAACATTCCGAAGAAGTTTGAAAATTCGAAGTATCGAAAATTCTATAACGTAGAGTTTTAGTGCAGTGCATCTGAAACGATCATTATCGTATTCAGACGAATTGAATATTTCGCAAAACCTTATTTTTGATCAGCAGATGTTCAATGCATGGTCTTATTTTTATCCACAAATATTATTTCTAACGGTACGTGATACATTTCGAATCTTCTACATAATCTACATAAATCTTCGTTTTTTGAGATTTCAGGAATTAAAAGCAGGCTTTGAATTAAGTTTTATAGAGGAAAATATGTGGGGGCGAATTGAATTTTAATTTTACTCTAGATGGTTTACTTCATTTGATATACGTATCAGTTTCTGGAAAATATGTGATTTTTGTATATCCACCTGTGTAAAATATATTTTGCGTTCTGGGTATGTAGACTTATTATTTAATTGTAATAATAATTGGCAATTTCAACTTTTATATGTATCTGATATGAAATATAAAATATAAAGACAATCAATTGAACGAATAAAGACAATCACTCAATTTGACTGTCATTTTCGCTTATACGAATATTTTTACTTTTATATTCCAAACTAACGTAGATATGTGTTCTAGCATCTTTATCCTCTCATAAATACAATCAGTTGCTTCATAATAAAAAATATGATCACATAAGTAAATCATTTTGCGTTACGACGTAGAATCTTTTCTTCCCCTTCGAGTCCTATTGGCTACCTCATCGTGGTGAGGGGGTTTCGCTGAGAAGACTCGACGAAGAGCGAAGGAAGTTTTCTGTTGGTCGGTACACCTTGGACGTGAAGGCCAATCCATATATTCCCAGATAAATGTTAACAGGCAACTCCTGAGCCTTAAGCCTTCAGCCCTTATGGTACCACACTAAAACGAAGCTACAATTTTCTCCGTATGCCATGGACCAATTGTTTTCTTCCCATACTGCTAACCGGCAACCCCTGAGACTAAAACAGTTTTCAGTCTTCATAATACTTCTCTAAAGTGAAGCTGCAATTTTCTCCCTCTGCCATGGATCTGTTGTTTTCTTCCTATACTGTCGTCGAGGATTATAAACAGGGACGCGCTCAGGATTTAGGTAGAGGATCTTGTTCGCGAAAATTTCATTAGGCTCCATTTAGAGCCAAGACAAGACTACACCAGATGGCTCTGACATGATTTAGAATGAAGCACACAAGATATATGAGTTTTGTGAGACGAATTAAGAATTTTGTAACTTGTTGATGCTCCGCAACCTTAGCAATTTCATCCCGTAATTTGTTTAGTATCGATGTATCTGTGGGACAACTCTTGGATGAACAGGAATTAGTCATTGTGTGAATCAAAAAACATGGTCTTTAGGACTTGGTCTAGGTTATTCCTAGGTGAAGAGGATTAGTAATAACATCTACCCTCTCTTAATTAAGGAAGAGTCTAAAGAATGGACGTTGAAATTCTCGAACATTCTAAAAGAACTCGAGAGTTTAATGGATGTGATACAATGTGTTCGGCTTTAAGACTTCGCCAAAAGAGAAAAGTGATGAGTTTTACACAACCTTCTTGCTAATTATATTTCCAGAAATAAAACGGAATTCATCATTCAATGCAACTTGCAGAAGTTCTGGAATTCCGAGGTAGTTGTCGTTGAGTAATTACATGAGAAATTCGATAACATGATGAGTCTTCTGAAGCATAATTAGATAATTTGCGCCTCCAGAATCTGATGGTTTTTATTCGCCCTCAGAAGAAATTTAGTATTATCACCAAAAAGTGTGAAACAGAATTTGCTGAGTACATTTAGAGTTTTTTTTTTGGTCTAAACCAGGAGAGCTGAATCGTATGCAGCAACTCCTGGATGTGTTTCACTATTACATTTCCAGTGTTATTTTAGATAGAAAATTTCATAAATCGCAACTGCCATTTAATCTATAACAATAGTCCATATAATATAATTGCCGTTCGATATTTTACAGATTTGTTTGTAGGATATAGGCTTTATTTTTCCGTGTCAAACAATTCTGAGATTGCTGGGTTCAGTAGGAATCTGATAGATATGTCTGGGCATTATTGCCCTATACAATCCTGTCTTGTGAATTTGAAGATGTATCTTACTTTTCTTTTCATAAATCGGTAATCTTGACAGAAGTGGGATATTTTAACAGCTGAAATATTTAGTGTGTTTTTGTAGGATGGTACGTTAGTTGACATGTCCTTATTGGAAGTATGCGACTTAAGTTCACCTTAACACAAAAGTTGAAGAGCATTTGTAGAATTGACACAAATCCTTTATTTATTCATACTGCACGTAATCTCCTTGAACGTTTAAAATTTTTTCTGATGTCCCTACAGATAAGAATTCTCAATATTTTTATACCTCGAGGTCATTACCTTTCTTTTCATTATAATATGGGCTTTAAAATGTTTTCCTGGCATTATTTTCAGTTTCATGGATGTTTTCAACTGCCCAATTTTCAGGAGCAATCATGTATTTTGCAGTTGTAAATAAATACCTACTGATTTTGGTTGATTTTATTGATTGGCCTATCCATTCAACGTGATTTCAAATACTAATATTGTCACAAGTTGTATGTCATGTTGTCACAAGAGTACCATATTTTTCTATGCCATAGAATGACGATTATATTACTCATGCAATTTTGGGGGAGAGCTGTAAGTTTAGGTTCTGTCATGATATGAAAAATTTTTAAAACTACGAGGTTTCCCAATAACCGAAGAAAAGTCTGATTTTTTGGTTCAACCAGAAAACTCAAAGACACTTGAAGTGTTTTTTTTCATTACTTAGGATACAGGTGAGCATTTTTATTTCAAACGTCATTTCATTTCCATCCAAGCTAAATTAATTATTTTATTTTCTCTAATCCATTTTTAAAATCAACAGTCACAATATTTTACATGCTTCCGTAATCAGATTTCTCCCGCACTTGAATAGAATTCTCACTAGGAGGATTAGAAATCCGAAATAGACAGTCAAATGAATCAGTTTTATTTCTTTTATGAAGGGAAAACAACGATGCAACATTGTCTTTACCTAAGTAAAACTTTGCATTTGGATTGATATCACGACCTTTAGCTAACAAATTGGTTTTATTCTCTGAAAGAGAGCGTAGGGAGTTTACCTATCTTTGAAGTGACGTGATGCGACTATGAATACGTGGATGTTAATTCTTGTAGCCTTACGAAGATGTAGACTGGTTCAATGAATAACGAGGCAGATAAAAAGTAACTAGCAAAAATTCATGAAAAATTAAATAAACATAATAAGCTGACTAGTCTACCAGCATAGCGTCTTTTCTCAAAGTAAAAAGGCTTAACTATTTATTATATCTCAATCTTTGATAACAGTATTCTAAAGATATTTTAATTCGCAGTCAACACGCGAGGCACGATTGAAGGAAAACGATAATTTAATTGATTTATCGCCAGAGGCAAGCGACTTATTTTCAAACGTAGACTGATGCCATTACACGACTGAAGTGTCATGTATCACGCGAATCCGTCAATTCGTAATCTGTTCTGATAACTTTAACAGCTAAATACATATTTTTATCCGTATTCCTTTGGAAGATATTTAAATGTTAAAAAGAATAATATTCATAAGGAAAATGGATCAGCTTATATGGAATACTCGGATGAAAGGAATTATTAGGTTTTAAAAAGAGCTTTTGATTCGCTATTTAAACTTGACAGGATTTAGATTTCGTAGGATTTCATCAACTTATTGGATTTTGAGTTCATGGCGTAAGATAAGGGAATGGACATGCTGCGTCATTTTATCAATAGTTCGTAAAATTTTAAATCGCATACCAAAAATAGATTTTTTAATCGAAACTTTCTAAGAATTAATACTTAACTTGAAATTTTTTTGTATGTCTATTCTGTGTTTCAAATACAACATTAAATGAAAGCAAAAATGTAATACTTAAACATTCGTAACACATTGTTAAATCTATAATGGACGAATATTTTAAAGAATAAATCCATAATTTCATTAAAGATTCAGTCCGTTTTTCTAAATCCGGACTTTATTGAATTTCTACAAAGAGTATGGGGCCGCGGAAGCCCGGTTGGAAGAGTAACGGACTAGCAACCGGAGGGTTGCGAGTTCGAACCCGACCAAAGACCGTCGTGTACAAAGGGGACTGGTGCACGTTAAATCTCTCGTGGTCTTAAATGCCCTCACGTTGGCGTGGTGTGAAAGTTTGGAGATTGGAGTGCCAGCTTAGATGTGACCTCGTCATCTGACCGTGGTTCAAAATTACGTGGTGTTGTCTTCGGATCTTTCTCCCGGGGGTTGATCCCGGACCGTCGTCAATAGCCCGTTATGTTTCTCCAGTGCGACGTTAATTAAAATACCTATCTGCAACGAATATTGTATCAATACATATTTCCTGTAAAACTCTCTCGTAACCATCCTTTCCTACTTCTGTCGTACGGAAATTCGAAAACTTAACAATTAAAATGAAACTTTAAACCCTTATATTGATTTTAACTTGCATTCAATCTGATGTTGTTATTTTAGTTACGAAAGGTGCATAACCAACATTTTGCTTTTATATTCATTGTACAGCATCTGTCACAACATCCCTTTAGGTCTAAGGTCCTTACATATGAGTAAATTCTCCAGAAGTCTGGTTACTTCCAACAAATCTATATAAAACAGATAAATACATATAAATCAAATGATCAAATCAAAATAATCAAACGATCAAAGTAATTATGTTACATTTAACTGTTGAACGTTTCTAATTATAATTAATTAATTATTGAAAAAATATTAATTGAAATGTCTTTAAATTTCAAACGTGGTCGACAGAGGCGTTTCAAATCTAGATGTGCATAATTTAAGTGAATTATTTTCGGTAGTTTTTGAGATGTAATCTCATTTAAAACTGCATCATCTTGATTTGTTTTGGGGACCGTTCTAAAATTGAATTTTGAATTTATTTGGAGAAAATATTTTCGCTATAAAAAAGGTCAACTTAAGTTGGATATACACAATACGCTACAGATTGGTATAATTTCTGATGGATGCGTCATTTGGTAATTTGGAACAGTTATAGCTTTTTGTTATTTGGCGATTATTTAGAATGCATTCTAGTTAATAATTTAAAATAATTTCAATCTGGACATTTTTTAAATAATTATGAATGTTCATTTAAATAGACTTTTGATTTTAGGGCCATATTTAGCCTGCTGGGACAAACATAAGACAACGTCAAGTAATAACCAAACACACACGATGTAAGTTGTTTCTTACACGAGACAGAAATACCACTAGGGAGTAATAAGAAATACGTCGTATACAGCTCAAAGGTTGGTGGTGCAGTGGACAAACCCACTTAACATTTGAAAAATGTCTGATAAGATATTTTACACATCGTTTTTTCCTCATGAACAATTTTTGTGCAAAATTTAGAGATATGTATTCGTTTTTGCACTAAAGAAAACGCACCAAGTACTAGCGCACAGCTACTGCAGCCCTAAACTTTCTAACATACATGTGCAGTAATTCGGGAGAAATTTAACTTTAGTAAAGTCTATAACGAAAGAAAGCGAATTATTTTATTAAATACATAACAGAAAATAGTAATATAGAATAGTTGATGTCACACATCAATACTACACTATATAAACGTGAAATGTACAAATCCAATCCCTTACCCCAAAATGTGTTCCAGTTTCGCAAAACTAGCTGTTCCTGGGAAAGAAGAGTGTTATATGGCAGCTGAGATGAAAGGGTACCAATGTTTATCATTATTTACTAACCGACTTGACAGCCAGCATCGCAGAAACCTTTCCAGGTCATAGGTTAACACCTAATTATGTCACATAATCGTTTAATCTACCCTCATTTATGAAGATTTCTCTACTTGGCACAGAAGTAAGTCAGAACTTATCGTCACCAAAACTACTGCAACGCAATGTTTGAATTGTGTATGAACTTTTACAAAATAACGTTTTATTCTTGTCCCACGTCCTCAAGTAATACCTCAAGGTTTCCATACTACTCATGTTTACATGCACCGATGATTATCAACACTACTTATGTTTCGTTTTTATTCAATGTTTAATTACGAATTGCTCGTAAAGTGCTTAATACTGCAAATATATCAATGTACTAGCAGAATTACTCGATTCTACTCGTGTTGTATTAATTAACTATATCGTTTAATATAGTTAATTAATTGAGAAAATGGCAAGAATAATCACTTTTCTCTTTCGTAGAAACATCATTTGAGAGTCCGGAAAATATTTTTTCAATAGCTTTTAAATATAACTTCTGCAACTTACTTAAGATGCAAATCGTACTACATGCATATCCATCCATATAATATATTTCACATATATAGCACCTTTGTTGTATGACAAAACTACAAAAGGTGATACTAATATGGTTACTACAAAAGACTATTGTGAGTTTTGAGGATTATAAATTCCCCTTCTCAAGTTCCTTTCTAGTAAAATTGCCACAACTAATTTATAAAAATTACGAATCTACGATGAATACTATTGCATTCATACCTTTTTCTCAATATTTTCTACCTTGTGGCATTCGTTCGTTAGGCATGCGACATTTTCGAATTTCACCATCTTTAAGGATGAGAGAATAATTTGATAAGATATTCATGACTAAATATTTTTAAATCGTATACTATTTTTCCTTGAAAATTATATTTTGTAGCTAATGCAATTACAAAAGAACGTCCTCTAAAATTGAATGTCTTCAGCACACATTCGCTTATTGTATCTGACCCTTGATTTATGAACATCAGTGTATCACTTGCTATTGCGGCTGAAGCTCAGATTATTTTACCTGCAATTATTTTAACAGAATTTAAATTTTAATACTGTACATACTTTGAGCTTATTTTTTCTTTGCAAAATTTAAATAATTTCCGAATTTTTGAGACAGATATTATAGAGGGAATAAAACATTTTATATTTCATAATTTATTCACGTCCACATGTAGATAATATTTGATGTCCATTTTTCTAAAGAAGTGTTGTCATTTGTTGATGCCATGTGTATATTTAGACCAACTTTCCTTAAAGTCTTTGTTTAACATGTAGAATTGTTATATAATTCTATTTTATGAAAGGAAGTAAAACATACAGCGCAAAGCATTTTAAAACCAAGACTGGTATATATATATAGCTATCTTATTTGTAATTGTTCAAAAATAAATTTTAAACTTCGAAACTACTTACACCACTTACAAAACGATTTAACTTTTTCGTTTGTTTTCCATGCTTCAAAGTAAATTATTTGGTTAACAGCTAAAACCTTATATCTGGAAAATTTTGACTGTTTCAATTGTAAGCCGAATATAAGTTAAGATGTTAGTAGTTAAGGGAAACGAGTGATAAATACCGACGTTTTTATTTGTAGTCACATGTGTATGAAAATCTTTCGGATACTGAAAACATCTATTTTCTCTTTTTAATACATTTTGAAATAATAGTGTGTTTTTTAAATATTTTATTTTATTCTTTTAGTCTGAAAATTTTCAGTTCGCAGTTAATGATGTCCAAACAACAAGCTTGGTTCAGGCGTTGGACATAGGATATTGCATTCATGAGCAATCTTTGGGCACATCACATCAAAATGAGAAAAAAAATTTCAACTTTCCAGAAAGTTCCTTATTATTACTCATACCACTACCTGAAATTTTCAAGAAAAAAATATATTTGCTTCAAAACAATTAGTCATGAACATCTTACCAAATAATTTATCATCCTTTCATGTATGATGAGCATTTCGCATCCCTGGCGCAAGAATGGTAAAGGTGAAACTATATTAATAAAAAATTATGAGTGCAAGACTATTTCACAGGAAGTGAATTTAAGGGGCATTCATAGTCCCTCCCAAATCAAAATAGAATTTTGTTATAGTCGCCATAGTATCACCTTTTTGTAGTTTTGATTTGCAATAGGGGGATGTATATGAAATGGATTATATGATGGATTTCGCGTGACTCCTATTTGCGTCCAATGTAAATTAATATCACCTATAAAAAAGTAATTAATATCACATTATAAAAATGTTGAAACGATGTTAAAAATTATTTTCCCGACATTTTAATGATATTTGCATTTTACTACGAAAAGAAGTATGATTATTTTGATCGTTTTTTTCAATCTACAGTTACATAATTCAACCCGAGTAACGCCAGGTAATTCTGCTAATCTATATAAATAAAAATGCTGAGTTCGTTTGTACATTTGATATTTTTGTCCCATTTCAAGTTATTCATCCGCTTTGGGTCGTTTTAATGCAAAATCATTGCTACTCACGTTTGATGTCTATCTGTATGTTTATGTATATAAAAATAAATTACTGCCAAATCGATCTACCATTTTTGGAAAAAAGTTAATACGGAAATTGATCTTCTGTGGCGAAAAATTACTGACAGTAGCAACAAAGAAATATGTACATATGACCGATTGGTTGACCATAATTAATATTTTTGGATCCACGTGACAGCACAAGATTGTTATAATGTGATAAAAGCTGAAGTTGGTGTCTGGTGACAATGATCTTTTTACGTGTTTAATATCTATGTTAATTATTAATTGTTATGCGAGTGTGACAAAATATCACTTGGAACATATCTTGATGATTTTACCCGTGGAGGAATTGTAGGGAAATTGGAAGAAAGACGCTCAATGGAGATGTAGCCAATTGAGTTTGGTGTGGGCCAAAGCGTAGATGGTGAGTGACACAATATTACTTGGAAAACATCTCGATGATTTCCGATTAATTTTTAATGCCATGATTTACACTGATGCTTTTTACATTTCGATTACTTACTTTTATGATGAATAGTAGTCGCAAGGCCTTGGAAATAATTTTCTGAAAGTGCAACTTCTTCCAGCTGCTATAGCAGTGTTCGACCACTAAAAACAACCCCAGCTGAAGATTGCTGTGACAGTAACAGCGAAAAGATGCCGTGCGAGTGCTGGAAGGGGTTTGCACGAGAGCTTCAGGCAAGCACGGGGACCATAATATTGCGCCAGACCGTGTCCAGGTGATTGATTCATATTGGTTTGTATGCCCCCAAATCAGTACACTGCGTTCCTTTGTCTTTATCATACAAAGCACATAAATTTCGATTCTGTTGTGAACACGCCAACCTCGGCCAATGTCTTGATCACGGACGAAAGTAGATTTTGTTTGTCGTCAGTAGTATACATATTGATGGCTGCTATATGACCATTTCTCTAAACTATCAAGTAGTAATTAATCAGTTAACTAAAGCAACAACTGATAACATTCTAAAATGAAATATAAACTATTGATTTATAACAAATAAAAGTGAGAATAAATGACAAACATAATTTGTATGAAACTAACGTTTATTGATACATTAAAAGTTAAGCAGGTATACATGGAGACAACTCATGCACATATGTCAGTAAAGAACTGGCGAGAACGTTACTAAGTATGATTGGTAGAAAAGAAAATAACTGGTGTTTTACATTGCATTTAAAGTTTTTAGTATAATTTATAGTTTAGTTGAAACAGGGTTTGGAAAGATTTGTTTTGAGTTCAAAGAATAACTCTGCACATGAGTGGTGCCAAAGTTTTCCTCGACAGTACCTCGTTATATAATTGCACAAGGAAGCTACTACCACGAAAGTAACTGGGTAGACATTCTTTGAAATATTTTCAACACATTTCTAGAAACAATTACACAAGCAAATTTACTTATAGGAAATAACTGACATCAAATTTTACCGGTATATTAAAAACATTGAATTTTTCTATCTCAGAATCAGATAACCATTTAAAGTCGCCTATTGGTAGATATTGACGTATAGTGCAACCATATAAATGGTTAGCGTCAAGAGTTGAAGAATACGATTCTTCTGTTTTTATTATATGTTTCAGTATTGAATGCTTTGTTAGAGCATGCATATCTCTTTCCATCCAAAGCGATACCACTTCTAATACTGTTCTCTAATCAGATGTGCATGTTTACATCTGTGAAAGTTCTAATTCTACTTTCGTAAAATTTAACCCATCCATGTGAAGTCAGCTGAAGTAATAAAATGATATAAATCCAGTTTGTAATACTCCATGCCTTTTCGCCGAAATGAGGTAAATACTTCGGCTAGTAGAACAGAATTTATTTCCTGATATATCTTAAGATAATCTGAAAAGGTTTTACCACTGAAAGTGCTAAATATTAATCAGAAGTTAAAATTATCATTTGTTATCGTGGCTATTTGTTGCTTTGTTAAAATATTATTGCTTAGGTGGTAAGAAACTTTTGCTTAAAATAAATTGGTTGGAAAAGTAGGAATAATGAAATACACCTTTCCTCTTAATAATTTTTTCAATGTTATAAAACGCTTTAAAATTGAAAAATGCGTTGTGAATTTTTGTGAATTTACTGGAGCAATTAGGATAGATTTTGAATATTGCCCATTTAAATGCTTTAAAATTAAATGAGAATCGTCGTATAGCTTAAGGTTATGAAGAATAACAGGAATGAGAAACCTTATTTGGCTATTATAGGTTGGAAATGTTATACGCAAAACATCGAAATATTCCTGTAAAATGGCAATGATCCTTAACTACTTTGTCTGATCGCACAAACAATCTACTGAAAATGTGACATTTTGTGTTATCAGTTGGTATTGAGAAACTGATATTTTCATTTGTACGCATTCTCTCTACTAGATAATTCTTTTCGAAGTTTTAGAAAGTTTCCAACTGCATTTTCACAGCAGTAATAATTCTTAAAAATGATCAAGTCATTAAAATCTAAACATAAAATGCTGTAACTGTGAGTAATATGCTCTTCAATTGTAGTTGCAAAATTTTTACTTGAACTTATGTAACACTTTGATATTGATTTAATCACACACCGAAAATCAGAGAAATTTACAAATGGATAAAAAGAAGATTTTTGTGCATCATTTTTCAAATAGAGCTCTTTGTGCATAAATAATGTGGATTCTCTTTGAAATTCTGTAAGACGATTTGAACAAAATTTATGAACACCTTATTTGGTATTCAAAAGACTATTAAAACTTTTTATTAAAAAGTAATGATATTTGTACAATAATAAATTTATTTTATTACTTGTGATTTTACTTACATAGAAAGGGAAAATACCATGTTTAAAACTGCAAACATTTATTTGTATATTATTATTTTTCATTTCAAAATTTGGAATTTCATTGATTTCAACAGGAACTTCAAGAATTTATATTGAAAATCGGAAAAATACTTCTCGTAACTTTTTGGTAGATTGAAATTTATAAATGAAAGATATAGTGGTGCAGCTATACAATATAAGAAGCACCGACTTTTTTTCCATTTTTATATGACAATGCTTTTTCTGTTTTAGTTGTAAAAGTATCTTAGCATTTATACACCCATCACCAATTCTTCCATAATTTCCAAGATGAACATCTCCATACTGAATATATTTACATTCCACCTACTTTCATTGGAAATTAAATATCCAATATCCAATTTCATCTCTATCGATTGATGAAAAAATTTTATATGATAGAAAATGCTCTCAGCGCTTGAACAAAAATAGAATACTTGTGTAACCTATTCATCTTTGGACTATTTTGCAAAAATTGTTTTTAAACAAATGATTATGCGCAATCTTAGAGACATGGAATTATTAACTAGCTTACATATTTTCAATCTAGCATAACAGTGGAGCGTGTCAGGATCTTGTGCATTTACTTCGGCTCTTAAACTGTGAATGTTTTCTCTGAATGCTGATCGTATGGTGTTAAAAATACAATGTTGTGTGATTAATCCGTCAATACTAATATTTTAACTAAAATGCTTAAAACGAATAGTGTTTTATATAATATTCAAGAGTTATTGCTTCTTTTTAGAATTATATATCCCTTTAAAGTACCTACTCATTTTTAAAAAAAGAAGTCATTATTGATGATGTTGAGTTTAAAGAATAGGACCATTCTTGTTCTTTTATACAATCAGACAAAGCATCAACAGATTTTTATAATACAAGTAGCTTATCTAATCCTAAGTTGAACTGGTTGCGTATTTTCCCATCTACGCTTTTGGAGAAAGCAGCGTAGTGAGACTTCCTGAAAACCTTTATTTCAATTACTATTCCCTTCACTGAATAGCCTTCTACAATTTTAGCCGGGATGGAGAGGTGGTTGTAGAGGAGTATAAGCTGAGGTTGGTGGAATTAAAAACTCTTGCTGGATTTTGTTTTAATCCTTTTTGGAGGGTTTGCCTTCTCAGTGGGCTTACGTTTGAGTTGAGGAAAATCCTATTCCGCATCATCACTTTGATAAACGTATTTCACTCTGGTGAGTTTCTTATCTGGATAAAAAACTATTTAGTTCCTATTTTGAATAATTATTTGATTAGATTCTGAATAAAAGAGATACCTTTGAGAGAGGAACAAGAAGAAATACTCTTACTTTCTGTTGAGGCATGCTGATCTTGATTGTTTTGGATGGATTTTGAAATATTTCTCCTTCCGTATATATATACAAAACTGTTACATGCAACCTTCAAGTTCATTACTTAAAACTATCTATTGGTTTCACTCAAGGAAATTAAATGCCTCTCATTTGAAGGGTGAATCAGTTTTGAGTTTATCAAGGATGAATTAACCTCGAATTTAATTAATATTTGATGTTCGTATGAAGGAATTTGTTTTGAAAACATGTTTGTTTGCATTAACTCCATATCCTTGCATTATAGCAATCATTCTTTTTTGTTCTTAGGAGATGGGTAAATATTGTTCTAACTCATCATTTGGTAGAGGTTAAATTTGACACGAAATTATCAAGTATATGTTTTATTCACTGTATTAATGTTTGCAATTCATGTATTTTTAGGACTTCGATTTTCATCTCTTCATTAATATTGTAACGTATGTTCCTTTACTTTAAAAAACTAAGGTCCAAACTTTAATTATATAATAATACTAAATATACACCCCCCACATAAGAAAATTAGACATTAAACAAACACTGAAAATTAGTTTAGTTTATTTTCTAAGCTATTAATATTAAATACAGTGTTGTTACAAGATAAATATCCACTAGCAAATGTATCATGATACACCAAATAAAAAAAATATAATTATATTAATCCAAGAGTTAAAGTATATATTATACCTTGAACCACAACTAATTTGCTTTACAGTTAGCTGCTTGTCGATGTTGTAGCTCTCGCTCATTGTTGGTGAGAATTTTAATATATTCTATATTCATTTTAAAATCCATCTGATCAGCTGTATCCATTTAATATGTTACAGTTGCCTGTACATATGCCACGATGTTTTCTTAAAAAGCATCAGTGAAACATGATGATCCATTGCGTCTTATATACGTAAATCCATACCTTGGCTCAGATGCCATGGTTTGTATAATGACTTCTTGTAGTAAAATGCTAATATTTTTCCAAGAATTGAAGTACATAGAATACATGTTGAGCCAGAACTAATTTGCTTTTCAGTCAAATGTTTGTCGATGAGGAATTGGTGAAACACTATGACGTTCTCGCACAATTTCGCTGTTGATGAGAACTTTAAAATATCCTATCTTCATTTTGCAAAACATCTGATCAGTTGTATCCATTTGTTATGTTATAGCTACCTGTACACAAGGGTGAGCTGAAGTTTTTTAAATATCTTTTGTAATAGGGTAGTAAAGTTGCCTCTTACCTTTGAATAAATTTCTTATTTAAAAAATATTTAATGTCTTTAGCCCCCTACTGAGAATTTGATTATGCCAAAATAGGTTAAAAATGGGAAGAAAGATCATTGTAACATGATTTTCAAAATAATATTATTTTAATTTGCAATACCTAATAAATATATTTTAGAGAATGAAAAAGCATATGCAGCACTTGGTTTAACTTAGTCATGTCCTTCGTACCCACAAAGATAGACATAATTATATCAGATGTCAAGAACTATATTGCTCGACCTTCAGAGATTTTCGGACCCGTCCATTGTTCACTAGGAATAAATGTTGCAGCTGCAAACACCTGAGTATCTAACACAACCCCCATCCCTATACCAACAGTTCAAGTCAATTCTGTTTTTCATAGTACTGTGTGTAGTACTATGAGCCTCCAACAGGAACTTTTGTTTTGCGAACTATTAAAATAAAAATGAGTTATTCTAAAACTGTGTCTACGAGGCATCAAGTGGAATGGTTATTTTCGGCACTCCACGTAAACTTCTACCTTCAGTTTTACCAACAATCAAGGGCGTTTTAAAATATTAATTGCTTGTTAAAAACGAACTAAAGTACCAACATTTGACAGGGAATCCTGTATTTGTGATGCATTAGAAGTTTCATTTAAAAATATTAAAACAAGTAAAGAAAAACTTTAATACCTATTGTTTGCCAAAAAAGAATGTTACAAATGTTACGTAAGTTTGGTGAAAAATGGTTCTTTTAAGATATCCTAAAGTGAAACATAAAATTAACTATAATTAGGAAGTAAAAATTCTTAATGACTTTGTTATACGTTGTCAGATAAATGTGTTCTATTTTCTGTATGTTCTTGCAAGAGGATTCACACTTCAAAGATACCACTTAAAGAACAAACAAAATTGACCATAGAGCATTATGAAAAATGGCAATAGGTTCAACAGTTTTTGCTGGAGAGAGCAGAATTTTAGAAAGGAATACTGTTGGTTGGTTGCGAAAGGGCATACGTTGTCTAGCTTCCAAATGTATAATTGAATGCCAAAGTAGTAAAAAAAGCACGCACTGCTGCAGAAAGTTACCAATATTATCGACATAAAAAATTTTAGATTCTAAAGATTCTAATGATTGTAAATAAATTAACAGCTATTAAAATTAAGAAAACTATAAATGAAGTTACAACTGGTAGATGGTTAAAGTGTGTAAAACACTTGCAAGAGTGTGTGATTAATATTGTGTTCTAGACAGGACTTACTAAAGAATTGAATCTGAAGCACTTATTTCAACACTTAGAAGGAGCATCTGCAAATTCTAACACTTATTCGAAAGCAATCAGGAAGCATGAAACAAATGCCAAAATCTTAATGTGCAATATAAGTACAATCTGTGACCCTTTCATGCGTTTTATTTGAGGTCGACCAACAGGATATAAGTTTAGATTAACAATATTTATACATAATTTGCAAACCTATATAGTCTGAGCAAGGTTCTTCGGATTTATATAATTGTCAATCTACAGAATTATCCCAGGCTTGATGGCTGATGATAGCAAATTGCTTCCTAAGATGTTGCATGTCGTGAAAGAATCGTCATGAAACTTAAAAATTATTTCAGAATTTATTTTAACAGTTTATGCATTAATGTGGTATGTGATAAACTACTGTCCTCCCAGCAAAGATTGCGTTTCTTTAAATGTTTTTAAAACGATTGAAGGCATCCTCGTTACTTAAGTGACGAACTAAAAGCTATTATTCTTCCAGTATTTAAACAAAATGCGTACTTGTTTCACCCCGAGAATGTGCTCCATACAATGATCAGTGATAAGCGCCACCATATTCGTTAACTGGGACTAAGAATTCTGAATACTAGAGAAAATGACTTCAGCACAAAAATAATTTTTAAATTTCCAAAATAAGCTTCAATGTGATTTAATTCACGAAAGTGAGCAATTGACAATACTGATTTAGTAGCTCACCCCTATTTTAACTGATGCATAGTCTTGCATAAATTCCTCAGCTACACAAACTTTTGAGTTCCTTTGCTATCCTTGTAACGCAAGTCAAAAGATATGTAAAGTTGGCGACAGAGGTACAGATGTCTGTCATTGAAGCAGGAGCATGTAATGGCTTCATCCGAGCTAAGATAAAATACCTACGAATTGTTCCAAATATGTGATTACAAAAATAGTATAAACTAGCTTAATTATATATAATTTTTATATATCCAGTATTTTATCTCAATTGTAAAAAATACCGTAATTCATATTTGTTTTAACCTCTATGAATATATATTTAATTCCTTATAAAATTTAAAAAAAATCAGAATGTTTGAATTTTTATCTATGTTGTTCAAAAATAAAACTGTACTTGTACCAAAAATATTTTTACTACATTCACTGAGTTGTTTATAAGTCAATATTTAAGTTCAAAATAGTTAGTATATTTTTGGATTTGTTACATTTTTATGGAACAACATAGTTTTTAGCTAAAATATAAAGGTACAGTACAGGGCTCAAGACGTTAAATAAAATAAAAAAAGGCTTACATCCGAAGGTAGGAGACTACTTTCCCTTATTGCAAATTAGATTTGGATTTTTTTCACTTATCTGAACGGTTCACCCTATTTTACACATGCCATCATGTTTCGTAAAGAGTATCAGTGAAATAATGAACCATGTACGCGCATATCCATATCTTGGTTCAGGTGCCATGGTCTATGTTATGAATTCTTGCACGAAAATGAATTTTTCATGATCGTGTTTGTGTTGTATACCATTTATGAAGGTCCTATTCAATAATTACTCTAAGGTTTAATAGTGTTGTAATTTGAAATTTCCATATGCTAGTGTAATCACTGAAGACATGTTTCATTTTGTTTAGACATGAAGTTTCATGTGTCATTGATTAGAGTAAATTAAATTCTTTAATTGTAGTGTTTTATAGTTGTTTTAAATTTATGTGATCGACAGGATTGTATTGAATGTGGTGTAAAGCAACAGTTCTGTAACTTAAACTTTTTCCGAACGCAATTTTTTAAAAGATTTCGTTGTTTTTAATTTTGATAGAAAGCAGGGGTGATAAAAGTTGATTTATAGAGATTTATACAAAAAGAAGAGACAAAAGTAACCACATGTGTATATGATACCAAACTCTGATAACAATTTCTGCTCCATTTTAAACTCGCAGAAATCTTAATAAAACTTTAGAATATCTTTGTTTTCCGAAACTGATGCATAGCTACCAAAATAATAGCATTTATTGTTTCTAAATGCTATTGAACCCAAAGGCTTCCTGGTTTTGTTTTAGGATATAAATTCCCATTAAAACTTAAATATCCTTTTAGTTTTAGAGGTTTTATTCAAATACCCTTTTAATTCATTTGATTCAGAAACCCCTTCGAACTTCGTGTGGAGGTCGGTCAGTGCAAGCGAGTCTGCATAAAGTTATGCTATCCATTAATGTATCAGTACAAACACTTCTAGACTTACAATTCCTATGATTATTCTATATTTAGCATAGGATATTAATTAATAGTTTCAGGTAAGGACTTACTAAATTTCATATCAATGGTTACATTTCCATTCCTTAAGATACTCACACGCATATCACCTGTATTTTCAATACAGGTGATATGCGTGTTGCATTACAGGTGATATGCAGTTTGATGCCACCTGGAGTGAAATCAAAAGCATATAAGATGTACCCATCTTTATATTAATCGTAACTAATATCTATATATTGATCCATAGGCAATAGATTGCAAACTAAACCAGTAAACAAGCTCATATAACTTCTACAGTAACTTTGTGAATAATCAAATTTCGGTTAGGGTTTCAACAGAATCATAATTCCCTTCTAAAGCAGAAAGTATGATAAATCATAATGTTTAAAATTGAAAGGATTTTTGTGAAATCCCCGTTAAATACATTATTGGATACTAAACCTACACTCTGTGAAAATTGCAAAACTATGAAAGAATCATCAGAAATGAATGACATTTATTCCACGTATTACTTATAGTGGTTTAAATAAACGATCGAATTCACAGAGCAATAAAGCAAAAATAAGGCCGAAAATCAATATATTGTGCAGCCGCCACGCGCAGCGATGAGAGCCTGTACACGTCGTGGCATCGAATCATACAGATTCTAAATGTCATGCTGAGGAATGGCATTCCAGATGGCCTCTATCTGATTCCAAAGTTCAGTCGTATTCTCTGCCCGACGAGCGGTAAGAGCGAGTCGCCGTCCGATGCAATCCCAGACATGCTCAATGGGCAACATATCTGGGGAACCTCCAGGCGATGGAAGAAGCGGAACCTGTCGTGCACTGAAGAAGACTTGTACATTCCGAGCAACACGTGGAATTGTCTTACTGAAATACAGCTCCGGGAATTCGTTGCAGGAGGGGTAGGACCTCGGGCTCCACAATATCACTGATGTAGCGCCCGCTGTTCAGGGTCCCCACAATTTCGAGTAGGCGGGATCGCCCATGATATCCAATAGCGCCCCAGGCATTACGCCCCGTGTGAGTGGCGATTTCACGATATGAAAGTCCACCCTCACGGAGGCCGATCATGTGGCCCCTTTCGAACTCCGTTATTTGCTCGTATGGCACTCTGTGTTTTTGGCGAGGCATATTGACTTCTAATCAATCATTTACAGCAGTCAAACAACGATACACACATTTTAACGCACCTTTGCAGTGCTTTTTATACACGGTTCATTTGGATGTTTAGAGGGTGTTTCTCGGCCCACATATGCGTGATCGTTTTGTAATTCTTATAATTTGCATATCCTAACCTGTTTTGCATTTCCTGCAAGTTTCGTTTAATTTGCATGATTCCTTCATTGTGTTGCGATTTTCCCAATCAGTAGTGTATTATAAATCGAGTTGATAACTGTCAAATTAATTCATTAGAGTTATTGATTAAATTTCTGAAGAAAGTACAAAGATTTCACTTCTGTTCTGCGAATCAGGATTTTTGCAACAACTTTGATTAAAACTACAGCGTGAGCAATTGCTATTGTAGGAGCAACTTTAACTTTTCTGATAAACAATGATGCATATTGTATAACAACTTTGAAATCTTGAGAAGTTGATATTAAGGAAAAGTATCCTTATTTCTTTCGAGTTTCATTTGTTTATTTGAACCATTAATGAGCAATTTTGGTTGAGTAGCTAAATAAAAATGCAATGGTCCCACTATGACTTTATTGTTCTGAGAAATGTTATTTTTGGTTTTCAAACCGATATTATTGTATTCCGGAACAGTAGCAATTGAATCGTGTTTAGATGCAGTATCTTTTTAGAAAAGACTCGAAGTCAACATTGAGTTTTGAACCGATTTGGGTGAAAAAAGCAAAACATCTAAGATTCGTCGATATTTACAGTTAACTTGAGACAAAACTTGCATTCAAAGTAATTGCACATCCAGAAAATACCATATTAAGAATAGTTGATAGATGAAACTTTATCTGTAGGTAACAGTAATGTTCCATTTCTCTTTTCAACTTTCACTTCCGAACGAGGAAGTGTATGTACTAGATCAATATAATCACCACTTCCAGTTACATGGAACTCTAATTTTTGTTTTCACTTGATGATGCAACAGGATGAATTTCTGTAAAAGAAGTCTCATCTACTAAAGGAAAATAGGTCCAATTTTCTTTTTACACAAGCACACGCTCTCGAATTTATTACGAGAAAATGTTAGTTTTATAACCCCCCTGCTACGTTTCACACGCGCGCGTTTAAAGTGATTTTTATTGCTGGATTTCTTTATTTTTATAACTGAACCGTTCTGAATTTTATGAATAACACCACCATAGATCACTCAGCCGTTTCACAAAACCTAGATTTCGCTGAATCTTTGAGAGTTGAACCAAGCTGCATCTGACGTTATTTTTAAACCAGTACTAAGTGTTTTCCCAAATATTTCCAACTTTAATGACCATATGAGTTATGTATCTAATTAAATTTGAAAACATTCTATTTCCGCTTTGATGACCTGCCTCTTGAAAATATAATCCACCACCCCTATCTGATGACAATAACTGTCACAAGCTTTTGATCTAAATGTATCCTCATTTAAGGCTAACAACCAACTGATCAACTGCCTAAGCAAACTTAATTTATATTGTTCTGCTACAGAACGAAAGAATTAAAAGTGATTTTTCTCCTGCAATTATTATTCTGTCACCAGAACTGTTTTTCATTTCAACTTCGATGCAATCTATGTAATTATTGCGAAACGGAAAATATAGATGTCTTTAATTTTTTATCACTGTTTGATCTGATTTTGTTGATAAACCGGAAGGTTTCGAAGCAAAGGAGCGATAGTATCTGCAACAAAGTGAGATTCAATGATATCAGTATATGCCTATATTTCTGTTATTTCTCCATCTAATTCTATTAGATATTCACCAATGTGCGTCCTTCCAGAGATTGTAGATTTTTAAAACCTAACAGATCTTTTAATACATATAGAAAATGAACGCTAGAAATGTTAAGTACATGAAATTTCTATTTATTATTCGGTAAAAAATAAATACAAGATGTTTAAAAGCATAAAAAATGCTGTGAATTTTTTATGCAACCCAATTTCTAGACTTAAAGGCTCAGTTTGTTAACCTTCTTAGCAACAATAGTTTATCTTCTATTCTTACACGGAAGTATTAGTTTGAAGGAGGTTTATTAATTTTATGAAAATCATGAATTGGTTTACCTGTCAAAACCACATATTTTGTCATACCTAACATTCTCATAAAATTTGTGGCATATACTAATCTAAGTTCAAGTTTAAAGTTTTTTCAAGTGTAATTAGTATTTTTTTTCTTTAAAATCCAATACGAAATCTTCTGCACCTCCAATTTCAATTTGCGTAAGATTATAATTTATAAGCTGGAATAACTCAAAAGCCGTACTATTAAAATCTGTGTAAGTATAATTAAATTTAGTCACATGAATAATAAAATATCTTCTAGGTTTTTTGTGATAAAAAAACTATCATTGGGTGTTTTTGATGGGTGTTTAAATACGAAACTGATGATTTGATAAATCTGTCTTCTTTGGGTATATTTAACATAGACAATAGTTTGGGAGACCCTGTTACCTCATAAATTGTAATTCATTATGTGATGCAATGTATATATTGATGTTCTCATTATCTAAAGTAAAAGTAACGTATTTCCCACATGTGCTTTTAAATTTTAATTGATTGTATCAATTATATCACTGTCTCGATTTCCTGGTTCAATTTGGAATGCGTTGTTACATTGCAAAAAATCTTTCTCTACAAGTTCTATCTTCATAAGTAATGGAATAATTATTATTATGATTTCCATTACTAAACCAAGTTCGAGGGATACAAATCTCTAAAACCTACTTCCCATGTACCAAGTATGGGTCATACGTTTTGTTCAAAATGATGCTTGAGTACTTCGTGGGAAATAATCTATACTTGAGTTACTTGGTAGCGTAACGTTAAAGTCAGATATCATTTCATCCATGATGATTTAATCCACTAATTAAATATATCATGAAATCCCTGCCACTCTACGAAATACTCTTTCTTATTTTCTTTATCCTTTGCTTAGAGCAATTTTCTACATTCCAAAAGCCATGTGATCCTTTAACGACATCCTGAAGTCCTTGGATATGAAAAAGTCCTTTAATAGTTCTCTCAGGTCCTTTAGTTCATATGTATTGACTGGAAACTTATTTATTTTAAAAACTTCATCTGATCAACCAGTTAAATAATATCGATGAAAAGATGTCTTTGTTTCGATATTCCAACTAAATCTCCACTAAACGCATGTTTAGAATTCTTAACTGTGTAGCCTTACAATTTTTTAAAATAATTGTGGTTGTAAGTCACGAGGGACTTTTGATGGAACTGTGTATAACTTGATAATCGCTGTCATTATACCACTTTACGAGTGATTTTGTAAACTTCTTCATATTTATAAGATTTTCTGAAAGTAAATGATCTAAGCAATTTATTTTGAATGTTCTGTTAAACCTCTCAACGACACTAGCTTTATGATCACCTTCAGTGGTATAATAATAACATTATGATTATTAAGCAATAATTGAAGTTGGATACTTCAGAGCTGTAACTCCTTCAAGAACTCATTGTACATTCTGGTTGTGTGTGTAAAGTGTTTTGCTGAGGTCAACAGAATGATTTTTTTGTACAACATACAAGGCGTGTTTTCGAGACTTCAAACTTCCCATTATGATTATACGCCATTGGAATTACATGTCTAATTACGATGGATTAACTCAAAATGTGTTTATGAAAGTGTTATCGGTTGTTGATTTTGAAACTTAGAAATAGTCATATATCAGCCATTAAGAAATAGTCATATACCAGCCATCAGTATATGCTACTGTCGTCCGATTAGAGGTGCCAATTCATCTGACATGAACCCCGCACTGCCTATTCTTTCACTAACATCCTGGAAATAGACCATTACAAAGGTAGGGGTGTGATGGTCTGGGGTGGTATCGTTATGAATGGACGTACTCAGCTTTACGTGTCGAAAAGTGGAATCATAAATGCTCACTTTTATTGTCAGGATGTTAGTATTATTATTTTGCATGTATTACTGATACGTAAGTTTGTTCCTTTGCGTGTAAACCTTTGTGAAGTCTGCCTGTATTTCTTATTATATTTATATTATCATCCTTTCAGAATTTAGATTTTCTCTGAAAACATAACTGACTCTTAATTAATGGACCCAGAGTATCTCAGCTTCTCCAAAACTGCAAGGTTAAGGTTGGTTCAAGAATGGGAAAGGGTATGGAAATTCAGCTTTTTTTAGTGAGAAATGTTCACAAAAATACAAAAGAAGAATATTAAACAATTTATTCACTGTATCAAATGTGTTTTATACAATTTATTAACATTTTAAGAAAAATTTATTTATGCGATACTTGTTAAAACATACAATTACAAAACAGACATAAAATGAAAATACAGACTGATTGACGCATTAACACCACTAACTGAATGTGAGTTCTCCTAGCATAAAAGATTGCATAAAAATATATCCAGATATTTGGGCGTAGTGAGGGAACACACGCACAAACAAACACAAAACGTGGATTTTGTTTTAAAATGGCCTAAAACTGATAAATAAAAATTAGACGAAAAGGTTCTATATACAAACACTCCATATTTATTTATATAAATGTCGTCGACATAACAAATAAAACACAGAGTCAGAAAACGTAGTTCTGAGGAAACAAAGGGGTGTTATAATTATGGAGCAATGCGTAATTTGTAGTTAGTCATTTTTTTAATTATTCATTACGCTTTGTATTTATCCAATTTATCACTTATTTAGAGAGGAATATTTAAAAGTGTGTCTCTCAAGAAGAAAATCTTATCGTTATGGAAGAAAGTAATAACTTAGTGGACTTCATTCTAATTATTTCCACATTCTGGTATAGTATAATTGAAAAACTCATATTTAAAATTTCAAAATAGTAATTTACACTTGTAAGCCTACGATGTGTGCAGTCCATTTGTATATCAATTCAATAAACACAACGAAAAATATTAAAAATAACAATTCACTATGAGGCAGTGTTGGAGCGTTGATATAATCTGGAACTTCCAAATTATGAGTCACATTTCATCGATGTGATGTAGTAATTAGTGATACGCCTTCAACATTAGAAATAATGAGATCAATTTATCAAACTACACTACGTATATAAATATTTTAGATTCGTTGGGTTTTATGACGCAATGGTCATATTTGTCCACGCTAAACCAAATATAAGACAGCCAACATCAAGTAATGGACATACACACAAGGAAAGTTTTACTAATATAGAAGAGAGAAATGCACTCAAGATGTTTTAGAAATCGAACTTGTCACCAGCAACTCAGAAGTTGCTAGAGCAGTGGGAAAAACACTTAGCCACATAAATATGTTAGGCCTTTTCACCAATCTCAGAGAAATTAAATAACGAACACTTATCAGGTACATAAATTATACGATTACAGTGCTATTTATTGTTTGTATGCTAAAAATAGGAGCATTGATCCATTCTCATCTTTTAGCATATGTGGTTCCATTAGTATACAGATACCTCTCTTTCATACCTCTCATTGTATGTTACACACATAACTGCATTGCAACATTACCACGTTGTGGTGAATAAGGATTTTATCTACTACTATGCGTAAAAGCATTTCCTACTTAAGTGAATTGCAGAATTTTCTAAATGCATTTGCAAAGCAAAGTTTTTTCAATCATATATGGCTTAGAGCATATTGTCTAAAAGCAGAAACTCATTACCTGACAAAGGCTAATTTAAACTATACAGCTGTAGTGGTCTCGACGAGATATCGTGTCCATCAATATCTGAACAACTTTGTTAATGACGAGATATCTTGTCATCAATATGTTGCCCATTTTTCAATGATTATGGGATCAAAATCTGTTCAATTTTCTTCTAATGACGAGATATCTCGTCCATCAAGATCTGCTAATGATTTTGCTAATAAGGAGATAACTTGTCGAGACAACTACTAGGAGGGTTAAAGACTAACTATTAGTTTTTAGATCAAACAATACAAATTATAAGCATTCTGACAGAGTTATAGAATTCTTAAACTGATTACAATACAACTATGCATTTTTCATTATCCTGAAAATAAGCATTTTGTGTGTCCGAAAAAATAAGAGATCCTTTGATAAGTCTCTGCTCTAAGCCAACGATATGCTGGTGTAAGCTTGTGATATATTCACTATATATTTTTAATTCAAAAATTCAGTATCAAGTGTTGCTTTAGAAATAAGAGTGGAGTTTTACTTTAATGCCAGTAAAACCCAACATATTTCATTTACTATTTACTTGGAAGACAGACACATTCTTCTTAGGTCTTATCTTTAAATGCTAAACAAATAAAACCTTTTTAAAAATAAATACAAAAATATATATTTCTCTGTCAAAGTACGTTTCTATACAAATGAAAAACGCATAAGAATAAAAAATACAAGTAGAATAAACAAGCCTGTTTCCCCTTTTATCCTTTTCTTTCACTCCCTATGCTAGCATTCCAGAACCATCCGGACGGAATGTATAATTTATTTTTCTGAGAACCCTTCTTAATGTAGAGTATCCGACTTCCACAATGACGAAAAAAATTACTTAGAAAAGTGAATGAATGATCGCTGTTTTCTTTCCCTTTTGTACCATTTTTAAACAAGGCAAAGTATATCCTCGCTGGCTGCAATTCTTAGAGTCGCTGCAGCAGACAAGGGACTTGATACCTTTGATACTTTTTCATGCATTTGCTTTTCGCTCTTAGCTGTCTATGATTTCCTAAATATGCAGTCGTCGATGCAATCGCAGTAGCTTCAGTTTATAAATTTAACTTAAGCATGTCGTGTGAAGGTTTGAAATTCAGAACATTAAGGATTCTCTTAGAAGGTTTATGATAAAAGAAATTATCGTGAAAGTATTGCGTATGTTGACTTCCCACCCAAAGAATCAGGATCAATACGAATCAAAACACTTTTTCGTTCTTGTTTCTCGCTTGTAAATAATTAATACATTATTTCAAAAACTATTAACATAAAATTGTTACTCTAGGAAACGCGCTAACGAAATTAATCAGAGACTGGTTGAGATTTATGATGATATATGATGGAAGGATATGTTATGAGATATATGATGGAAGGATATATTTAGGCCTAGCTGCGTCAAACACAAGAATCGTAGATACTGGAAGACATAGTATATTCTTTGTAGAACTTTCAGCAAAATTCCACATAAAACACATTTAAATATAAAATATGTATGTCCTCATTTTTCTGAAGAATATTTATATCAGAATTTGAATTATTATAACGGTTTCCAAATGTTGTGTACCGAAAAGCAAATTAGCAATTTCAACAGTTATTCGAATTATTCGGGTGCACGAGAGCGGACCACCTCAGTCTTCGTCAATTAGTTTCTAGTGGATTTAGATTTATGCGAATTGACTTGGATCAATTAGAATCCAGTAGAAACTGACTAACGAAGACTGGTGCACTGAAGCAGAATGCTTCCGATTCAGGCAGGTTAAAGGTTTTAAGACTAACAAGTTATTTCTTATGGAAGCGGCTTTTACAAAACTTCTTCAGTCATTTTCTACTAGATTCAGGCAGACCCGGATTCTGTTGATGAGGAAGAGCCATTAGATGAGGTGAGTATTCAGAAAAACGGCTTACTTTCATTTGAAACCTGAAATTTGCTACTTTCCTTATCAAGGTGGTTCAGAGTGTGTTAAGTGTTAAGGATTAGTACAATTACCTTTTTTCAAGAATAACTCAGATTTACAGAAACATAGAAGGTTTATGATGGCATTTTTTCTTCTTTTGAAAGACTTACCTATGCCCATGTTCACTGAGAAGTCAGGTAACTTTTCTCACTAAAATGAACGTATAGTCTCTTAGAGAAGATGTTAATTTCTTAAAGGACATATCATACAACATTAATTTTCTTGTTAGATAATTCAGAACATTTTTGCGCATTGTGAAATGTAAGGCAATAAAATGGTTGATAAGTTAACTAACTACCAGAATAGGCCCAACTCCTTTGTCAACAACTACCTTCTCTAGGTATCTGGGTAGAGTCAGAAAAGCTGATTTATCACTTTGGTGTACTTTATGGAGGAGTAATGGAATGAATCACCATCTTTTCAATTCCATAGTTGCCACTTTTTCTGGTAAAACCAGAGAAGGCCACATTGTAACTCAGGTCTACTTGAATCGTTTTCACCTGGCTGACTCCAACAAGAGCTTTTTTCCTTGATGACGAAGAGATTTGTTCGACTGCACCGGAAAGAACATTTTTAGAACTACATTAAAAACATTTGTTATTCATATTCTATGTCCTTAAATATTTATATATATATGTGGTGCCCAGACTGCCACTAGAGGGCACCTCCGCGCTGATGTCATCTCCGACCACTGCGCAGCCATTCCGCGCATTGGAGGAACGCAGTCAAAAGCGACACAGAAGGAAGACGACGAAGCTACAAGACGGACGTAGCGTTAGACTGTGCAATGTTGACGGGCGACGAGCGCCGATGGAGTTTATGATGTCTGTGCTGTGCACTTAACTTTAATTGTCTAAACCAAATTCATTGTAAATATTCATAAATCTCATTAAATTTAGTTATTCTTTAAAACTTTCGTAATGTTGCCAATCGCCCACAAACCAGCACCCCCCCACACACACATATATATATATATATATATATATATATATATATATATATATATATATATATATATATATATATATATATATATATATATATATATATATATATATATATATATATATATTCTAAGGAACTCTGCTAGTATACGTGAAAGGAATGTCTTATAATCAATTTTTGACGCGTAATAGATTATTACATTATACCTGGGCTTTGAAAATGTAATGAAACAAAAAATTGTCTTGAAATTAATCTGAAGAATGCGCCAACTTGAATTTCATCATTTAAAACAAGCATTGTATTTGAATAAAAAAGATGCATTTTCATTAAGTAAAAATTAGCTCTAAATATAAAGGAATAACATATTTATTTTTCGACAGAAGCCAAAATTTAAGGTACTCAAAAAATCCCGAAAAATCACAATATTTTTTTATTGTTTAAAAAACGAATTCAGAATTTTCTGTTTCCAATGACACCAAATTCATTTTGCTACGCTAAATAGAACCGATTATATTACAATGTTAAAAATTGAAGTACTGAAGTTGTCACCAGCCACTCCCATTTTCGTCTGATACTGTAACATAAACAAACGAAAGTGAAACCTCTACATATCTATTTCTCTCAGTTGAAAATAATGTTTCTTTTGTAGGAGGAAAGAAGCGAAGTAAAATATATTAACTAACACTTGTTAATATCTTTTGGATTGCTTATTTTGAATGCAAATTGGATATTTGATGTGAAAAATTTGACGTTATTTTCGATTTCGAAAACGGCTATTGTTGAATATGCTGTTAAATATATTTTGTTGTTAATGGATCTATATTTTATGTTATAATATATTATGGTCCAACAGAAGCAATTTTAATATTTTTCTCTGTATGTAAAAATTTCGATGACTTTTTTTATTTTTTCAAACTTTCAAATTTATTTTTTTGTACATATACTAACATTTTGTTAAAATTTAAACTTGGAATATACTTCTTGTGTGTGAAAGATTACTGTAAAAAAATTTTCAGATGAATATCTTCAAAAACAGCTATTTTGCATAATTTTAAAACTTTAATGCCTTTTTTCTCATAGAAGGGATTTTTGGCATTTTTATAAATTTAAATTGATATAAGTTAAATTCTACTGCGCGGATATGAATGAAATTTGGAGCAATTGTTATATATATCTTTCTTTAATTTTTCTTCAGCAATTGCTGAAATATGTGTTTGTTTTTTTATTATGATTTTTGAAAACAATATTTGTGGTGTAAAATCATGTTTTTTAAATTTTTTTCTTATTCATATTTACAAAAATTTTGAAGACAATTTATTTCTTACATATTTTTATTTTAAAAAATGTTCAAATTAAAATATTAGTCAAATTACTTTTCTGCTTATATAAAAAAGAATACGTTTCAAATTTTTGAAATTTTAATTTTTTAAAATTAATTGTTTTTAATTTTCAAAATTTTGAATTCACATTTTGTATACTATACTTAAAATCTACCTGAATACCAAAAATTACAACTATAACTTTAAAATTGCAGATTTCAGCAATTTGTGTACCATACCCCCTTACTATTAGAAACAAAGCCAAGTGAAGTCCGTAAATATTTATATATATATTTTCTAAGGAACTATACTATTGTACGTGAAAGGAATGTCTAATAATCAATTTTTGACGTGCAATAGTTCATTAAATTATATCTGTCCTTTTCATTACATAAACAAAATGCATAAGCACTACGATCTATTTATATTCAGTTGGACTTGGTCTGTCTCTTTGTCTGTTGTCTATACAAATGTACACCTTTTGATTAATCTCCACCAAATTTCATACACTTAATACACTTATTCTAAAGGAAATACACCGGTAATTCATGTGAAATTTCGCTACTAAGTCTACTAAGTATCCTGCAATGTCAGAATAAACGTTCATTTTTTTAAAATTAGGAATTGATATTTCTCCAATTTTATGTATCAGAGTTGAGACAGCGATACGTTACTGTCATTTTTTGAGCATTACTGAATTTCAGAATACGTGTTCTTTCGTAAATAAATCGTAATAGGTTTTATCCAGTATTTTAGTCAGAGTAATTTTGGAGTTACTCTGCTCTTGAGCAGACACGTTAGCTCAAATAGCTTGTTTATTGGGACTCTACTGCTTTTCTATGATCGAAATTTCAAGGGCTGGTAGGTAGATATTTGAATTAACGTCGCACTGGAGCAACGCAACTGGCTATTGAGAACTTTCAAGGGTTGGAGAATCTTAATCAAAAGCACGAGGTCTTGTAGCTTGCTTACTTCAAGAATTGAAGTTATTCTAAACCAACTTATAGATACTTATTTATAGTTCTTTTGAACAGTGGTTTAAAAAGTAAATTATAGAAATACCGAAATGGTGTTAAAATATTTTTTGTATTTGAATGGGATTTTCAGTTTTCTATGAAAAAAAATTAAATTATTCTGATATATTTCAATCTACAATTAACCAATTCGGCCCATGCAATTCTACTAGACCTTTATGAAATAAAAATTTCACTGGGCTTAGAAAAATGTTTCGACCTCATCAGGATGTCTATACTTAAAACCTCCTGCTTCCTCAACTCTTTTTTGTTCTGAAAATAATTTAATTAAAATATTTTTAGGTATTTATATTAAACAACCACACTGCTGCTTACAGTTATTCGGAATGCAGTTGCTTAACATCTTAAATGCTCTTGATATTCAAGGACTCTTGAACTGCCACTAATAAGGGACTATCTCGATACCATCAAGTATGGAAGAAAACCAAGACGCGATTATCGCTCTTTGTAACAGTCTGTTGTGAAAGGGACCATCGGAAGATTGCGAGAATGAAAGAAAATAACTACCCAAGAATAGCGACACACAAAGACAGATTGAAGCTCAATGTTATATTGAAGAAGATAAAGCGAAGAACACCAGATGCTACTACTTGGTCAATCGATGGTGCTGACCCTTTGTCACGAAAGTGAATAGTGGTCAGTCTAAGGCGTGAACTCATACATGCCAACTCGACCATCTGCTTCACAAAAGGACTTAATTTTACCGAAAGTGTTTGGTAAACGCTAAGGAAAGAAGTTTACTTTTATGGATCTTCTACCTGACATACTATTAGGCTTTATCTGCAGTTCATTACAAATGAATTGAAAATAAATATCGAGCTGCAAGTGTATTGTGATGTTAAGTACTACGTTATGTAATGCGGAATAGCAATGTGATGTAATGTGGAATTGCAATGTGATGTAATGTGGAATTGCAATGTGATTGTATGTAATGTGAAAATGCAATCAAATTTGATTTTAGACAGTTCTGAATTAAGTCAGTTTCTGGAATAGAAAAATTTCCTTTATTTACATTTTTGCTCTTCATATTTTTTTACGTATTTACCAGAATAGAAATAGAAATTTTATTGGTTACTACTATACCATTTTTTAGCTTTATTTGCGGAAATAACACAATGTCAATTTTGCAGTTGACGTAATTACTTATGCTAATTTTTGATTAATATTAAAAGTTAAGAACTTGTACCTGGAAAATCTATTTCATTCAAGGTAATTCTACATGAAAGAAAACTAATTTCTACCTGTAGGTAAATTTCAAGTAAGTTTTTAAACTTATATTAAGCTATTAACATTTAAAAGTGTTTAAGTTTTTAAAATAAAGCTGGTATACTAGGGTATGGTAAAGTTGGAAGATATATAAATGAGTAATCATTTGATAGTCCATAAAACATCCTTTTGAACCAATACGAACTTGATGACAGATAAAGAAACAACATAGGGGAGAGTGGTGGAGAATCCAAAAGTGGACTTAGCAGTGTTTTTGGGTGGAAAATGGAAGAGAGATCCTGGGGTAGAAGTGTAAGGTCTCAAGGTACCCTTTTTTACGTAGATTAGGTTACAAAAGTCCTATGTGCAATGTATCTTGTATCATATTACATGGCTGGATACTTTCCGGACAGACCGCATAAAATAAATATTTCCTGGATATTTGATTATATCTATTATATATCGGTACTATTTAGGAAACCAGAATCATTATCATAGCTAATCATCTGTTTGGATCCATTTTAAATGAAAAATAGTTCTATTTATCTATTTAAGGATAAAAGGTAGCACCTATTAACAGTAAGATATTAATGTGAATACTGCGCCTTCACAGTAAATTAAGCCTCGGTTCGGTAGTATATAGTTTTCTGTTGACTCTCTCTCTCTCTCTCTCTATATATATATATGTATATGTATATATGTATATGTATATATATGTGTATATATGTATATGTATATGTATATATATATACGACATTTAAGCGAAAATAAAGTGCAATAGTGTTCAATGAAAGAGAGCGAAACAATGGGTTCCATTCTACTAAGAAAATACAGAAAATGATTAATGCTTTTCCAATGGGATCTTAAAATAAAAGTAAAAAGGAATAAAACGAAAAAGAATGGATCCTTTGAATTGTTTTCCTTTTTTGAAATGCATAAAACAAAAAAAATTTGTATAGATGGAATCTATAAAGCGAGAGGTAAATAATTTTTATAAATGTTAGATAACTGAAAATAAAAATAATTGTTCTGTTTTGCCTTTTTCTTCAAAATTAATTTCAAAATCTGGTCCTACGAGACAATCTGTGAAACTGAAAAGTAATAAAAGTGTAGGTATATACACACGATGGACTCCATATCACAGCTAGAATTCGATTATCTTTTAATCAAAATATTTGCTTTGGAAATTTGTAACTTAACTATGTATACACTAGTATCCAAAAATTTAGTGTGGCTTGTGTACATACTTGTGAACATTTCAAAATTATTGGAATTGTGGGAATAATTTTTTAATGCTATAATTACACATTGCATCACCAAAAGCAAAATAAATATGATAGAAGTCATCATTAATTCTATTAATTTGAAACTCAGAATTTTTAAAATGCAGCTATTTTTTTGTATGGGAAAACAAGATAAAAGCTGGTGATTCCGACAGACTTTCGTGATTATCATTTCTTAGTCGGTTCTAGTCTAATTAATCCTTATGTATCAAAAAATTAACGTAGAGCGATAAAACAAATCATGCTTATCAGGTTCCCCCCAATAAGGTAAATCAAATTTGTTAAAACATTCACTTCAAACTCCAATAAGGTAAAAAATTTGTTACAACAATCTAATTATTTCGGAAATACTTTTTGATTACGTTAGCACTTCGTGCTGCTTTAGAAAAAATCTTGTATAGAACTCAGGATTACGGTATCGGTTCATCGTCAAATTGGTGACTGAATTTGACATCCCAAAACTGCTATTTGTATAGTTCTATAACAGTAACATAACCCAAAATTATTCCTGTAAATAAGCAATTCTCCGCTTTCACATGAATCATGTTTTAATGTTTGACATCTTCATTATCTTGACTAGTTGGTTGGTTTTGGGGTTTTATGGCGCAAGGGCCATTTTTGGCCATGTTCATCTTGACTGATGCTCTTATATCATGACTTTTAAATCAACTTCTTTCTGTTCTCAGCATTCACCTTTAGCATCTTTCCTCTAATGATCCATTTCCAACTGATTAGTCATTCGTTTATTATGCATGTAATATTTGGCAGTCCAGATTGAAACAAAATTGATTGATGATTGCAGACAAAACCACTTATGGCATTTAATTTGATTAACTCACGTGAAAAGGTTCATTTTACATCGGCAGATTTGATCTATGAGAGAAATAATATACTTGATATAGTCATACACAAACAACAAATACAAAGAGCCCATTCTGCATGCCTCGTAAGAGAAATGAAGGGTGTGTTTTATGAACGGCACCATTTTATATGGAAATGACTTTTTAATAAAATGGCATTGTTTTTGGAATTGCCGGTATTTGGACACCAGCCGAATGACCACTTCAGGCCACGTGGCAAATACAAACACTTTCAACCACATTTTCAATTACGTTTCAGCACATTTACGGGATGATTTATTCAATTTTTTCGTGAATGTTTTGCTAAACCAGTTAAACCATAGTCGGCTTGTTGCACGTTTCTATAAGTAGCCTCACAGGAAAAAAATACGGCACGGTCATATCAGAAAAACGAGGAGGTCAATCAACATTGCTGAATTTTATTCGTCTCATATACATCCTTCAAAATTCGCATGATTGTACGAACTTTATGAAATGCTGATTAATCTTATAAGCCTTGTCGATAAATTTTAGGCAGATAGAAATTTGGTAACATTGTATTTTCATTGGTATTCTCGGGAAATGACCAATAATATCTCCACTCCGAATTGTAACAAGTGACAAAATAACGATTTTATTTTTATGAAATATATCTCAAATAATTGAAAAAAGTTAAACTTTTAGAAAGTTTTCGTGAATGAATTACATTGTAAATTTTGATTAAATAATAATATAGATGTATACTTCAACTATTTATGGGAATAACACCCCAAATTAACTGAACTTGTTTCACTGCTTCGTTTCATAGTCATACTAGCCAAATTACCCGGCGATGCTCGGGTTGAATTGGTTAAATGTTGATTCTATTTCATAGAAAAATGCAAGCATCATTTAAGGGTACAAGAAATATTTTTTAACATCGTTTTAACTTTTTCATAGCTTCTACAATTTACTTCGGACGCAAATATGTATACATAATATATCCATCCATATAATCCATTTCCATATTCGTCATACTCTTGCTGTAAGACAAACTACAAAAGCTTTTTCTGAGATGACTTCTTCAGAAGTCGATTTTGAGTTTTAAAGTGATTACGAATGCCAATTAAGTTCGTTTACAGTAAAAATGAGGAACTTTCAGCGTATAGTCTTGCACTCAGTTTTCCAATCACTATTTATTATGTGTGGTACCCTTGTACCATGGATTCGATGTTTTCGAATTAAATTATCATTGTGAGAGGATGGAAAATTAAACTGTTATGACATTCGTGGTTAATTTATTTTGAAGCACACATTTTTTCTTGAAAATTCTATTCAACCGCACGTGGTATAACGGAGCTTGTTTTTAAAACAAATGTAATCAGTGTAGACAAAGCAAATTCAATCGATTACACTTTTTACAAAATCACTGCTTTCAATGAATGTTTCACTGGTACCTAAGTTGTATACGAACAGTTTCAACTTCAAATAAGCTACCTCGACCTTCTGCCACTTGAGACAAAAAGTTTCTATTTTTCAACAGTCCTAGTTGACATACTTACTTACTATGAAATTATTCCAAGATCAGCAGTCTTATTTAAAATTTGCTTTCCTCCAACAGAAAAAATTTAGTTTTAAATCGAATCCTTACAGTACTTTTTTCAATTGAGAGACTCAGTTTCTATATTGAAACCATGTACCTATTTAGAATGTGATAGATGTAGTTACTTGACTATGGAGTACAGCTTTCAATAATTTTCATGAAATATGAAAAACAAATGTAAATTAAATTGATTTTAATAGTCTTGTAATGAAAATATGTCAAAATTTAGAAATATTTTGTACGTATGGCTACCCGTTTTGATTTAACGTAGCATTTCTTATTTTAGAATAACTTTATTTTAACTTTACCAGTCATTTTAAAATAAGAAGTTATACACCTTACTTAAAAAGGTTTCCATTCATTTTTATGAAACATAATTCTACAAAATATAACGTACCAAAGACTTTAGGAAAGTTCAACGAAATATACATATACAACCAAGAAATTATCCGTCTAGTGGTATTTGGCAGAAAACAAAATTAATTTATTACAATTTAACTCCTAAATAATATATCTGTAACATGAAAAGTAACGGAACACATAAATATAAACAGAAAAACAGAAACGAAATTATGGTCATTGAAAAATGTAGAATTCTGAAAAACGAAAGATCTGAGCAAGTGTGTCGGATTTCGACGTCATGAAAATATTCTGAAATAAAAAAATTCGAAAAAGATGCTTGAAAAATATTGATAGACAATAATGAATTATTTACAAAATGAACACAAATTGACAGAAATGCTCAAATATGACCGCAACATTTCTGTCTTAACTCAAATACACAAACACGGAATTCTAAATCTAATTTATGAAATAAAACTAATTCTAGCGTTGCCAGATACAGAATTGAATAGTTACGCTTTTATCGTCAGTCTTGTTTTGGCTTTTCGTGTTCCATTGCAAAATGCAAGTTGTGTAAAATTAATAAATTATAGAAATAAATATATACAGTGGCTCCCAAAAGTGTTCGTACACTTTAAAAATTTGTAGAAAAAACGCTGCAGCCTGGAATTGAATTCGTATATAAAGTCCAATATTTTTTCATATCATCTACATGTGATTCTGAATAAAACCCAACGTTCCCTAAAAAAATATCGACTCATTTATTTTTTATAGAAATGAAAATGCATGGAGGCAAATAAACAACACGCCACAAAAGTGATCGTACACCGAAACATTTTCTGATAAATTCATAAAAATTATCGTTTATCGCTTTTTTTTATTTTTGCATTGTGGTGACACTTAAAAAATTGCTTGGCTTTAATCTTTGCTTGCTTACTTCGTAATATTCTATTTATTATTTAAAAATGGCTCGTAGTCGTAAGGAAACAACGAACAGCATTCGAAAATTGATTATTTTTCATCATAGTAGTGGTAAATCAGTTCGGAATATCTCTAAATTAGTAAATTTATCCCATTCTACGGTGCAGTATGTGATAAAACGCTTTAAAGAAGAAAATCGGATCGAAAACAAGGTAAGGAAAGGTCGTCCGGCAAAGTTAACTCAACGTGATCAGAGATTTATAGTAAGAAAATTTGTGAAAAATCCACGTTTGAGTGCTGTAAAAATTTCTACAGAATTTACTGAAAAATTTGCTACTTCAATTTCATTTGAAATTGTTCGACGAGTGCTCAGATCAGCTGGATTAAATGGGCGTTCTGCCCGAAGAAAAATTTTTTGTAAGTGTGAAAAATAGAAAGCTTAGGTTTTCCTTCTCAAAATCAATGATAAATAAGCCCGCAGCGTATTGGAATCATGTCTTATTTGCAGATGAAAGCAAATTTAACATGTTTGGTTCCGATGGGCGTATATTGTATGGAGACGAAAAAATGAGGAACTTAATCCCAAGAACTTAGTTGGAACAGTAAAGCATGGCGGTGTAGGTGTCCTTGTGTGGGGGTGCATGTCAGCATCAGGACTAGATAATTTGGTATTTATTGATGGCATAATGAATCATGCTCTTTACTTAAATATTTTAAATGACAATTTAAAATTATCAGCCCAAAATTTGTGTATTGGAAACAACTTTGTTTTTTATCAAGATAACGATCCTAAGCACACGGCTCTCAACGTTCGCCTCTGGTGTCTCTATAATTGTCCACAAGTTCTGAAAACATCCCTCAGTCGCCGGATTTAAACCCAATAGAACACATTTGGAGGGAACTGGAGGTTAGAGTACGAAGACACGACATTAAAACGAAAAGCGAACTAAAAACAGTAATAATTGAAGAATGGAGGAACATTGATGCAGAAATTACAAAAAAAACTAGTGAACTCTATTCCCAGACGTTTAAAAGCTGTTGTGGATGCCATAGGATATCCTACTAAGTGCTAATTTACCGAAATATTACAATATTTACTAATATGTAGATTTTTTTAAAGTGTACGAAGACTTTTGTGAGGTAATTTTTTTGTCACTTTTTGATTATTTATTTTCCAAAAAAAAAGTTTTACTATGTTTTTAAAATATTTTATGTAGTTTTGTTAAGAACAAGTTATAGATGTTATTAAAAGATTCCCATTCTGAAATATTAATTTTTATTAATGGATAGAGCAGTATTTCATTGAAATTCGTAAGTGTACGAACACTTTTGAGAGCCACTGTATATATAGAGAGACTGTTCCATTAAATACCGTGAGGTTCGTAGAGAAATTGTAAATAAATTTCCGTATATCGTAAATGATTATTATCATTGGTCGTTAGAAATACAGCCTAAGATGAATGATTAAGTTATTAACCCTTAAATTGGGATAACATTTAGGCTAATATGTTTTAACAGTTGTAAATTGCAATTTATTAAATGTGTCATGAACTTGTTATACTAAATTGAATATTTTCCCCGATTTTGCTATGATATAAAATAGTAAGAACTAGCAAGTCGGTTTTATTTGAGCCTGTTAATATGCTCTGAATTAGTACACCTTTATTGCACTAGTAGATGATATTTAACTTAAATGAAGCATCTTGCAATCTGCGAATAATTCTGTTAATGATCCACGAATTAATAATTTAATAATATTTGCAGAGAGAAAATATATATATATGTATATATAGTTAAAAATTGTGAAATTTACCGTGAAAATCAGTTCCTAGCTTTTTAAAACAAATATTCTGTAGTTTATGGAAAAGCCCTTATCCTTTAATTATTTACTTAATTCATTCCCGGCTTCCTGCAATAGGGGTCCAATTTCTTCATAATAACATAAAAACGTGTTTGATGTGTTTTATAACAAAGGTGGCCCTTTTTTCTTTCTTATATCTTACAAAGAAAGCACATTATAAAGACAGAAAAAATAAATAATAATCAGGAATAGCAACAGCAAATAAATTATGTAAGAACAGTTACCTAACAAAATAAATTGAAACAGTTTTGGAATGTTACATCAAAGTAAACTTGCAATATAAATGTATTAACTTATAAACTTTGTAAAGTAGCAAGCTTTTGTATTCATTTAATGAGGTACAAAAATAAATAATGCATGTATGCTTGGTTCTATGTTTCATAAGCTCTTCAAATACAAGTTGTTTTTAGGATTATAATGACTTCATTCTTTTATCTTTGATTTATGGTGAGGTGAATGAATGTTTGTAATGTTTTTCTGTTTTGCACTGTTATTCTTCTCTTGTCTTTATTTTGTACAAAGTTAAAAGCTATTATTACTATATTGTCAACATGGTTACGAGTCTATAAATATATTTTACACAGACAAAGTCGATTTTACTTATTAAAATATTGCCGAACTACAATCATTATTTATAATTTAATCGAGATAAGTACCGTATAATTTTACATCCCCTCATGTAAAAAAGCTATGAAAAACCCAAGTATTTGCAAAGCCTCCTTTCCAGTCCTTTACCATTGTAATAAGAGAAATAAACCACTTTAAATATTCTACTCAACCATGCGCGTAATGTAAACTTTAAAAAGGAATTCCAAAAGAGGATCCAGCAACCAGATCGATCGAATTCGTATTTTCGAACTTCAAGAAGACATTGTGAGCATTGATATTACAAAACGGGGTTTTTCCGGAAAGAAACTCGTAAAGTACCATTTCCTTTCACTTCGATTCTCAACTTAATTAGAACGAAAAGCACAGGGAGCATTCAGACGAATTTACAGTCTTCCTACCCCAAAGTTTTTCTCCCCGTTACTGTTTTTTATTTTTCCATTCATTTAATGTTTCCTTATTTTACCAACAACACACCGTGTTCCAAATGTTCCATCGATCTAGGTTCCAAAGTGATCGAAATGATTGAGGGCTTCGAACAATAATGCTTTGAGGCGGCTATAAAACAGGTTGGGGATCCCACGTGCATTCCGTGGTGTAGTGAGAAGATCTGTTTGAAGGGCGGTTTCCTAACCGGCGTTTACTGGCGTTGGTGTTATTTGAAGGGAACAAAAGACGTTTTTTCTTACGCGTCTCTCGTGTTCAATGGTTTCTTTTAATGATGCAAACCAGAACACCTTCTAGTTGTTCGTGATTCAAAGAACACTTGTATGTTGATTAAATTGTGTTTAAATATTGTATATTTCTGATAATGGGAATATAGTGGATTGTTTCTTGAACTAATTTCACAGGTCAGATTATTAAAGAAATATGATTAAATTTGATAGAACAAGTATTTGAAGATTAATATTCTCAATATTACTTTGAAGTAAGATTAATTGAGAAGTTGAATTAAAATCTTAAACATTAATTTTATTTTTACATTTCATACAAATGTATTCGTATTTAAGAAAATAGCTGCAAACATGCTTATTGCTTTATTGTGTGCTTTTATTGTAAACAAATTTCATGAGTTTGTCTTAAGAGGTATGCTATTACTGACTGCGAGACCAATTGTATGTGAATGTCTCCGCAATATTCAAAGGTGCTGTGTTTAGCAGATATGAACAGTTAACAGAGTCTTGAATTGTGCTCAAATTTTAACCAAAAAATTTCTGAAGGAACTACATTTTTATGTTTAAATCTCTGAAGTCACCTCAGTAATCAGTTGATTCTGTCGAACTTGACCAATTCCATTCGCTTCATTTTCTAAATTTAATGAGGTACTAAAGTACATCGGGATTGTGAATAACATTTAACAAAATTATTCACAGAGGTAGTAGAATTAACGGCGAGTTATAAAATTACTATTTGGCAATCTATCTTGTTTTAGAAACAACGTGGAGTTCTATTTACACCGTTAAAATATCTTAGTGTTCTAAAAGACTCCTTAAACTCCAAAAATTAAGACATTATATACAAACTTATGCTCAAGAATGCACAAATATTCTAAAAAATGTCATGATATATAAACTATAATTCTTATGCTTCTTATATCCCGTATCATAACGTTACAAAATTCATTAAGGGTTTCTTTAAATAATATTATGTAGTATGATCTTGAATTTAGAGAAACGTTATAACAATTCTAAAAGGGATCAGTAGTTAGAGTGAAATGTTATGCAACTGTATATAAAAGCGGACAATAGTTGTGGAGAATAACAATCCTAATTAACGAATCCAGGAACGTATTCTTACGACAGCGACCTACAGCATTGCATCTCTAACAGTCCTCTACACCAGTGGTTTAAAGAGATGTGCAGCAAGAATGATTGATGTATAAGAATTATTTCATTTCAACGATTAAGTTTTAAATTCATGACAAGTGTGATTCACAAATAATTTCAAGTAGTATCTGTATGAATAATTTTGAGCATTACTTTTTATTACAAAATATGCTAAATAAATTACTTGAAAATTTTTTATACTTCGGAGAAAAATGGGTGGTTTTGTTACGATTGTTTTTTTATAAATCAATCAATATTGGACTATTTTTTTGTCACATCGGCAAAAAATAAATACATTGCTGGCCATCGAAAATTCAATACCATGAAGGACAAAAGATATCAAGGTCATATTTCTTATACAAATAACATAAGGAAGGAGAAAGGATTGAAATCACTGCTTCGTTCGACTTGCCGACAGTGAAAATTTTTTGGTATTTTGTGAAACCATCATGGCCTGGGGCAATAAATGCTTCTACAAGCCTCGGCATTGAAAGAAAGAGGCTTTGGACGTGCGTTTAAGGTTCGTCAATACATACTGCTTCCACGCGTTGCCAATGTTCATCTGGCGTAGTCACGGGTAGTCTGTGGTGCACCAGTCGTTGGGAGATCATCGACGAGATATTTTCGATGGGCGACAGATCTGCTGAACGGGTGGGCCATGGAAGAGGTGAACCTGATGGACATTGAAGAATTGCTGTAGGATGAATACCACATGCGGTCGCTCATTTTCCTGTTGAAAACTAGCCACAGGCAAGCTCTGGAGATAAGAGAAGATAACAGGCTCCAAAACTTATACATATAGCGGTACTGCTGTGTGAAACGACAATGCGTACTAGGTGGGCGAGGGAGTATAATTCAAAGGTGCCATATACCATAACTCCAGGTTATGAATCCGTATGTAACAGCATGCAGTCTGTTACCACGGTGCTGCCATCGTAGACCATCAGCGATCATCGTGGTGTTGCAGACAGAATCGAGATTCATCTGAAAGGACGGTCATGATAAAACTTTGTCTATGTACGGCGTTCTATGAATCATTTGCAGTAGCAGAGGCTTGTGGTGAAGATTCTAATACAATCGCAGCAATAGACACGCCTTGAAAAAATTCCCGCTGCTGCCGACCATGTCGAATTGTACATGCCGGTACAGTGTGTTGTGCCAACACACCCTAATTTTTGAGCTTAATATTCTTAACGTTACTTAATGGTTCTTATTGTTGCAGTAATAGCCATGCACACAAGATGTCTGTCCTGTCGTTCGGTAGTGTGATGAAACTACGGCATCATTCATATCGGTCTGTTCGTCCCTCCTGCACCCACCAATTCCATTGTCACATCTCTTTGGCTTGATTTCATCATTATCAACACCGATTTCTCGGAAGGATAATGCGCATACTCGATAAGCCACAATTATTCAAAAAAGCGGTCGAATGACTGCTGTAATTTTCGACAGGACATAATTAAACTTCTTATATGCATAAACCGCGAGCACACAATTTGCATATACGCTGCATTTCTAATCACTTGCATATTCATCCATGAACTACGCATCGTGTAAATTTCAAGGCTATTGGATGCTTCCTTCAAGGTGTTGAATTTTAAATGGCTGTCAATATATATTCGTTGGTGTGCTGCAGAATGTTATCAATTAATTTGTGTGACATGAGATGAAAAAGATAGAATATTGCTGTTCTACTCACGTATGCTGTTTACTCAATTGTTAAAAATGAGGCATATTATTTACCAACCTTTTTAACACCACTTGAACGAGTTTGATGCTTTTATAAAATTCGCGAAACTTGAAAAGAATATAGAGATAGTGGATTAGTTTATACACCTGATGATCGAACGATTTATTTATGACTATTCAGTGTTATAGAAAAATGTAGATAAAACTAAGAGTTCTAATATTGAGAGTTTAACAATTGAGGACATCAAGATTTGCTTCACTTAATAATAGGATTAAAAATGACATTTATACTTGATATATAGAAAAAGATTATTGCATTGAAGAATTATTTTCATTTTGCGACATCTGTATATGTTATACAAATTCCTTCTGAGACATCTGTTATACAAATAATGTGAACCTCTTAGGTTATCCTCAGCTTAGAGAAGATTCATTGACTGACATATTTTCGGAGACACTAAATGCTTATTTTTACGATGATGAGAAATAGTCAAATCCAAATATGTTTAAAACGGAAAAGTAATATCAAAATGATGATAATTTTTATTTCCCCCATACAAGCACAATATCTTATGTATACACAATAATTTTCTATACATAAATATATAGAGATTGACAAAATCGGAGATTAGGCTGCTTAACTGTAGGACATCCTACCGTGCGTTTGACACATCCTAACATATGCGACATTCTACCTAAGCGCCATTTACTCGAAAGACAAAAAAGCTATGTTCAGCTGACAGTTCAAATGCAAATTCTTTTTACATTTATACTGTTAGGATTATATAAATTAAAATTTTAACCACGTGCCTCAACTATTAATGATCATATGTTGATGGAACGTGTTTTGAATATTTTACTAAATCTTAAAACATTTTTTATCATAACATAAAATTATATCTTACATGAATATTTGAACTCTAAATATTAAAAACTGCATCCTCGGAATACGAATCTTATTATATTTTTCGTCTCTTAAATACACACGAATTGTCACCTGTGGTTAAGAAAGAATAAATGAAAGCTGATGTAATGTTCCTCCTCTCTCATCCAATAGGCAAAGCAGGACATGAACTTGGAAGAATCAGGATCTAGAGTTGAAAAACAGATGATGTTTTCGACTTGAGAAAAGCGAGCCCCATAAATTATGCCCACTTCCTTCCCTGTATTCCCCGAGGGTAGAGTTCTTACCCGGATTCGATTTCTGCTCGGGTTACATTTGATTGGTGAATCGGAGCTTCAGCTTTTATGTGCATTCTTCGATACAGTATTTGCTTCCGCGAACGTTGTTTTTATCCCGGCTTTCCCCCTTTTTATCCTTTTGCCCGAGCACACGTAGATTGCATATTGAATTGAAATTGCATTTCGAAGCCCATTCACCGTGTGTTTGACACATCCTGTTTTAAACTTTTTTTTTCTTCGACCACCTTTTGTATTCGTTGTGTTTTCTTTTCTGAAATTTCGGGAAAAGGCTTTTCTCTTTCTTGTTCCCACACGGTTTTGTTATTGACAGGTTCGATCCCTATTTCTAAGAGTCGGAGGTGGCAGCAAATTGTACTAAGGATTCGGTAACATGAATCGCATATTTGTCTTCTTGAAGACGGAATATTGTGCTATACAGACGCTTTGACACTCACGCCTTGGGTGAGGTTTTTCGTCCTATTTCCTAACTAATACTGTCGTTCTCGCTCCTTTCATGTCGGTCAAATCATTGAAACACGTCTGTTCTTGACGTATCGAATCCTTCTGTGTAACGAGACTTTATCGATATTGTGTTGTTATTTGTACCCGAGAATCCGAAAACGCGTAAAATGAATTGAGCGAAATTATTTGGGGGGCATTGTGTGAAAAATTCAATTTAAGCTCAAGCGATGTGCCTGTATGTGAAAAATCCCATTATATAAAATGCCAGATTTCCGACGACGACGTCTTTTCTGTATGTAGCATCTTTCAGTCATAGTTAAGGTTACGTAGGTGAAATGCAAACAAGATGTGCGACGACGTGAATCCCTTTTCACCGTCCACCTTCTAATGAAATAGAGAGAATATGAGCGCGCAGCTTCATGCTACTTCTTCCGATCATAAAATTTGAAGATCTTGATTATGGGAAAAAGCACGAATCCTAATGTTAGACATATTGATAGATTAAAAAGATTATCCAGCGAGTTTAAAAACACTAGTCTGTGCTTCGATAGCCAATTAATTCGTAAGACAGCATGACTTAATCTTCTGAGATCATACGACACAGAATCCGTAACACATTCTGTCTATTTCATTAGAAAATCGGAGCGGCGGTAGACCGATTGGAAGAGTAACGGATTAGCAACCGGAGTGTTGCGAGTTTTAATCCAACTAAAGACCGTCGTGTACAAGGAGAGCACGTTGAAACTGTCGTGGCCTCAAATGTTCTCACGTTGGCGTGGAGGTTTGCAGAGTGGGGTGCCAACTCATGTGTGACCTCGTCATATGACCGTAGTTCAAAATTACGTGATGTTGTCCTCGAATCTTTGCCTTCGGGGTGGATCTCGGACCCCTTTGTGTTGCTCCACTCCAACGTTAATTGAATACCCACCTACCTCTTTGTCATGGTTAAATTTCAATAATATATTGAAGTTCCTTCGCGAGAAATTGCTCGTGCAAAATATCCTAAATGTAATATCCAATATATGACTTACGACGACATTTATCACTTTTTATCCTCTCTCTGCCATGGTTAGAGTTATAAAATATTAACTATTATTAAATATTAACTGTAATTAAATATAAACTTTTAGAAATTGCTAGCGCACAACAAATTAAAAATGTATTATGACAGATATAAGGAAAGTAGTTATGCAAAGCATAATATTTATAAATAGCAGAATAGCCCGGCGTTACTTGGGTTGAATTGGTTAACTAATTTCCGTTTTCGTTAATAAATTGTAATTCCCATCCATACCATGTACCAACTACCACACTCTAATCAAGCGACACAATTGTTAAATACCCAATTCCACAAATATAAATAAATGTCATATTTAACATTTTACGTTTTTGTAAAATTTAAATTTTTAGTAAGAATCTCTAGAATGCTCAAGTTATCCAGAATGTATGGAATAGTTCAGAGTATGCATATAAATGCCTCGTATGTCATTTAAAAACAACAGCGTTTTCCAAAATTATCATACAATGATTAAAATTGTTTTTAGAACTAATTAAACCATTATTTACCTTCTTTACAGATATTGAACGAAAAACATCAAATTCAAAATCCAGAAATACATCTTAAAACAGATTTTAAAAAAGCTTCGAACGAAAAGTAATGAATGTACCTGTTTTTTAACTGCAAAATAGATTCATGGAATATAAAGGAAACAAATTTTAAAAAGCAAACTATTAAAAAATACCAAGGTTGCCATATTATCTACCAGTCCTATTTTAAAACGTTTTGTTCTGTATAATTTTATTCTCTTTATCGTCTGTCAAAAATATTCAGAAATTTTTTATATTTCGTAAAGAAAAAATAAGGCTCGAAATAAATAAACTATTAGAATTTAAATTCCTTAAAAATAGCTTTGAAAAATAATTGATATTTCACAGCACTGGTAAAACAATCCAATAAATTGCAATGCTCAATATACCTCACAGCTACTCCAAAACTACCAAATTATGGTTGATTTAAGTAGTTACTGAAATGTTGTAACGTGAAATTTGCCTAAATATGTAAACAGAAATTTGAAATAATTCATTTACTAAACTAAAATATGGTGTATCCATTATAAAATATTTAATTAAAATATAGCGAACAAATCTTATGTGATACTTGTACAAACACACAGGCATCATTTCACTGTTGTGTGTGCACAGTTGGCAACGGTGACATAGCGGCGCCGTACCTTTAAAAATCGGATGTCTGCACCGGCCCTTAATTATTGTGAGTATTTACAGTATGCTAAGTTTCATGAAAATATATTCAACCGTTTGGACGTAGCACGGGCACACACATACAGACAGATAGACAGACAGACACCAGACGCGCAAGAGACGGATTTTGCATCAGAAGGGTCCAAAACGGATAGCAAATTGAAATGGGTCGATAATATTCAATGTACACACTCCATTCTTATATATATATAGATAAATAGTAGAAATGTAACTTATGTTTAACTTTTTAGTTGCATTTAGAATTATTAATTGAGAGGTGGCTTTGAGCTGTGAGTTTAATTGAATTATTCAATTCAGAATTACTTACTGTTTTAGTTGAATTATTACTGAGACAAGTGTATATTATTGAGTCGTGATATTTACTAATTGACTTATAATTCTGAATAATGCAATTTGTAAATATTCATGAACAATTACGCATATGTGGAGAATGATTCAATTCTCATTCATTATTTACGATTACTCCACCAAATATAATAGTGAACTCTTAAATACCAGTCTGTGATTTCCAACGAAAAACTTCTAGTAATGTCTAGCCAAATTTTCGACATGTCTACGGGCGCTGTTACGGGTTGTAGTAACTAAAACGGTTGTTTGGGGTGCTGTATTTTAAATAATTAAAAGGCAAATCAGATGTATAATTCATTGAATTTTATTTCGTTAAAAATTCTGTTTTACTGACATGAAAATGAGCTTTTACTTTTATTTCGTCTATCTTAATGTATCCAAAGTATATCCCCAAAAGTCCTTTAGGTTAGTAACGTTTCAATTTATGTGATGAAATACCATAAATATAATTAAAAACATTTCAAAACAAGGCAGGTGTAAGGAAACGAGTAAGTTGAATGTACGTAGCATTCGAGCAACACAATATGGGTTATTGGCGACTGTCTGGTATTAATCCCGAAGGGTCAGATCCGAAGTCAAGACTGCGTAATTTTGAACACGGAAGATGACGAGGTCAACACCTGAATTGGCACCCCACTCTCTAAACTTCCACACCACGCCAAACGTGAGGACGTTTGAGGGAACGACAGATTTAACGTGCACCAACCCCCTAACACACGCATTTTAAAATAAATTATAAACCTAATGTCAAGAACTAAGTTCTAACAAATCATGATCGCTATTGAAGAGTAATCATACATGCTCCAAATAATTGATTACATTGTACCTTTTTTGTTTAAATTTGTAGAAATTTAAGTTATTAAACATTAACATACTCATGTATCACAAAAACACTTTCTTAACTGCAACAACAAACATCTACATTCTTTAAACTTTAAACTTTACCTTTCTTTAGTTCCACATCCTTATGCAAAAGAAAGATAAAATGAAAGGAATATTGGAGTTGAAATATCAGAAGATATGTGTTCTGAGAAAATGCCTTAGAAGAGCATTCCATATACCCATTCCTACATTTTTACATGGTATTTCCTGTCCACGATATTGAATGACAACTAAGCAATGAGAATACGCTCTTTTTATACTATCCGTAAAATATTCGTTATATTATAAGGCGTAGCTTTCGAATTTAAATTCGATGTGCCCGTTTCCTCTTTCTCGAAATAGAGTTTGTTGGAAACGTACTTTGCATACGGAATGCTAGTAAGAAGCAAGTTATTGAAAAGATTGCATTTGCGGCCTTTTCTTCAATTGCCTTACAAGTTTGTTTTCTCTTCTTGTGAATATATTTCTTTTACTGTTGAATATCAATATTCCGTGTAATTTTACAAAATACGAAATACAGCTTACTTAGTAATATGTGCGAATATCTTTATACATGTTTAGGTTGTATGTAATACCATAGTATAAACACTTTAAACTTTTCTTGTATCCTTTGTATGTTTTAGAGCAGATCTTTCAATACAATTATTTTAGTGTCGAATGTTATTAGTTCTATAAGTGTACAAAATACTAAATATCACGTTATCAATCATGTTAGAAATTGTGCAAATTTGGGGTAAAAGTGAATATATAAATCACAGGTGTTTAATGTAATGTAAAGTGGCATTGAAAACACTATGAATATTTATGAAATTTTATGCAATTTTTATTTCTAATGGCACTGACTTGCAAAGAAACAAAAGAGAAATACAAGAAATAAAAGCATAAATCTGCTTCCCCAAATTTAAACTTTGCTATTTGCGAAATACCTTGCTTCCATTCGCTACTTTTTAATTATTTACTTTTTATGAATGAGTAGAATATATAGTATCCGTATATGGTCTGTGCGCCTGATTAACCTATTTGAAGAGCCGTATCTTGTCTGCGGAACGGGAAAACCTATTTGGAGGGCCGTAACAAGTCTGCGAAACGGGAAAACCTTCTTGGAGGGTCATATTTTGTCTGCAGGCTTTATGGAGCCATGTCTCATGTTATTGTCTGGACGGGTAAATCTTTTCAGAGGGCTCTAGGAATATATCCTCTATGGTATATATAGTATCCGTATATGGTCTGTGCGCCTGATAAACCTATTTGGAGAGCCGTATCTAGTCTGCGAAACGGGAAAACCTACTTGGAGGGTCATATTTTGTCTACAGGCTTTATGGAGCCATGTCTCATGTTATTGTCTGGACGGGTAAACCTTTTCAGAGGGCTGTATTTGGTCGACGGACAGGGTAAATCTTTTCAAAGGACCGTATATGATCGGATGGCCGGGTAAGCTTGCCCAGAGAGCCTTATTTGGACTGTAGGCCTGTTGCACCTTATGAGAGGGCCGAGTTTGGTCTTCGGGCACTTTAAACCTATACGAATGGTTTTATCTGGTCTGCGGTCCTGATAAAAATATTTGGAAGATCGTATGTGGTCACAGGAACTGAGATTAATCTCTTCAATACAACTTACTTAACTTACGCGTACGGGTTTTCGTAGATGGGATGGTTAAACCTCATCCCGACGAGAAAAGCAAATAATTCTAAAATAACTAACAAAACAATAAAACACAAAAGTAATAAAGTTATTGTCTTATGCGGCCTCACGACTCTCAATAACATTTCGCCAATGAAGACCCTGAAGATCCTTAGAGCTCTGTAACTAAGAATATCCATAATGGAATCGCTTCATCAGAGAGTTTAGTTTGGATAGAGAAAACACCGATACTAGAGACGTTTTGACAGAATCAAAGCGTTTCTATGGACTAAGGAAATTTAGTGGCATGATTGAAATTCATGACAGTTAGTGCTAGTTAAATAACCATGCCAGATAGTTACATGTTCCCATAACCGCTGGCATTTCATTAAAACTTTGTCAAAGATGAGACTTAATTTGAATAACATTAGTTCAAGGAATAAAAAATAACTTGTTTATCTATTAAGCAATAAAAAATCTTCATTTCTGTCATTCAAGTATATGATTAATTTCATTGGGGTTTACTTGTAAAACAATAACAGCAAGTTCACTTTTTTGAATTTGACATAATTGCTTACCATTTCCTTTTGCCATAATGCTTTCTTCGAATCATACTGAGTTTATTTAAGTTTACTTTTTAAATAGTGAATTTTTTAAACTTGACCAAACTTCCGCAAGAGTTCCGTGACCTATAGTTAAAACACTAATCTAATTTTAAAATAAGTTTATCTCTAATTGTTTAAACGTAGAAAAGTTTTGAATGCGACGTCATATTCTTAAAAAACAAAATTGGATATTTTTGTCCGCCTTTCAAAGGGTCTTGTTTCAATGAAAAAATACTTAGAAAAATGAACGGGGCATTGTTCAATATACATCATTGGCCATCGTATACTAAATTTAAAAAAAATCGAAGATGGTGAGGCAAACATTTTATTTTTTATTGCCTGGATTTGAATGGTAGGTAGTTAATTAACTTCACACTGGAGCAACTCAACGGGCTATTGGCGACTATTCGAAATCAATCCCTACGGGAAAGACCCGAGAATTTGAATGGATTTATCCTAAGGATGTAAACAATTAAACAAAAACTACACTAGCAAAATTAACTTTCCACCGACTAAATGGTTATTTTACTGATGGAACACTTCTTGGATTAAGTAAAAAAAGAGAGAAACAGGGCTCATGTCAAATCTTTCATTTGTCCCATATTATTTATTATTTCAGTCTTACATCTAATTTTTATCGAAACTATTCGATACTAATTTATTAGTTATTATCGAAGCTTGTAAGTTATAATCAGCAGACGTAAAAAAGTCAAATTTCCATTTAGTTAAAAATATAAGGTGAAAAAGTAAATAAACTGTATTTTTCAACATTTCAGGACACATAATAAACATTTTGTACTACATAATAGTTAAAAGTTTTGATGAGTTTTCCTTCACAGTTAAATATGAATTTTAAGAAATCGAAAAATGTAATTCTTCCTTTATTTTGCTTTTAAATGTTTTTCCCTTTACTAAGGAATAAAAATTCTATCACTTAACTACATAACACTATTTGTTATAGAAAGCATTTCATCAAGAATAGCTTTTATCTTTCAATTTCTAGAGATTTCCACAGAAATTGGAAAATTCCAATTTTCGTCGATCTCTCAGATTCAGTAATGACGGCTGTAAAACTATTTTCTGACTTTGCCCAAGGGTTTTTTCTGAAGAATATATTGATATAATAATTTTAAAATTGTGTCAATAAAATTGAAATATTGATCGCAAACATGCTACATTCACACACACAAACAATGCCAAAAAATCCTAATTTGTGTGATTGTGGCGTTTTATGGCTCAATAACCATATTTGGTCCAGCTGCGCCAAACAAGAGACAAGGTGAAACAAAAAATGTCATTAAAGGAGAAAAAAGAAGAATTGGGGAACAGAGTAGTAGGATGAAAGCAGTAAGAGATCACTTGGGTATTCCGGGAGCACGACCCTGTGTTTACTAAAGACATTAAACCCCATTTGAAAAGAAAAGATTACTAGAGTTCCTCGGGTCCTTGAATGCCATACACACCTAAAAGAAATGTGCCCCTGAGTGCAGCCGCGTTTAGAAATGTCGCCTTTGAAAAAATGGCTTGCATTTCCTGATTTTATCTGTTTGCGAGAAAGAAACAGTTTCTTAACAGGGGATGTCCAGACAACACCAGACAAGGCTCTGTGTTCAGTATACTTGATCTCTATCACTCAAATATATGTGATTCTATGCGCTGTGTGGGAAAGTAACTGGACTTGTGCTGGACATTTTATGTACCACCATATCTCATAACAGGCTTTTATTAACAAATTACATTTTCCTTTAAGCAATAAACAACAGCATTTCACGTTCATATAATTCTTACTTTGATTAAACTTTTGTAAGTTTAAGACGTCAAACGTCAAAGGCACAAAATTGGTTGATTCGTCATTACCCTGTGCCATATAATTTGTTCCATATAAGAGGGATCTAGGACCTACGGCTTAACAAACAAATTCATTCCCGCAATCAATATAAGCCCCAATGCCTGTCGAACAGATATCAATTCCTGGAGGATTGAATCGCACAAATTTTGAAATTAGACGAAAATCCGTGATCTTTCATATTTCGCTTCAAATAAATATTCGCCAAACAACCGACAGAAATTTTTAATACATATTTATTTAAATTTTTATAGAACTCAGGGATAAAAGCAAATTGTATTTTTCGAGATTGTCAATATTGGATTCACAAAGTTTAACAAACACAAACTTAGACTGGATTTCTGATTTATTTGCTTTTGAGGAAATTTGTATCATTTTTCGTTCTCAAAAGATGATGGATTCTCAAAAATATGTCAAGTAAATGTATTCAGAAAACTTCAAAGTTTGTCGAGTGAATCTATGGAGAAGCAAAATGCGTATAGTATGGAATTAAGATAACAGACGAAAATATGAGACCGAAATTTTTCACAAAAAAGTCTGTGTTACCGTTTCTAAGGTTGTATCTTATATAAATGGTAAGCAGAACTTGATCAATATAATATGGACCATCAACATCTAAAAAGGAAAATAAACCAAACTCAAAATTAGTATTAAAGTCTTCATCCAGATCAGTATTTATAAAGGAAGAACAACGATTAAAAGTTAAACAGGAATACATTTAAAAAATCTACTTAAGTAGGGAATTGTCGTTGATTCCCGAAGTCAAAGAGCTTGCATTAGGTTAAATTGGAAAAGGAAAACGGAATTTTGGATCTCAAACAAGGAACAATTCTGTGATCTTTATACGAGGTATAAGTTCTCGAAGAGGTGATTTCCCCGCAATAAAAGCGAAAGGTTTGGGATAAATCCTAATTCGTCTTAAATATACAGTACTTTCGAGGTATAAGGATAGCTATTTTTCTGACCCATGATTAAAAATTAATCTTTTAAAAAATAGATATGTGCATCTATTTACTTTGAACTACGCGTGGAATGGTGTGAGACATGAAACAAGGTTGTGCAATCATCATTAATTGGGTGATAAATCAAGGCATTCTAAAGTTTGAATGGAATCATACGCGATTAGTGTAGGCAATAATATGAGAACCTATGTCTTTAGGCTCATGTTGAAGGCGTAATCGTCGTTCAGCTGATAAGGTAGCTACATCACCATAGTTTCGACATCAAAGCGCACTTTGATTCCTTAGCCGATTATCTTGCAAATGTCTGTTTCTTGTTGTATCAGCCACTCGGTGATGGTATCTAGCAGTGTGTCGAGATAAATGCTTCTCAAGCGTGCTTGTAGTAAAAATTAGACTTGGCGAACCTGATATACTCCGCCTCTTCGTGCAGTAGCCCCAATCCAAACTCCCAGGTTTTCATATCAGCCGCTACTGCATCCACTTCCATGATATCATGCTGCATGGCGATATCAGGAGCACAAGTAATAGATGGCTGTGACTCCATAGCCGCATGAGTCGATTTTGCAACTACGCACGCCCATTTATTCCGAGATCACTGCTTACGCTTTCACTCAGCTGGTTTCTTGGCGATGTCCTTTGAATCCCAAACGCATCAGCTTGCTTCTTCTGTGCAGTTCGTTGATCATGATAGTACTTTGTGATGTAATTCTTGGTCATCTACGGAATTTTTAATTCGATAATCTGCATTTGGGCCCCTAGACCTCAGACTAAATTTAGTTTTTTTTTCACCAATGCGATATGCGTCCGATAGTGCTGCTCTTCAACTACGAACTGAAGGTGCTGACGTTAACTCTATGCCATGTGGTTAAATGTGGTGACATTTAAAGGTAGGCAGGGAAACTCGATAATCAGTCAAATGTGGGACATTCTTTAGATATTGTACGATTGCTCAGCCTTCAACCGACCTTCAACAATCGTTTAAGCTTTGTTCGATATGTTTTTTTTCTTCTATTCAATGGTATATGTACAATCTCTGCATGTCTTTTCAGCGAGCAGTAGCTGATAGGGTGAGTTGCATATTTTCGTGATGCTTATTTCGTAGTAACTCCCCCATAATAATGAGAATTATATTGGAAGAGTATGAGGAAGAGAAACAAGATATATTTTTCAAGTACACTTATAATATCCCGTTGCGTTGCTCCAGTGCGACCTTAATTAAAATACCTACCTACCTACCTCAAGTACATTTATACTATCACACTTCCTGTACTTAATCCCTAAAAGTTGATTGGGTTGTGTTTTATGGCACTAGGTCATATTTGGCCAAACCATAAAACACAACCAAATCAATCTTATAGGGATTAAGTACAAGAAGTGTGATGGTATAATTGTACTTGAAAAAATATAGCTTGTTTCTCTTCCTGATACTCTTCCCATATAATTATCTTTATTATGGGGTCCATTTTTGGTCAAGAGGCGCCAAACAGGAGACAGATAATGTCAAGCAATGCACATACACACAATGAAAGTTTTACCGATTCAGAAGAAAGAAATAATCCAGAGTAAGTTACAGGAATCAATCCTGTAACTTACTCTCCAACTTACAGCCAACAACTCCCAGGGTGCTAGTTCAGTGGACAAACTGAGACACGATGGCATAAACTTCCTATAAGGAGTTTTCCCATTTGGTGTGTACTTGGTCAGAAAATCATATTTTTTGTTTTGTTTCACAGATGCAGAGATATGGAGTCGGACAGCCTTAAATTCCTTGAAGGGAAATTACCTTACACTGGGAAGGAAATGTATACCGGGGTCTATTACTTATTTTGGATTTCGATCGTCTACCAACCTCCGTGCCCATATTGGAATTGGAACCTACGGCTTGTAAAATCAAGGACCAGATCGTTAAACACTCTGCTACCAGATAAGCTACCAGTGGGTAAATAATAATGATATACGGATTTAATATGAATACGCTTGTCTTATACAAGGACAGCAGCATGCTGTTTCCTCAGGTGGTCACATACAAGCATTGATCTCATCCAATGTGGCTTAACTTCGGTGATTTGATGAATGATTGATTTATCACACTCTATTATCCTACTTTGCTAAACAATCAAACATATTGATGTAATGGATTATAGTAAAAAGTATGAGATTTTGATTCAAAGAAAATGTTGTAAGGTTCCATGGTTAATTTTATCTGAGAGGCATTTTCTGTCCAGTAAATATAGATTGCGGTAATCATTTTTCAGATACACTTTCCTGAACGAATTCAGATCATGATGTTATTTGGCTTATTTTGCGAATACTGTTTTAGCATTTTGGCCCATATAGAATTTCCCAAAGATGAATTCCGAATTGATATGATAGGGGATTGGTCAATATTAATTAGATTAAATGTCAAACGTTGCCAAAAAGGCGATAAAGTACGTTGTAATCTCGATATGTATCATGCGGGAGCATTTGGAAAACATACGTAATAATCGCAAACTGTCAAGTTTGTTTACACTAAAAACTGATATCGATTATATTAGATTTGCAAATGAATGGCAAATTCGAGGACCGCTGAACGCAGTGGATTAGCAACCGGAGTGTTGAGAGTTTCAAACTCGATCCAACCTAAGACCGTTGTGTATGTGGGGGCTGGTGTACGCTAAATCTGACGGGGCCTCAAATGTCCCCACGTTGGCAGTGTATGTAAGTTTGGAGAGTGGGGTGGCAGCTCAAGTCATCTGACCGTGTTCAAAATGACGAGACGTTGTCCTTTGAACTTTCCCTTTGATACTGATTCTGCACCATAGCCAATAGCCCCTTGTGTTGCTTCAGTGCAACGTTAATTCAACTACCAACTACCTCAGTGTTTCATTCAGTGCATAGAAATCGAATATGCAGCTATTCATAAGTATCATTAAAATCTTCTAAGCACATTAATTTCCTGTAAAAGTTTCAAATTCACGATCTTCTCGACAGTATATAAATTAAAACGTTTTGCTGACAGTTTTACAATTTCAGCCAAAAGTGAGTTTGAGTTATAAAATACTTTAGGATGTTGGGGGTCTCTTCAATTAAGCTCCCTGCTCTTAATTGCTATAAGAAAATTCTGAGTATTTCCATCCCTCTCGTGATTCATTAGAGGGTTAGAAGAATCTTTCGTACTTTTGATGTTGGAAATGAAATAAACGTTCGTGCGCTTATTTGGCGTCATTGCCGCTCGGTCGCTGGAAACCAGTTTGCACTCTTGTAGGATTTTTGAAACATATTAAATCTTTTAACGAGCCCGCTGATGGGTTTTTAATTCCTTTCTCTTCGACTGGATTTAATTTGGAAGAAATAGTTACGAGAGATTTATGTGACAGTTTGTTTCTTATTCGAGAAACTTTTAGTGTTGTTATTTGTATTTGTAAAATCATTAACACTAATTCAAAAATGGGGTTGTTTTAGTGTTTCAATGGATTTACCTCATTTGATCAACGGATTAGGATTTTTCTTTTAAAATGAAAACTGAATTTATTTGGAATTATAAAACAAAAGATTGCTTATTCCTATTAAACGTTTAGGTAGAATATTATAATCAATTTGGGTTTCCCTAGTTTTATTGATGGATTATGATTTTTCTTTAAATTTGAACATTTAATTCATTTGAAATTATATTTAGGTTTTTCAATGAATGATCACTTATTACAATTAAACCTTTCACATATATATTCTAAACAGCAGTTCCACTAGGTATTCCTAATTCGATCAGTGTATTAGGATTTTTCTTTTAAATTTAAAATTTAACTTATTTGAAATTTTAACATTTATTTTTGTGGAAGATTCCGTATTGCAATTAAACTTTCACTAGAGAATAAAACACAATTTACATCGAATTGTGTAAATGATTAAGTATTCTGCATAAAATATTCCGTAAAAACTGTTTTGCATTGCATTATATACATTATAAATTTAAGTTAGACAAATATTTTGCAAAAGAAAATTCTAGGCAGATATATATTCCGTAAAACAGCGTTAGACTAAAATAATTTTAAACCATTCTTTGTAACTAATACATTTACAGTTAATCCCTCTAACTTTCCAATTAAATTTATTTCGTGAAACGTTGTTATTATCAGATAGGTATTATCTTTGTTAATTCCCATGACTATTTAAAAATAAATATACGTGGACGTTTTATAAATACAGGTACATAGAAAGGGTAAATACAAGATAAATTAATTTTGGCATCTGGTATATTCTTTTAAGTAAGCATATGTATTACAGATCGCTTTCGAAAACTAAATCCACTTTTCAGAATAATGTACATATGCCATATATTCTGAAATGCTATCGAACAGTTGTATGACACTTGCGAAAAAAAAATAATATATATATAATATATATATATATTATACATATATATATAATATATATATATATATATTATACATATATATATAATATGTATTATATATATATATTATACATATATATAATATATATAATATATATTATATATATGTATAATATATATAATATATTATATATATTATATATATGTATAATATATATAATTTATTTCAATCTCGAATTATTCTAAGTTATATTTTAACCGACCCCTCAATGAAGGCGAAACAAATCAGAAAAAATCCCAAACTTTGAAATTAAATATCTCGGTCAATTTTTGTCACACAGAAGTGAAACTTTTTGTGTTACGTTTGTTAGGATGAGTGTAAACTTTTACTAAATATTACTATAAGGAACGGGGGACTGTATAAAAAGTTAGATTTTGTGATTTTTACAAAATTGATTTTTTAAATTTCAAAATGTCATAACATGAATGTTTACCTCATGTGAAACATTTTTGCAATTGGAAGTATATGTCTACGACCAACGGTTGCGAAAATAAAGGCCGGGTACGGACTTTGCGTTGCACCCTGTATATATGCTATATATGTATTATATTGCTGTTTTGAGAGCTTTCGCATGTGGACAAAGAAAACCTTCACATAGAAAATAAGAATTTAAAATTTCTGCTAGAATAACCGTCTGTACTTTAGAATACCTTTGGGCATCCAGGACCATACATTTTTAGGGATACCAAGAATTAATTATAAGGTATTCTCATTTTACCTTATTGCATGAATTATGCATGTGAAAATGACTAGCTGCGATTGATATTCGTTGCAACGAAATTAAGCAAAATGCTAAAACATTAGCAAACATCGGAGGAAGGGGATGACGTTTTAATAGAAAATTAAAAAGTAATTTATCAGCTATTTCAAATGAATTTTCTCAGTGGTCGTATTATTGCTATGCAAATTATATTTTTAAAAATTTTATTACTACAGATAAAAACTCATTTAAACGATGAAAAAGCCTTTTCTGCACTGGGTATATGTATTCTAAAATTTGCATGCGATCGACAGAGAATATGTGATTAGAAATATCAAGAATAGAAACCAAACGATAGTTTTTAAAGTCGGAATAAATTATATTTCTTTTACATTTATTATGTTTATTATTTCTCTTTTTTTATAGTTTTCTATTATTTCTGTTTATTTAATATTTAAAATAAACAGAAATCAATTAACAAAATGACATAAAAAAACTTTAAAACATATTCTTTAACCCACACCTCAATCATCCTAGTATTCAATTAGAACAAAGTAATGAAGTTATTATCTGGATGAATTGCTGCCATAGAACGAAATAAAGTTAAGGAAGTGCTAAATAAATTCGTAAATAGTTATCATTAATTGCTGATGAATGCCAACATGAATTTTTTTTATTACTTATAGAGTGAACTATTATTGAACTATAACGAAATCACTAAAATATTACTTTCAATGATGGTCTAAAGAAATGAAATAAATCTACAATTGCATAACTCTAATTTCCTTTTAATTTAATTTTTTTACTATTGATCGTATACAGCAACGTATTAAAAACAATTTTTTCACTGACGATTGTCACGATAAAACTCAGTATGAAATTAGAAAAACTTGCTTATAAAAGTAATTTTCTGTCAAGGTAAATATGGGAGGCTGTAGTGTTTCTGCGGCGATAAATATCCTATGGTTATTGTGAATGTGACGTCAATTGTCATTCGCCATTAAAAATTTCAACGAAAAATTCCGAGTTGATGTATAACAGTTGTTTGTTCAACATGAATTGGATTAAACTCAAAAACGTTACCAAAAGGGAGATAACATTCACTATATTTTAGGTAAACCCTGATATGTATCATATGAAAGAATTTGGGTTAGCAGAAATAAATCATCGCAGACCGTCTGGTTTGTTTGTTTGCACTGAAAATCCTTCTCATATAGAGTTTTGTATACATGAATATACATGTTCTAAGTAATAATATTTTTGTAAATACAAGCCTTTTTAATTGTAAAATTGTATCTACCACTTAAAGAATATCGGAAAATGGAAAAAAAGCAAAAGGCACACGTATTCAATTCTACATGGTCGTCTCTTTGTAGAGCGATAATTAACTCAAATGTTTCAATCTAAAATAATTACTTAAAAGTAGTATTAAAACATGTGTAGCGATATAACCTAATTACTAATAATTAATTTATTTTTCATTGACAGTTATAAATTTAATTACACAACAATCACTGTAATAATTATTCTTCTGAATTAATTACTCTGAAACAACATCCCGTTGTATTTGGGGAGATTGGAAATAGAATCCACATAAAGTATTTATTTTGTACCTTCTGGATGTACTGCAGCACAAATTGTAATCCTTTTCCGTTCAATACCTTCTTATATCTTTTTAATTAGGTGTAATCAGAGATACGTTTTCTCTTAACTATTCAAACATTTATAATTTGATTTCGAATCATTTTAATCAGACCATTAAACACTAAGTAGATGATTGACCATTAATCATTTTTATTAAAATTTATAATTAGTCATTTTATTTTTCTCAACAGAAACATGTATGGTTTGATAGCTGAAGATAAGTAACGTTCTTCAACAATTAAAAGGTATGGGAGAAAATAGGGTATGATGATATTAAAATTATAAATTTAATTAATTTAATTATACATTTATCATTCTTGAACTTGTAGCGCTGTGTAAGAAAATAAATTAAAGAAATATGAAACACACAGGTGTGGTTTGAAAGCTTGGAGAGTGGAATGCTAGCTCAGGTGTTGCTCTTGTTATCTGACTTTGGTTCGAAATTTCGAGGCATTATCTTTGTAACTTTCCCTTCGGGATTGATCCCGGACCGTCAGCAATAACCCATTGTGTTGCTCCAGTGTGACGTTAATTAACTAGCTACCTACCTCTATGTTATTGAAGTACAATTATTTTAAAGAAATAACTTATAATTCTATTAGTGTCCTTCAAAATTATTTGAGATAATTTAACTAGCTTTATTTTATATATGGGATATCCGTGTAATTTGGATCAGTGGCGTTTCTGGGATCAGGTGTTAGCAAGACGTGTAAAAGACAGTGAAACTTTCTTTTCCAAAAAAGTACTTCATGATGGAATTGGGTTACATTGCAATTTATACTATTGTATTGCAAACTAATTTTTGTAGTGGTGGCTAAATTCACCACAGTTATCAGCCTTTAGAATTCCGAAATAATTGAATTCAGCAAATGCTAGCGCTAGTTGATAGATTTCCAATGACTAGATCACAGTTGTAAATCCTTGCAAAACCCAAGGTACCTGATATTCATAATTTGTACCCTTAATATAAAACGTTACTTGAAATTAATAGATTTACTGTTATTTAAGGAGTACAGTTTAGATTAAAAACGGAATTATAAATACAGTTTAAAACTGTGAACAAAAAGTGTATTCAAATTTACAATATCTAAAGTTACCATAACCACAAATGCATTTTGTGAATAGTTAATACTACAATGTATTATAAAAAGCTAAAACAGCTTTTCATGAGATTCACGACAAAATTCTACTCCGGAATCTGATTACAATCTGACCTAGTTTTCGTATCCATATCATTTGTTTCATAAGATTTATTATAAAGTCAGCCTAATGTTTGTAACTATCAGTACGATCTTGTTTCTACTCGATTACTTATTACTTGCAATGTAGTTTTAGAATCACTATGTCATAAAACTATAAACCATACAGGGTACAAAAAAATACATTTGTAAACATATCCTGTAGTCCAGCAGTTTCCTTCCTCATATTCTTCAATACAGTTCAAGTCCTGTTTTTATATGAAATTATTGTGTTTATAAGTCTACCCAACTAGTATCAAGGGTTAGTGTCGGGATATAGCGTGGTGATCCGAATCTGGTCCTAATTCACCTTGGCTATGAAGACTCACTCTGGTAAATTTTCGGGTGATCAGCGTATCACTAAGATTGTGTTAAATAGTTGTAGATTCACTTTTTTTTCGGTTGCGCAAATAAAGACAGCCACTTGTTAGAAAATGTTAGACACTTATTAAAAAACTAATGCCGATAGAGAAAGCTACAGAGAACATGGATCATCTTATTTTCACACACCTTCAATTTTTCCAAATTCATTTTTCATCACATCAACAATAGCCATCTATATGATGGCTATAATTTGCACGTGCATAAGTAAAATACATCAACTAATATCCAAATTCTGCACGTGTTTAATAAATTTAATAACAAGACAAAGCACCGGTTACAAACACACCAGTATCAGTTGCAAGCGAAGTAAAAATTTAATTCTTGAGCGCTTGCATTTGGTATTACAAGGAAATTTCTTCTAGAATGAAATTTGTTATTCCTAATGCAATATATATATATATATATATATATATATATATATATATATTATATGTATTAAGCTTTTACGTAAATATCATACTAGGTAAAACAATAAAGGTATCTATTTGCAGAGCCACGCAACCCTGATTAGGATATAGTGTTTACTAATGATACATATGTGCAAAAATATTGATTGTGATATGTATGTGGTATTTTGATTATGAAAATACGAAAATAAATATTTTTTGAAACATATAAAACAATATTTCCTCATGATTAAATCAAAATCAAATGAAAGCAATCATGATTTGTTTCACCATAGATTTCACCAAGCAGTTATTTATTTATTTTTGTAAATTCTCAATCTGTAGAAAATGACCTGAAATCACCAGAAAAGTCAGTTTCAGCATTTTAATCAGAAAATGGCTGTAAACAACCAATATCTTAAAAACGATCACAAAACAGTGGGCTACATTTCAATGAAATAGCATCCATTATTATTGCAGCTCTTTAGAATAAGTTGGTACACAACAATGCTTCTTTCCTTAAACCCATTATCTCCTAAAATTAAAACACGAAACTCCTATATCCGCTCATATCCTAGGTATAACAATAAAGGTATCTATTCTCAGCGCACAACATGCAACTCTGATTAGGATACTCCATTTACTAATGAAAGTCTGCCATCTCATTTTATCACCATATCCGGTGGAAACGCTCTGTTCCAGACTCAGCAACAGAAAGGTTCCCTATTCAGATAGTCGTTGCTGCAGGATATGAAGCGGGCAGGTCTTGCCTTTAACAACGGAGTTTGCCCTCCCTTAAGATCTCTTTTCCGCGAATAAAAGGAGAAGGCATTATGCTATCAGCGTTAAGAGCTGCAACTTTACTACTAGACTAATACTACTCGTTTTAAGTTGAGTCGCTGGTTTTCTGTAAAAGGATATAGCACGCCAGAGATTCGAGAAAGCAACCTAGAGCCCGTGAGGGAAGTTCAATATTGTGATTGGAATACAAAGTGTCGGCTTTCTGTTGGTTAAATTATCTTGAGTTAAAATTTGCCAAATCAGAGTTAACTTTTTGTTTTGCGAATTGGAGCTTTTACCTTAAAATACAGTTGAATCTTGATTATTCGTGTGCCGATAAATTGAGTGCTCGTGTTATCTGAGACGAATTTGAAACCGAGATTTTTTAAGCCTTAACCCTCCTGGTGGTTGCCTAGACGAGGTATCTCTTCATTAGCAGAATTGGCAAGATCTTGATGGACAAGATAACTAGTCATTGGAAAAAGTTGTCCAGATCTTGATAGACTAGGTATCCCATCATGAGAAAAACTAACCAGATCTTGATCTAACCATCATAAAAGAAATATCGGCAATATCTTGATGACGAGATATGGCGTCATTAGCAAAATTGGGCAGATGATCTTGGAATATCACGTCGAAACCACTTAGGCAGTTAAATAAAGATTCGAGCACGAGTGCACAATCATTCTCCAAAAAGGCATGAAAGTTCTGCGAAAGAAAAGATAGTTAAGGATTTTTTTCAATTTTTTAAAAGGCACATAGCTCCCGTCAAGATTCACTGTAAAACTATCACAATAAATACGTACTGGGACCCAATACGAATATATATTATTCTCAATCCTTGCTTATGAACAGTAGAAGTAGTTGTAACATGTAGTTCCGTAATTTTTTTCTGTATTAAGTATAGTAGCGAATCCATTCAAATTCAGGCAATAGAAATAAAATGTTCTCATCACCACCTTAGATTTTATTAAAAATTTAGTAAATGGTGCCCAATGGCGTATGTTAAACTATGCCATGTTTATTTTTTGCAAAATAATTTTTGTTCATAGAAATAAGACCCTTTAAAAGGAAGTGAAAAATATTCAATTTTACAAGAATGTCGCGTAGCACTTAAAATTTTGCTACGCTTAAACTATTAGAGATAAACTTGTTTTGTTTTTTGCTAGTGATACTTAATAATAATATGTAAAAATATCTTTTTTAAATTAGATTAATTTTTTAACAACTTGTTGAAGTTTGACTAAGATTTAATAGAAAAAGCAATCTTTAAAATTTTTGAAACATTTTGTGTAAGTTCATTAGAATGTTGTTAATGTAGTATAGATAATGAAGTTTCTCAAAGATTGATTTTTAAGAGCCTTCAACGTAAGTTATCAAAATTTCAACCGCTGACGCGAGCCAACGGTATTCCTCCGATAGTAAGCCCTCGAATCTCCCAACCAGCAATTCAAGCGTTTTTTCAATGCGATATTTTAACATGATTCATTATTTCTATACATATATCAATAAAATGTATGGAAATAATTTTTTATTATCCTATAGTTCCACTGTTATAGTTTTAAAAAAGAAATCAGCCAAACTATTTCTAATTATTTACCGGGGAAGTATTTGGGCTGCATATTGCTTCAGGACTTCGCATTAAAATTTTCACTTGGTAACAATCTGCTGCAACAAATTATAAAATAAAATTAGAAGATAAACTATTCTGAGAGTGTTCTGGAAGTATTGATCATTTCTATTCTACAAACATCTGCTTTTTTATACACCCAGCTTCTCACAGGGGAAAGATTATTTATGTAGTGAAAGTGTAGGTTCTTAAATGTATAAATCATCATTATCTTTGAGCTTACTCCTACACATTTTAAATCTTTTTATATATAATAATCATTTACCCTTAATTTATTCTTAAATTTTGTGAAATTAATCTCAAACAAATCTATATATTAAGTAAAAATAATTTCATGGGTTCATAACAGACAGATAAATTTAATTACGTCTCTTTATGTAGAAAGGCACTTGAAAATTTTCCTGCAATATCAAAAAATAGTTTTTAAATTCCTAAAAAGTTCACTCTTGTTGAAAGTTTTAGAATGGTGAGTTCATATGACAAAGTCGGCCTCTTGTCATACACAAAATCCGATCTCCTAGTATTGTAACATGAGAGTGCAACTTTTCAAGAATCGAAGATGATTGAAAATAAGATTACTTATTCGTGAAGCTGTATTTAGTTATGAATTGCATTCGTAAAGTTCAACATTGAAGTAGTCATTTATTGAAATATCCGTTGAATGCTTTCTTGGAGTTTGATGTGGCAGAAAGGATAGATTAACAATTTCGCCGAATTTAACGAATCCTTATTTTATTTTAATTTATATTTTATTTAAAGTAACTAATATTCAAATTAGCAACTTTTCTTATGGTGTTAAATAAATAAAAATTTCTATAATTATTTTATCTGCGATGTTAAATATATTACTGAGCTTTCACATTTTTCTAATTTATGTAGTTTTAGAACTGTTTTATGTGAGGATTTATAGGGTACTACGTTTCGTGCTATTCGTTTCAATACTGTTAAAATATTTTAATATAATTATATGAATTTATTAATATTTTAAATATGTAGTTTATTACTCTGCCCTTTTTTGAACAAAACAGTTACAATATATTTTTTAAATTTTGTTTTGTAGTGAGATGAACAGCAAAAATTATGATATGTTTGTGGAATTCTGTGTTTACATGCAACTTAATACATAATTTTGTGATGCATAATTTATTCAAATTAAGTAAATACTGTAAATTATTATTCATATTATTCGGTTAACTTAGAGTAAAAAAGCATTTTTAAGCAAATACAGAAAGCGTAGTTTCGACTGGTTGAAAGGGAGTCCCGATTTAATTTAGGGATTTCGAAAACCTTTTCATCCTTTTATAGGGAATTTGACATGCGATTAGGAATTTTTCGTACCTTGAAAGGGAAATTGACGGTATTTCATTATTTTCCAATCACCTCGGGTTTTCCGACCAGAGTCATTTCACAAAATAATTTATTTAAGCTTAACTATTCAAAAACTTAGAAAAGTGCTTACACAGTCTGATAGTATATTTATATAGGAAATTAAAAATAATCATCAGTGGCTTTTTTGAGAAAAATTAATTTAAATTTGATCAAATTGAAAAATTCGTATTTTCAATATTATTTACGTACAACTATTGAAATTAGTATCAATAGTTGCTCTAAAGTTTTTCATTTTTTTTTGAAAAAAAATTGTAGTGTCTTAAATAATTTAGAAGTTATGAGTTTTGTAACAAGATGATGCATGCTAAGAAAATTAAATTTTAATTTATAACGTCACTTTCACAGCCTTGTATTTCGAAGAATTGTTTTCGAGATTATAAAAAATATGTTGATTCAAGGTGGCCCAAAATGTACCTGTATGCAATATATCATTCGATTCGAAGATGGTGAGGTGAACAGCCTTACCTGCATTTGAATGGATTCACCCATAGGCTATTTTATGTTATTATATCCGTACTATCCGAGATTTTGGTTATTCGATGGGATCTCGGTTGTCAGATAATCAAGATTTCATTATTTTGTATAAAATGAGTGGATCAATACCTTGAAATATAATTATGCCTTCTCAATTTGCAGTTAATATTCAGTAACCGTGCAGATGGAGGTCCTCTCAATAAAATACAAATATGTTTTCCAAGAACTTAATACTCGACTTACATAAGTGAAGTTTTCTTTTCCTTCGCACACGTTGAGCAGCTCTATTACAAAAACAATGAAAAGGTTTTACCATAGAGAAATACATACGTTGTATGATGGGTATTGATAATTACAATCTCAATTTTACGTAACATCCTTTTATTTCAGAGTAAAGAAGGTGAATCACAATCTAACATAATAATTTTATCAATAATAATAGTAAAAAATAGTGCTACAATTCTGGTTACATTCCTTCACACAATTTACGTGTTTGTAACTCCAGGGTCATACACTTCTTTTACCCGTTTAGAGTAGAGTTCAACTGCTACATAGATTGAGTTTTTAGTGTCCTATTTCGGTAAAACTGTTACCAAAGTTCATTAACATCCTCTAAATTATTTCATGGCTTGCCTGGATGATGTCTGGAAAGTCAACAAGACATAATTTCTCCCCTCATTCTGCGAGTCCTAGTCAGTAAATAGCTCAGTAAATAGTGTTGTAAATAGTGTTATAGTGTTGTAAATAGTGTAATAGTGTCAGTAAATAGTGTTGCTCTAGTTGCGATGATGATTAAAATACCTTACATGTCTATCCTAGTCAGTAAGTGTGTAAATAGTATCTATATAAATAAGAATGGAGTGTTTGTTTGTACATTGAATATTTTTGACCCATTTCAAGTTTTCTATCCGTTTTGGATCTTTCTGATGCAATATCCGTCTCTTGCGCGTTTGGTGTCTGTCTGTATGTATGTGCCCGTAGTATGTCCAAGCGGTTGAATATATTTTCATGAAACTTTGCATAGTGTGAGTACTTACATTCATTTAGTGACTGAACTTGGCTGTGTTAGTCTGTCAGTCCGACTTCTTGTTCTGAGTTCGATTTTGCGTTTGTGGTTTGAACAAGTATGACATAAAATGTATTTAACATATTTTAGTGCAATGTTCTAAATTTGATACACTTTATTTTAATTTAGTGAATATATTATTTAAAATTTATTTGCTGAGGTATTTAAGCAAGTTTCATGTTAAAAAAACTGAGTAACTATACTTAAATCAACTATAATTTGGTAGTTTTGGAGTATCTGGAAGGTATATTGAGCATCGTAATTGCTTGGATTGTTTTACCAGCGCTGTAAAAATAATTATTTTTCCAAAAATTATTTTTACGCAATTTAAATTCTAATACTTTTTTTTTTATTTTGAGCCTTATTTTATTCTTTACGAAATGTAACAAATTCTGAATATTTGGGACAGACGATAAAGAGAATAAAACATTATAAATAAAATATACAGAACAAGACTTTTTAAAATATTACTGGTAGCTAATATAGCAACCTTGGTACTTTTTAATCGTTTTTTAAAAATTGGTGTCCGTTACAATCCAAGAATCCATTTTGTAGTGAAAAGACAGATGCATTCAGTACTTTTCGTTTGAAGCTTTTTAAATCTGTTTTAAGATGTATTTCTGGATTTTCAATTTTATGTTTTTCGTTCAAGAACTGTAATCAAGATAAGTAATGGTTTAATTAGTTTTAGAAACACTTTTAATCATTGTATGATAGTTTTGGGAAACGCTTTTTTTTTAAATGACATACGAGGCATTTATATGCATACTCTGAACTAATCTATGCATTCTGGGTAACATTGGCACACGCTAGGGACTTTTCTTTCTTACTAAAAATTTAAATTCTACAAAACTGTAAAATGTTAAATATGACATTTATTTACATGTATGAATTGGATTGGATTGGATGTTGAGGTTTTATGACTCAATGTCGAAACACGGACAAGCTGCGCCAAGCGCAAGATGAAACAATAAAAAATATTACATTTGTGAAATTGTGTTTTTAACAATTGTGTACCTTTATTAGAGTGCGGTAGTTGTTACATGTGATGAATAAGAATTACAATTTATTAACGAAAGCGGAAGTTAATTAACCAATGCAAACTGACTAACACCGGGTATTTTTGCTCCAAATAAATATAATTCAATGGGAGATAGCGATTGTACTTTTGCATTCAGACGAATAGTGCGATTCAGATTTCTTCTCTTAACACAAGAAATCTGCTAATTGCCTTTTCTAAGATCACTAGCTGAATTATCCGGCGTTTCTCCGGTTGAATTGGTTAAATGTTGATTGAAAAAGTGATCAGAATAATCACTCTTCTTTCATTGAAAAATGCAAATATCATTTAAGTATATAGAAAATAATTTTTAAACACCTCTTTGACAGTTTTATAGATTCTAAAATTGTATTTTTACGCAAATACCTTACGCGGTATATCCGTCCATATAATCCATTTCACATAGAACGCACCCCTGATGTAAGACAAAGACATACAAGAAGGGATTCTAAGGTGGCTTCTGTGACATAATTGATTTTGAGTTTTTGAGTAATAGTAAATGCACTTTGAGTCTATTTTCTGAAAAATGGTTAACCTACGGCGAATATCCTTGTCCTCAGTTTTCCTATCAATATTTATTGATTTGTGCACTCTTGCACCAGGGATGAATAAACCGAATTCCACCATCATTGTCAGAAGATGACAAATTAACTTGATATGATATTAATGACTAATTTTGTTTGATAAAAATATTTTCTTTTATGAAAATTCCATTAAACGGTACATAAAATTTCAGAGCTTGTTTTAAAATTAAATTACTTCAATGCTGGCAAAGGAATCGATTACAACTTTTCATAAAACAAAAGGTCAATTTCAGTCCTTTGAAAATAGGTGGTTATTGTTTTCAGCGAATATTTCACAAGTAACAATGTTGCATAAGAATAGCTTAAGCTCAAAATGTAAACAAACTTGACTTTCTGTCATTTAAGATAAAAACAAATTTCAATTCCTCGAAAGTTCTAGCTTGAATATTTTCTAACCATGAAATTATTTCAAGATCAGCCAAGTTTTATTCAAAGTTTGCTCTACTCCAACTGACAGTTTTAAATCAATCTTTGTCGAACTTTTTCTTTGAATTAAGATACTTGGTTTCTGAATGAAAACCACGTACCTATTTAAAATGATAGATGCAGTTACTTAGCAATTTAATTCCGCTTTCACCAAAACACAGCTTTGAAATTTCAAACAAGAAAACCAATACGGGCTTAAAGGATTTGAATCGCTTTGTAATGGGAAACTAATGTAAAAAATTAAAAATAATCTTTAAATTACAGCGCATTGTTAATCTTCTTATTTGAAATAAGACCATTTTAACATTAACTGACTTATTTAAAAGTGATCTTATTTCAACATTTTCCGTCCTTTTAAAATAAGACGTAACCGACTTATTGTAAAATGTTTTGTTTCGTATATTTCATTTATTTTTATGAAACAGAATAGTACAAACAAATATCTTTTGAACCAAGGACTTTAAATGAAAGTTGGTCAAAGAAAACACACAACACTAAGTAATAAAAGTATGTATTTGCTACCTTTTGACAAAAATTAATACTTCGTTAAAATCTAACTCCTAAATAATTGCTACTCATAAAACAAGGAATACATAAATTCATCAGAATCAGCCAAGCAATCAGAAATGAAATTTTAGTAATTGGAAGAATGTAGAATTCTGGAAAACAAAAGATGGGAGCAAACGTGTTGGATTTCGACTTCGCATCTACTCATTAATAGAACAATTCGGAAAAGCTTTTGATGCAATATTGAAAAGGAGAATAACGACTAATTAAAAAAGAGCACATACGAAAAATATTTAGGCTCAAATATGACCGCAACATTTTACTGTCTTAACTCAGATACATAAACACAGAATTCTAAATCCAATTAAAAATGAAATAGTAATTCTGGGGTCGCCAGATATCGAATAGCGAAATTGCATGTTTGTTAGTTGTGGGTTTTTCTCGCGCTCTTTCCACAATAAATATATTCCTTTCCTTACAAAATTAAGGGCCGGGGTAGCCCAGTTACCAGAGCAACTGATTAGCGACTGGAGGGTTGCGAGATCGAAACTCGGTCCAGCCAAAGACCGTGACGTACGTGGGAGCTGTTGCACTTTAAATCTGTAGTGGCTTTAAATGTCCTCACGTGGAGTGGAAGTTAGGAGAGTGGGCTTCCAACTCAGGTGTTGACCTAGTCATCTAACCGTGGTTCAAAATAAGTGGTGTTGTCCTCGAATCTTTTCCTTAGGGATTGATCCCAGACCATCGCGAATAGCCCGTTGTGTTGCTCCAATGCAACGTTAATAGTACTTTACAAAATTGAATACTTTAAATTGCTTCATATCGTCAATTATATATTAAAAAATTATATGAAAATCGTGGGAAAATAAAGTATTATTTCAAACATATGCACTAGATCTTAAATTCTATAAAAATACTCTTTTTTTAAATCGTTTTTCATAAATATTGGTAAAACAATCTGAGGTTCAACCATAATCATAACAATACTCAATATTATTTATTCCTATGGGGGATTTCAAATAGTTTTTTCGTCTGCACATCCAGGATAAATCAAACGGGGGTTAATATGTAGCCTAGATTTTCTCCAGCGGTTTACAGAATAAGATTACCAAATTTGGTCCGACTTGGTAAATTTTGATGGTATGAATATAAAGCATTCTGTACTTGGCAATGTGTTTCCGATTCTATAATCTATAAATATATGTATTTTATAATTATCTAATTCCCAAATGTGTGGAACATTTACAGAAACCTATAAAATAAAATATAAAAATGGATTATAAATTCCATTATTTTGTGTATTTAAATCGAGACGAATAATTTAACTTATTTCATTCAGATCAGTAATAAATTCAGGTTATTTTAGAGGCTTATATCTCAACAAAAAATAGCTTACGAACATGCTGATGAGTTTTAACTAGTAATGGGAGTATTCGAATACAAAAGTACTCATGTACTCGATACTTAAAAGAAATCGCTGTACTCGATTATTTTCCAAAGTATTCGGTTACCAAAGTACTCGGATCCAAGGTATTCGAATGTAAGAGTATTCTGATACAAGTATTCGGTTACAAAAGTACTCGGATCCAAGTTATTCGAATACAAGAGTACTAGTCCTAGGTATTCGGATGCCAAAAGTACTAACTTTGTGTATTCGAAACCAGAGTATTCATCTTAAGTAGAAGTGTCACATTGCATGGGTATCCACGGTTCTCGTTAGTCTTGTTTGTTGTCTTGATTTTGCTTTTTCCAATTCCACATGTCTTGAAAATGCACGTGATGAAGTGTCGAAAAATTCCATCGATTAAAGGATTGGATTTGAAATTTTCTGGAAGCATTGTCCCGAACAGGCTGGCTTAATTATCAGTAAATTACACAATGGCTTGCCTTTTATTTTTGAAAATCAAGCTGGAAGATTTTTTAATTTTTCAATTTTAATTTAAACTATATTTTTAATTATTTACACTTAATTTTTTAAATTTAATTTAATTTTCAAGCTTTTTTATTTCTGACATTTAAAATATATCTGCAAATAAGATACATAATGATTGATATGCTTTTCTTTTTCTTCCAGTAAAAAATAACGTTATTTCATTCCTTAAGATGGCTGTTATTTTCTTTAAAATATCTGACAATAATTAAAATTCTCTTTAAAAATATGACAAAATTTTTATTACGATAGTAAAATGGTTATGAATAATTTTTTCTGCTTTGACTTTACCTTCTAACATCGTACTCCAAACAGTGGTTACAAAAATAAAAAGTTAATTTCCAGGGACAAGATTTGATTATTTAATGTAATTTATTTTGTAAATATTTACGGAACCATTCTCGTACTTAGATCAACCGAGATGTGTCACTTTTTATGAAAAATTTAGAGAAATAATTTTGAAGTTTCAGATCCTGGTATCAAAAGAAACAACAAAATATTTTTTTACATTTATACAAACTTTTTTAAAAGTGTCTAAAGAGGTTTCGATAAAAAGTTTCATTCTTATCTTCGGGACTCCCTCCAAAATAAAATTTCTAGCTACGTTCCCTGTTAAAAGTGATTATTAACGATTTCCTCAAAATATGGTAGAAAATCAAATCTTCCATACGAAAACTAAAATTTAAAATTCATGATTTGTAAAATCAAGATAAAAATACTTGACACATTTATAATTGCAGAAAATATATGCATGACTAGAAAATTCAGCAATTTGTACATGCGATTAATTTTTGTTGTTCTTCAAAATACAATTTGTTTAGTTCAAATAGATTGATAATAGTAATCATACTTAAATCTTTTTTAAAAGTTTATAAATAATTCGGAAAAGAAAAAAAATTAAATATAATTCAAGAAAAATTTGAGTTTTGTGAAAAATAAATTCCTCTTTTAATCATAACTTGATCAAAATATTAAAAAAATAGAATCAATTTGATTGTCTTGTCAAAAATTATCATTCGCATTAAAACAATCTATAAACTCCTCTCGCAGCGGATTCAAACCGTGAACCGGTATGTTACAATCTAATGCTCTAACCACTATACCAAGAACGACACAATTAATAGCTGTTATTTTTAAATAAGTACCATGTATCGTAGTTCTGATTTTTACTATTGATAAATCGTTTTTGTACATGTATTCGAATACTTACTTGATACTTAAAAATACTCGAATACCAAGTATTCGATTCTCAAAAGTACTCGATTCTGTCCATCACTAGTTTTAACGAAACATTTATTTGCACATTTCAAAAAATATGAGAAATATTGCTCTTATTCCATTTGAAATTCTAACTGTATTAATATTTCCTTTCCAGATAAGCTTGGAATATATAATTTTTACATTATTACGTAAAAAATCGGTTTCTATGAAGTTTTTTACCCCACCATTTCATGACTTTTGGGGAACGGATCAAGGATTTCGATATTTTTTCATTAATTTATTATTGTTTGAAGTTCTCTCATTAGGATAGATTTAATTTTTTAACTTAATCTATCACAATAAGCTTTCAAATTTTACTTTGCAATTTGTCTAAAAGAAAACAAAGTAAACTTTTGTATTTATATTCAGTCATTTCTCATTTTTGCAAAATTGCAAATTATTTCATAAATGAGCATTAGCTTTCATTCAAAGTATTCAGTAATTGGTTTCAAAAATAAATAAGCTAATGCATAATGTATGTGTAATTAAACTAACTTTAGCAATTTGATTCAAGGAAAGAAACACTGTTGTCGTTTTGTCATTAAGATTTCCCTCTCTAAGGAACATTTTCTTTTAAAATCTAGTTTGAATTTAATTTAGTCTTTCAAATGCAAACAAATTCCATTCCTTTTAATGACCGAACTTTATAAATACGTTCCTAACCACTCACTTACCCATGTTTATTAACCCTGCAGCATAAAAAAACAGTTGCCAGGCAACGTATTCTACCGTTTATCGAACACAGCGGGAAAACAACATAATGATTCATTAAAGTTTAAAATTTTCTATAAGGCTTGCTGGGAGCTCGATTAGCGACCATTTCAAAGTGAAAAACTGTATTCACATTCCATTTAGTGCGATTGAATTGAATTACAATACATAAACGAAAACTTTTCTTCCGAAATTTGTGTACCAACGGTCTTGCCAGTACTAATGAAACGAAGTCAGCAGTAAAGGGATTTAAGAGCTTCACACAATCGAATAACAACTAAGAGAATAAAATCTCCCTCTATCCGATAACAGAATAGAGATTTCTTCCCAATCGCATCAGAACAACAAGGTTATCCTGATTTCAATCGATTGCCTGCCTAAAGTATTTAGATGTCTGCTATACCAACTTGTAGGTCAGCAACAAATGTTTGCCCTGAGGAATTCTTGATTTGAGGGCGTACTATGCTTGTTTATAGGATCTTTTCATTTGAATAGTTATTCAAATATTCTATCAATGCTTGATATTTCATGCAAGAGCCAAGCGCTATAAAATAACCCAGATTATTTTATTGTAGGTGTAATTATTTAAGTGTATTTTTGTTTTATTAATATATTAGTGATAGTTAATATGACAATTTATAATATTGAGCAATGCGTATTTTGTAGTTTTAATCTTGATGACTAAATTGTCTTATTTCCCTGCATTTTGTTTCTGTTACACAATTGTTTCAAAAATAGTATATTACTCATCAGTACGCTTTACTCATTCGTTTTGATTAGTTTTATATGTTTTGCGATCTTCATGTCTTCACATTGAAACGAATCGAGTCAAGAGCTTATCAGACTTTCTAGGTGATGTTATTGCTCCTGCTTTTTTCACCTTGTCTAGCCGCTTACAAGACCAAATCCAACAAATAATTCGTCTTCAAAGAAATTATTATGTTATCAGGAATTTCCATTAAGTCCGAAGGGCTCATTCCAAAATAGGAAAGAATGTGATAACTAGAAGCGTGTTTCCCTTGTACTTAGGATAAACTGAAAGTTTTTTGTCCATTAAGGATTGAGGAAGACTGAGTCATAAGTGAATGGAAGAAATCGAAGCCTCTAATGTCAAAAAGTCTGAGGCACCTGGAAGTAAAAATCCGACTTTTCCTCTTGCCTTCTAGCTTTAGCTGGACATAATGGAATGCTATTCATACCTAGGGTGACCTTGTCAGGAGAAAAATATCCAGACATACATCATCCATTACGTTCAGTGTCACCCCCTAACACGATGAGGCAGCATAGCATCTGGGTGATAAACGGAATTTAATTATTATTATTGGTAATTTGATGGTATTTTTTAAATTTCCTTTTCCTTTCACTTGGATCCTAAAGGTGAATAAGCCTTTTGTCTTTAATACAGTACCTATAATGCGTGGACTGGACATGTTAGATTTGAATTCTCTCCAGTGAGAATATGTGTCAGTACCATGCCAGACAGTACATTGCAACCAAAAAATGTAAGAATGAAGTTCCTTTAATCTATACGATGCTCACTTATCACGTACCTTAATGAGGTTTCATTTCAGACACCGATGCTAGTGGGATTTACTTTGGACCTATGATCTTCAAAGCTCTAGATGGACCAAGAAAAGGCTTGACATTAAACTCTACCTTATCTAAGCGTAAGAGTAACTACTTCATGACCCATGGTAATAACAGTAAATTCGATAATGGTAAAAAATAACCAATACTTCCGTTATTACATATAATTCAATTTGGTGTTGGATATTTTGTGATGCAAGGACCAGATATGATCAATGTGCCTCAAGCAATATTTTTCCGTCAAGTGGACAATCACTCACACCACGAAAGTTTTACCAGTAGAATCGAACTGATGGACACATCCATCTCTGCATGTGAACAGGAAAGCACTCATCTCCACTAATATAACTGAATTTGCAATCACTAAATCTCTCCACATCATCCTTCTTTCATGTCATCAGGGTCTGCAAAGGAGGAAACTTATCTTTAAACATAAGGGCAAAGTGAAATATATGGGTCATCTACTGTACTACTTACACAGCCATGACCGCAAGATAGAAGTAGCAAAAGACCAGGACTTCCCAAGTTGACAAGCACTCCTGCTAGTGTCTGTGATTGGGATTAAGTTTGTTAATTATGAGTTTTTTCCCTTTCTATTTGGTTTCTTTCCTTCATTTCCTAATGAATCACAGATGACCCTACTAGACTGTTTGCTTCTTACATGGTACATAACACCAGGAATACATGGGTATTCCTGGTTTTATGTTACCATACATAAGAGAGAAATACACCCAGGATTCTTAGATGAAATCCACAGACACAGTGGCCCTCTTATCATTAATTGAATTCATGTGCGGGATAGAATATGCGACTATTTGGCTTCTGAATGTCTGAGATGTATGTAATATACGTATAGGAGTCCCTTCAACTTGCCATCGCTCAAGGTGTACCTTGGACGTTGCCTCATCAAGGCGACCTTGTCTAGAAACCTGCTTTGTTCTCAAACCAAGAATCTTGTTGTGTAACTAATTGTAGCTTCTACCATCAGACAAATAACGTAATCCTAAGTTTCAGAAGACTCCACTCACGTATCTTGAAATGAAATAATCCGACTTCTCCATGTCCGCATATCGGAATCTTTCAGATTTTTATCATGCCAATTAAATCATCCTCGTCTTGTTGCCAGTGGAACTAATTATAGCTGCAGGATAGACTCAACAACGGCATTTTTAAGTAATTCAGTTATACATCCGATTCCTTAATCAGTAATGTTCATCAGGCTCAACAGGGTCACCTGACTCAGTACGTTTACCCTTTGTACTTCAATTCTTCCCAGGGTGAAATTCTCTCTTCTGTGTCAGCAAAGCTTTCCTTAAGTATGTCTATTTACAATTGACGTTGTTTGGCACAGATCGGACATATATGCTCCTTGCGCCATACGACCCCAACCAACATCACCAGACTCAACTAGTATCGGATAGCAATTTCGTCTAGTCTCGTGATGGATGTGCTTTCAAGAATTTGATTTTGACATAGCAATATCATACTGAATGTGAATGCTTTGCCAAGACACTGTCATGACGGTCTCTCATCGTTATCTTCTAAACCTATGTATGCATAGACAGTCATGAGACGTACTTTGTATCAAGATATATGGCTTATCTCTGAGAATAAGCGGAGACTAAGTCTCGGTGTGGATAAGTCTAATAACCAGCATCAAAAGTTGTAATATAAAATAAATAAATATATAAAAAGAGCTCCCATTTGCACACTTGTTAAATGTGCTAAGGGATATTCAACGCATATCTCAACAACATAATCATCATTGACATGACCGTATCGTGGGTAATGGTGGATATTACTATTATACCTCAACCACTTACGTTTAGGTGGGCTTTCTCGAAAGGATGATGATCGCAATCACTCATGCAACTGTGGTCAGAGTGAAATTGCTTAGTTGAGTGCCTTCAGTGTTTTATATTAGGTCAACTCCGCGCGTTCCCTTCATTTGTCCTTTTCTATGAAATCTACTCCTTCCTAGCCTTGTACTGAAATACTCCGATCTGGCTTTTTTAGGAGTTATTATTAGTAACATAGCAAACTCATAAAAATTCCTTATCACACTGATACAGAAAGTGGTAACATATTTTTTTCACAATGATGAGTAAATTAAAGACATCGATACGCAAAGAAACATATGCATTTAGAGAAGAGCTTCTTTTTCAAAACCTTATATCACCCGGTCCTGTTATTTATTCTATAAGATAAGACCGAAATTAATCCTTCGGAAACCAGAATTGCATTTCTTGCACTTGAAGATCATTTTCGCAAACTACAATAGGGATTTACAAAAACGCTGCTCTTTTATATAACCGTTCATTTCATTTCTTAGGGTTTAATGAAGCATACATAATTCAGTTTCATCGATGAAAATGTAATGCGTCATGAAGAGAAATATTTTTAAACGCGTTTAATGTATGCTGGAGGTTTTTTTTATTTTTTTAAAATATTTCTTCCATGCATGCCTTTCTTTTTCTAGGATATAACGAGATTACGCGAGAGGTTCCTGCGGTAAAAATTTTATTTCACCGCCGAGTATAGAGGGAAAACTGCATAGGAAAAGAGGATTGATAAGTTTTCATATTATTCATGACACTCTCTCGATCAGGAAAAGTTATGCATTTTAATCGAAAGGTTTTATAGCTTCTTACACACCGTCGAGTTTTTATTTATATTTTTTCTAATCCTCAGTTAGAGTGGGAAAACGTAATCTGATAATCCACTTGAAGAATGGTTCTTTGTATTTTTCTGTTGCAAAACCATGCATTTTAAATCTCTGTTGAAGAGCATGAAAGAAGCACAATTAAAATATTTATTACTTATTCGTGAGATTTCTTTGTTGCCTCAAAATATTGTGAAGAGAGCACAAAAATAGAGGAGTTTGTAGACCTAATCCTTTGGTGATTTCAAAGTATTTTTAATTATTTTATATTTGCTTGTTTCTTTTTGGTCAAGGAATTGCTTTTACTTTACTCCAAAAAAGCTTAGCTGTAAAAATCTGTTCTAAAATAAGTTCACTGCCTAAAGTTTAGAAGCTTCTCAAATTTGTTCGTTTTTGTTGTGTATTCTTTTAGCAAGACACAAGGAAGTGCAATTTTGTCTACCAAAATGTACTTCATAGTAAAGATGGGTTACACTGCTCTAAGTTAAGTTATATATTATAATAATATAAGTTATATATAATATAAGTTATATATAAGAACTATTGTATTGCAAGTGAGTTTTGTAGTGATAACAAAGTTCACCACCATAGTTGTTTTCCTCCATATTACTATACTCATTTAGAAGTTTTGGTAATAATTTAAATTACATAGGACTGCAAAATCGATTAATCCGAAAAACAACTACAATGATCCATTTAATCATATGAATTAAATTACATATTGCGTTATTCTGATGGCTTAATTTTTACTGATTCTTAGAAAGACAAAATAGCATATAAACTCAATTTAGGTTTCAAGCTCAGCACAGAGAAAAGTACAAAATATAAAAAATACAATTATTTTTCTTCAAATTTAAAGGAAATAGGTATATAATATTGCAAGAAACGAAAATTCAGATAGAAAAACAAAAACCTTTTCACTTTTTGAAATACTAAGTACAGCATTCAGTAAAAAACCATTAGCATTTAAATCTTAACTACTATCAGTTATAATACCACACAATTATTAAGCATCAGCATTATTACTTTTTAAATGTTTCACTATAGTTAAAACAACAATAATAAACTACACAATTGTATGATTACTAATATAAAAATTATAGCATTCACCTTGTAATGAGCTCTCCATGTAGCATAATTTAAAACTCTCACTATTAACTTCAGTGAATCACTTAAATTTGATTTTTACGGTATACTTTTATTTAAAAAGATTGGGCAATAAATAATTTTTGTGAAAGCAAAAAAATTAAAAAGGAATGCAATTTCTCGTAATTAAAATCATATTTTTAATGATTTAATAAATGAATTATTAATATTGTGAATAATTGATATTGTTCCGAATAATTAATATTGTGTAAAACCAGTTATTAGTAGAGAAATCGTAGTCACATTTCAAAACCCTAAAGTAAAAATATCGTCAGTCACGCACGGAAGCAAAATTTATCCTTGTAGGCTGTATAATGCTATATAACCTTTAGTCTATTTTTTATCTTGAATTTGTTTAATAAACTGGTATATTTCCAGAAATTTCTTAAATTATAAAATGCACTTAGATTTATTTTTAAAACTAAAACTTTAAATAACTTTATCCATATTATCATTACTTTTAAATTCAGTAATCCTCTGATGAAAAACAAAAACATATTCACAGAATGTCCTATGAAGTTATAAGCATCTTATTTAGTTTAATTAACGTTGCCTGTAGTTTATTTGACTTTATACCATTTAAATATAGTCGTGCATTTTTGCAGACTGTTCTGTTACGTAACTCAATAAGTACAAATATTATAACGTTGATAAAAATTTTAAAGATTCAAGTGTTAAAATTTAGGCATGAATTGAACTCATTTAATATTTGCAAGCAAGTATAGCACTATTCTACTACTTCTATTGCAATATATATATATATATATCATATCATATTTATTTATATATATATATATATATCATATTTATATATATATATCATATCATATCATATCATATCATATCATATTTATATATATATATATATATTAATTACTTATATATAAATTAATTAATTATGTATAAATTAATTAATATATATATAAATTAATTTTGCATAATAACGATGATCTGATAGTGAAACGACGAAGTTATATTTAAGCTATTCTAAGCATTATGAATCTATTCTTTTAGAAAATAAATTGCTTAATGCCTTTGGAAATCTCGAAGTGCTTTTTTCCTAAACAGAATTAAAGTTAAAATCTGACGCGTTTGCTGATAGTGAAACACATTTTTCACTTTTCAAATATCCACATTTTTTCAATGATCAGAATTTCGTTTCTGTTTGTCACGCTGCTACTACTGTATTTATGTGTTGAAATAAATTATTTAGAAGTTTGGTTTTTACAAATTAAATATTTTGTGCAAAATATCGTTAGAGACAGGTTCATTTCTTGGCGGTATGTGTATAATTCGTTCAACTTTCCAAAAAAAGTCATTGATTAGATATATAATGATTTGTAGATTTCCGGGTTTTTTTTAAGTAAATCAAGTGTACAAAACAAAATCCTTTAAAATAAGACAGTAAGATTTCCTTCAAAAAGGGGGTAGTGTTAAAATAAAGTCATATTAAATATACAGTTTATCTTAAAATAAAATCATATTTCAAAATAAGACTAGTAATGTTAAAATATAACTGGTAGACATATATACGTTGCAATTCAAAGATTTTTTAAAATAAGGACGTAGGTTATCATTACAAACCAATTAAAATCAGTAATCAAATTTTATTTTTGTATTGTATTGAAAGGTGCACTAAAGTCAAGAAACAACATCTATTATTTCAATGGGTACGTGGTTTCCATTCAGAAACGAAATATTTGAATTGACAAAAAAGTGACACAAGGAATCGATTTAAAACTACATGCCAGTTGGAGTAAAGAAAAATTTAATTTTTTAAATTTGGAGTAAAGAAATCCTTGATCTTGAAATAATACCATGGTTATAAAATATTCTAACTCATAGTTTTTGAAAAGCTGAAAGATTTTTTCTTAAGTGACAAACAATCGAGTTTTACTTTACTAGTTGGAGGTATTCATATGCAACTTTTCTATTTCAATCATTCGTTTATTAAATTCAATGAAAACATTGACTTATTTAAAAACTTTGCAAAATTGAAATTCCGTTTTTTTTTAAATTGTTATCGATTAACTTTTTTCGTCTGTATTGAAGACATTTAATAAAGCAATTTATGATTTAAGGTGGGGACTGAAATTTTCAAGCAAAAAATGTACTTATTTGAAAAGAAATTAATCATGAATATCGTATCAATATGTCATCATTTCATAATGCTGGGGAAATCTGAAAATACCTCATCCCTGGTGCATCCCTGGTACAAGTAAAAAATGTTGATAGGAAATTGAATATAATACTACGCTATAAGTTAGTTCATCACTGTTACGAGGAAATGAAATTAAAGGGAAACGAAGAAATGAATTAAGAAGAAATGAATTCATAATCTTTCCAAAACTCAAAATCGACCTCCATTAGTCACCTTAGTTTTACTTTTCGTAGTTTTGTCTTGCACTATTGTGCGATGAATTTGAAATGGATTGTTCCGATCACTTTCAATCAACGTTTAAGCAATTCAGCCCAAATAATGCTGGGCTGGGTAATTACGTTAGTTATTTATAAACTTGAATTTTGGAAATCATACATAAATAATTATCTAAAGCTTTGGTCTTTGATTTCTGCAATTTAAAATGCATAGAAATTGTCCCCACATTCTCATTTTCTGAAAGAAACTTTAATAAACGCCATGCATTTACTTACACACAGTTTCAAACGCACACATTACTTAAGACCCACGAATTCGAGAGTAACAAAAATAAAACAATCGAACTTTTAAGACGCTATCTTCTACCAATGCTATAAAGTTTCTGGTAAAAGAGCCATTTCCATCATTGATCCGCAGGGGTTTCGACCATCAATTGAAGTGGGAAGAAGTAAAAGAAATCTTTAAGAAGCTAGTAGTGCAGCTAGTTGAGGAAAAGCACTAACACATCTAGTTTTTTTTAGCTGAGATCAAAAGGCTTCTAAAGAACTTACCCTCGGATTGTTACAACGGTTCCATTAGAGAACTCAGATACCGGGTGTGCAGTTACAGATCTTAGTAATGACCGTCTAGGGGTGGCTTCCTGTGGTTGACAGTAAAGACAACAGATCTCAAAGAGAAAGCATCTACTCCACAACGGATTCGTTTCAGTATAGCTACAGAAAAAGATTAATTTCGCAGTCACAATTTAAAATAGTTATATTTTCAAATTCAATTATAAGCATTTGTGTTATTTTCTTTGGTGCAAGGAACGTGGTAGCAAGTGTATAGTGTGTGGTGTCGCTTTGTAGCTAATTTTGATCATTCATGAATCGCCGACTTAAATCCATCAATAGATTGATTAGTGCTTGCTTTTGTTATTATATAAAATATGAATAGATAGGTATGGCTTCCTATATGGTTGACAGTACAGACAACAAATCTCAAAGATGAAGTATTTACTCCTTAACAAATTTGATTCTTAATAGCTACTGAAAAATATTCATTTCGCTGTCAAAATTTATAGCAATGTTATATTTCAAATTGATTAATAAGCATCTATTTTTCTCTGGAGATAGGTTGGTTAGTATTGGGGTTTTATGGCGCAAGGGCCATATTTGGTCATGATGCGCCAGATACTAAACATACAATATCAAATAATAGACATACACACACAATGAAAAGTTCTATTGACACAGAAGAGGGAAATGCACCCATAATAGCTACAGGAATCGAACTTGCGCCACCTACATTTCGCAGGTTGCTAGCGCAGTGGGCATACTCACTGAGTCACGACTGCACCCTCTTGTCGAATGTCAGAGATCCAACGTTTACTGCGTTGTTTATTATTGTAATTTTTATCTGTTTCTGTATGAACCTGGGATTTAGCTTTTAAACAAACATTTTAGTAAAATGCAAAATTTGAGAAGTCCTCTGAGCGTCTTGAGATTTCCGAGAAGCATACTACTGCTTTCACCCTACAACCCACATAGTGACTAAATATCCACATCTATTGGTTGAAAGAATCCTACAGATGATTATATTAGTCAGTTTAAAACTGTTTAGTAGTCATAGAGGGAAAGCTGCAGGTTATAGAACGGACAAATGCGTGTGCTCGCCAAAGGGTTAATTACATAAGTGTTTGCTAGCCAACGTCCACCCTTGCTGTTGGGCCATTTGGTGGCGAGCCGACCAGTAGAGACAGGAAAGCTTCCTCAACTCGTCCTTCTCGGTGTCTGGTTCTTGGTCCAAGGCCAGGCACTAATGCAGGTGGGCAGCATCCATTACGTCCTGACCGCACCGCGGGCATAGTGCGGAGAGCAGCATGTGGATCTTGTACAGGTGGGCAGGAAGGTAGTCGTCCCCATTTGTCATCCGAAATAGAGTCACGCCGATTGCTCGAGGGTGGCCATGAAAGATCAGACCACTGATGACGAGTGTTGCAGGACTACTTAAAGTATATGAAATCACTAATATGTTATGTGTGGTGTGGATTTTCGTACCCTTCTTTTATCTACAATATGAACGTGTACATTAGTACCACGTTCATATTTTTTATGCGTGGGGATTGTAAAAAAATATGCGAATATTTAGCACTTCCATTTGTTTTATTAAGAAATAAATTGAAGAAAATTTCAATGTAGAAAAAGCAGTGTCTCATATTAGGAGAGAGCCGAAGAGTGTCCCATATTAGGAGATGATAGCTCAGAACTAATTTTACAAAGGCTACTAATTAGTCACCTGCAATGAATCTGCATTTGTGTTTTCGTTGCAAAAATTGTAATTTTTGTGCACATTGTTAAGCAGTATTTACATCTGACATCTGATGCCAAAATATGAAGTTGTTAAGTCAGCACATTTGTCTCTGCTGAGACGTTAGCTACGGTTCCTCTACTTTCCTTTAGCAACAACGGGAACGTTCACAGATTTTTTTTGTGCTCTGTAAGTGCCATTGACGTCTTTCAGCACCGCGCGTGAACGGTGTTCGTAGCAATCAAACGAAAACTTGAGCATTTTCCCCACAATTTTAAAGGGTGGAGGAGGTATAGTGGGGTTCTCTGGAAAAGGGCACTTGAGTCACGTGGTTTTGAATGAGTCAAGTCTACTGGTTAAATTATGGAATTGGTGGAAACGTAAACATATACATTCAGGAACTAGTGTCTTTGGGCAGCAATTATGGTTCTATGTATATCGTTATGTGCCGAAAGCAATAGCATGTATAGCGGTTGGCAGGGAAGAAAACAATCACAGTGATTCCCATTCACACTTTTGAGAATGGCAGCCTTCTAAAAAGATTTAACACCTTTTCAAAAATAGACTCACCCAAGATCAATTGTCATCTCGTCAGGTCGCTATAGATGTCCTTTAATTTTCACTACTAGTAACAGTATTGATAGAATATGTGACGGTTAGTTCTTCCAATAGATGAGCAGTTGCGCAATGTAACATTTACAACTCGGGATATCAAAATTGAATTTGCTTAACTATGAACTATGTGAATTAAAAGGGGGTGGTTTGGTTTTTTCCTCAGCCATACATCTCATCAGCTATTGATCCATGATAAAAATGTATGAGGTTTTACCAGCAGTTTAAGGACTGTGAAGCTAGTTTCATGATTTAAAGCAAACGGAGTACTTTTATTGTAATGGGGAAACAAAAATCGTCATAAAATCAAATACATTTTCATCCTGTATCTAAATATTACGCATTAAATAACAACACTAACAAAGCATATGATAAGTAGGACACACGGAATAAAGGAATATTGTCTGTAACTCGAATATTTGGCAAACAAGAGCAGATTTCATTTTAAGTTCCTAACACAGCTAACAGAAGGACTGTCTTGAATCTGAAGTCTGATAGATCATGCAAGGGACAACTATGCACATCAGCTGGCCTGCGACTAGGTGCAATAGAAGAGAGGGTAGAGGTACACAGCTAACCAATCAGATGCATCACTCACCGAACGCCAAGTCGATTGAATATTAAGCACGTGGTTCGATGACATGGACGCCAAATAGAGTCAGGACGATAGAGTGTGGGAAAAGCCTTTGCAATCGAAACTGATGTATGCTGAGAATTTGTTAAAAATAAACTTTGCTTTTAATGTTTTCGTGATTCCGTCGACAACTTTTTTCAATATAGGATGCCGTGCTTCTGGGGTTTCAATGGACTCTACGCCATTGTAGATAAGTGTCTATTAATAAAGTAGAAGATCGATTTAACCCTCTTGGTGGTTCACCTACGCGTTGAAAATTGCCCTGTAGTGGCCAGCCTCTGGTGCAAAAACCTGTTCCACACTGTCACCATTTCTAGACAAGGGACAAGGAGTAATAGGGCAATAAGTAATAGGCAAGGAGGAGTTCCCCTTGGAGTAATAGGGCAGATTTGTCTTGACGAGTTATCTCATCCTCAGCAGATTTGGCCATATCTTGGGCGGAATATCTTGTCAATACAGTGAGGGTTAATCAAAGCAAATATTTATTAAGGGACGTAAAGAACCTTGTACAAAATAATTTTCCGGAAAGATAGGACAATGCATTGAAAAATATGTTATTATAAGTTCTCATAAATTGAAATAAAGTTTAAAGGTGTAATAAAGACAATTATTCTTTCTACTCCGCTTAAAATTTAAGAGCAATTCAAATAAAGCAATGATAATAAAAATAACTGAAATAAAGTTCATAGTTATTGCGGATACTCACATTTCCATTACTTGAAAGTTACGCACCTCAGATGACTGAATATTTACCGTCTTTTCAAAATGTTCCGACTCGAACTTTCCAGTTGAAACATTTTTCTAGTGGTATAGAAATCACTGTTTCTATAACAATGGCTATTGGAACATTTTGCAGTTTGTCATTGGTATAGAAAGCCAGTTGTATTTTGATTACATATAGGCCATATCGATACACATGCATTCTGTAGTTTGAATCAAGGGTGACAGATAAACGGAAATAGTATATCCGCCACTTACCTCTTCTGGAAATGAAATATCAATAAATTAAAAATGTACTTTTTTCTCGAAATTTCAAATGAATTTTAAACGAAAGTTTCGCAATTTATAAATGTATGTCTCATAAAGTCTCACACTAATCAGCCACTATATTTATTTTAAACGAGAGGTATGATCTATGTGCATGGGATCAATGGTTTAATGTGTTATTTATAATAAAAAATAAGTATTATAAAAATTATTAGAAAATTATTTTATTATTATTAGAAAAATATATTAAGAATTATATATTATTAAAATATATAAAAATATATTATTATTAGAAAAATTATAATTTACAATCTTCACTTTATTTTATTGATGATTTCAAATTTCGTGGATGGATGAGGAAAAAGATTGAGCATTTTCAAGACATGATAAGGATAGCTTTAAAAGAGATAATCTTTAAAGAGAACACCTAAAATATATAGAAAATTTAAGGCGATTATATAATTCAATGCAAACAGTACTTACTCAGTAAAGTGTGGATATTTCAAAACCCACCCTTTACTGAGCAACCTCTTTCAATTCTAAGAGGAAAAGGTTTCTAATGCACTGCAACATTAATGATTTTATGACAGGCTGATACTCCCCAGCTAACTTCTCCTTTAAATCGAAATTACTTGGTATCATTATTTGTTTCTCTAATAAACGCGTCTAAACGAAGTCTATCTGGAAAGTATCCAGTCACTGTTAATGTAAACAAAATGGTTTACGTGGCATCAATGTAACTTGGCAGCCAATGAGAGAGGACATTAGTGTACATACGTGAAAAGTCACGAACCCATCGAACTAATCAGTTAGGTGCTAGACACTCGTGAGTGAGCGATGTTCTGTGAAGCCTTTGCATTCACAATAACAGAGCATGTAGAGCATCAAATCTAGCGTAAAACTGGAATATTTGTCCACAGGAACTATTCAGGTAATTGAGAAACCTTTCGGACCTAATGCAATGAGTGCAAGGCAAATATAAATGTACTACATCTCTTTCAAAGATGTATGTTGAAATATTTCCAAGTTCTGGAAGGACTTCAACTTTATAACCCACCCTGAGAATGATGAATGTGAAGGCTGCAAGCAACTCAAGATCGGAGACTGACAGTGCGACAAGCAGAGTCTAGAATCTTAGAATTCCCTAAACTACTATGTTCCAGATTTTGACCAAGGATCTTAGCATGAAACACGTTGCTGCGCCCATTCATCATGTCTCGTGCAGGGATTTTTGGTGAAACATCAATTCACTCAGACGACTCATCCCATCTAAGTCCGGATTTTGCAACCTACGACTTCTGGATTTTCTTAAAGATAAAATCACCTTCGGAAGGGATAAGATTTCAGACCTCGGGTTCGTTTTAGGAAAACACGACGTGGTACCTGATGGCGATTCCAGCAATAGATTTTGCAATGTGTTTCGAAAATTGGAGGAGTCGTTGAGAGAAGTGTTTGAGGTCCCTTCTGTATGACAACCTAGTCCTAGCATCTAATCTCCTTCAAAGTAGGCACCAACGCCTACTTTGACTGAGACTATGTGCAAAAGTCGTAAGTCTTGTTTCATGTCCCATGGCTGGATACCTTCTGAATAGATTTCGTATCTTCAGCAGTAAAACTATTTAAAAATATTAGTTCAAAAATAATTGTAGTGTTTCTGTTGGAAACAACTGAAGATACTCCGACATCTGCAAGACCATAATGTAATATATCACAATAGCCACTGAATTAATATTGAACTCTATAGATTTGTTGAAAGTGTTTGTGCATTTTAAAGAGTAAAACAAGAACACGGTACCGGCCCATCGTGAAATTGGGAACCAAAATGTTCATCAGTAAATGTCTATTTGGACGGCAATATTCCCAAATCACCCCAATTGGTACTGTGTCCAGATGGTATTGGTTCTTGAGTCTAACTTTAAAAGTATCAAAATTAGCGCATAGAATTTCCAGAAAATTAACTGAAAATGCATTCAATTACATTGTACTTACAGTGCAAAAGTATTTAAATTGTCATGAATTAGGAAGAAGCACATCTGTCCTTGAAAAAATTTAATGACTTAAGACATTTCACATAATATTTCAAAGTAAAATGCTTGCGTGAATCTCAGCAATTTAGGCAACTAAAATCGTTTCCAGATTTATAAAAGAAAATCACAAATTAAGTAGTAAAAAATGAATCAAAACTTGACTAGACATTGGAAGTTGACAAAAGAAATAATTTACGAATCACATTTGTGGTAGGAAAAATTGTTAAAAGAAATTATTTAACTATTAATTGAATTTGATTGCTTAACTTTACTTAATTTATGTTTAATTCTGGAAATAACATCTACTTAAATATTTTTTTTAAAAATATGCTACCTACACTTAGATTGTATTGGGTATTTTAAAATAACAGGTACACCAATGTTATATTGTCTAACTTTAATTTATATCAAATAAGAATTATTTAGAAAGGGAACGAATTCGAAGACCGTAATTAGAATCCCTATATTGGCTATTTGCAAAATAGCTATTAACCCAGTTGATGTCTCGTGCACAGAAACTAGACCAGATATGGCACTCGGAACACGTTTACCCGGTCCGTAGACCAGATACAGGCCGCTGGTTAGGTTTATCTGTCCCTAAGACCAGATATGTGCACCAGATATTCCTAGAGAATATTTTAAATAAATGAGAAGAAAAATCGCAGCGTTAATTCGCAAACAGCAATTTTGTAATTATGAATTTTTTCGCGCAAACGTATTAATACTATATTATGTTCTTTAGTTCTACATATCATCATACAGTTTAAAATAAACATAAATTAAATTTTTATTATAAAATTGCATACATATTGACTAAACGAGGTAGAGATTACTCAAGGCGCACCCGTTTTCACAATATAAATCTTTACCGACCTAGTGGTATGCAGAATGCTGATTTAAGAACAAAATACTTGCTTCAGAAGAATTTCTGAGTTTATTTAATGATATTATTCCTTCCTTATAACATTAAAATATTTCGAAAAAAGACATTTCCATATTTTTTATACTGAAACAAGTATTGCCATAATTTAGAATTAGTGCCTGCTTTATCTCTTAAAATTATCTGAAGTGTCAACTGCAGATATTTGAAGAAAGTTGGGATTGAAGGCAATTTTCTATAACCAATAAATTGTCCAGACTTTTTTTCGTGAAAGGTTTTGTTCTGCGAATCGGCCTTTATCAGTGAATATTGATGAAATTATATTTTCTACTAAGAGATGAATATATATACCTAGTACATTTGTAATTGCTAAATGAAGAAAAGGAAACACATTTTTAAAAAGCACTCAAGCTTTTTTCAGCAAAACAAACCGCCCTTGGCGAAGAAATGTTGGCTGAACGATAAAATTCACAGCAGAAATTACTTTAATATTGAGGGGTAAAAGTATTTTCCAGAAAGGATAGATTTCGCGAAAAAGCTTTTGAGCCTTCTTATTTTTATATATCTGTTTGATATATCTATATTTCTTTGAAAATTGAATTATTTGGATAAGTGATAATTCATAAAATTAAACTATAAACGTTTTCATAGCCTGAAGAACAGTGTGTTACAATATTTTTGTAATAATGTGTTTAAAATATATAATGGAGCAATAAAATGTGTGTTCTAACATTTAATAATTTAAATGGATTTTCTACAATATACATTCTCAACTGATACCATTTATCATATAATTTGTAGATTTTAATTAATAATTTATGAACAATATATGGGTCATTCCATGTTAAACCATACAGTCCACAACCCAACCACCTCCGATTTTTTTTAAACTCGAGTAATTTGTTGCCCAGCCATATATAAGGAATTCTGGAAATTTTTAGCTTCTAACTTGTGATAGTTTTTTATGTATATTAATTTTAAGTTTTAAAATTGGGAAATATTTCGTGATTTTAGACTCACTAAATCTCCTGTACCTCTGGATCTAATTGTCCAAACGCACTAAATGAGAGCTTATTTTGTAGAAAAATGTATAATCACGTATCATATGACCTTTTAAGTGACTTTTTAATTTCAAAGTCATTCAATTTGACCATTGACATACAATTACAAAAAAGTATTAAATTTTTTTTTTCTACAAATTATATGTTAAAATTACACTATTTATCTTTTCTTTCTGAAAGTTTCATAGTGGGACATGCATGAGTTCATCGTTAAAAAATATTCGAAGTAAGCAGAAGTATGTAATCAGTATTCATAAACACCGGTATCTTTTGACCTGTTTGTTTAATCAAGATGGGTAATAACCTTTCTGATGATGTATTACATGATACTGTAAGTGCCCTTTCTGATTTTAAGGTCACTCGATTTGACCTTTGACCTACAATTACACAAAAAGTGTATTCATTTTTTTTCTAAAAACTCTACGTTAAGTTACATTATTTATCTTTGCTTTCTGAAAGTTTCATATTTGACACGCACAAATTCATAGTTAAAAAATATTTGAAGTAAATAGAATTATGCAATCAGTACCAATAAACACCTGTATCTTTTGACCTATTAGTTCAATTGAGATGAAAGAGGACTTATTTTATAGAAAAAGTATAACTGTTTTGATGATATATTAAATGATACCTTTATGATTTTATGATTCGATTTAACCTTTGAACTTAAATTTAAAAAAAGGTGTATCACTATTTTTTTCTAAAATAAATATCTTAAAGGTACAGTATTTAATTCGTTTTCTGACAGTTTCAAGTTGGGACACGCATGGGTTCATAGAGAAACAATATTCCAAATAAAAACACTGAAACATATATATCGAAAATTGCGCTTTCATTTAATTACAATTACCAAACAGTGGCGAAGAATTGAGCTGACTTATTTTCATCAAGTATTAGATTTACCCTTGTGTATTATAAGGTTAATATTAGCCTATTCAGGGGTATATCAATCTCCAGTAACACACATCAAGAAAATTATTGTGAGATTGAAATCGAAGATGACAAACCTTCAATAAGCATTAGAACTGATTAGCACTGTTAGAACTGATGCAGAATTTATATTGAACCCTAAAAGCGGTGTTCAGTCAGTTAATTTAGGTTTAACATTATTAGATGAAACATCTATTAAAAGTAAAAGATTGAAAGAGCGCAAATTAAATACAACCGAGCAAATAAAAACAAATGATAGAAGATTGGATTTGAATTTTATGGAGCAAAGGACAGTAGACCAAAAAAGGTAAAATTGTAAGTACTAGTACATGTTTTTCTTTTTGTTTAGGTGGATTTCTATTTTCATGTGGCCGCTTTTAATCAAACTTTTCCTGATTTGTGTTAATGGAGATTTATATAACCCTGAATAGGCTAATATTTACCTTAGAAGTAAATCACTGTATCACGGTTATTGTCTTATTTTTATCACAGCAAAAATGTTCTAATGTGATGTCGAGTACTGAAATTACTTCCAATTATAGTCAAGAATCAGAATTTGGGAAAAAGGGTTCTACAAGCAACAAACCTATTTCGTCTCCTAACCGAAAACTCCCCGGGAGATCATGGGGAAATATGACGCATCTTTCTAAAACCTTCCACCGATTTTTAATTTTTAGCACATTTCACACAAATTGGTAATTGCATCATCATTCGAATTCAATCTGTGATTGGTAATTGCATTTAAGTGAAAGAAGTTTTCAGTAAATATGTTTTATTTTTTCAATTTGGAACATTATGTACTCATGCGTGACCCAATTTTAAAGTTTCAGAAAACAAATTAAATAATGCACCTTTCACATAATTTTTAGGAAAAACATTATGATATACTTTCTGAAATTCAAGGTCAAAGCCTTGAATTTCAAAACCTTCAAGATAACATTTCTGATCATATATTACATGATATTAGGTGTGATCTTAAAATGAGAAAGTTTATATTTTTTTCTATAAAATAAACCCTCTTCATCTCGATTGGACAAACATGTCAAAAGATATAGGTGCATATGGCTACTGATTTCATACTTATATTTACTTAGAATATATTTTAGCTATGAACCCACATGAGTGTCCCGCTATGAACCTATCTGAAAGCAAAGATAAATAGTGTACCTTTAACATATATTTTTTAGAAAAAAATAAAGTATATACTTTTTTGTAATTGTGGGTCAACAGTCAAATTGAATGACTTTGAAATTAAAAAGTCACTTAAAAGGTCATATTATACGTCATTAGATAGGTTGCATATTTTTCTACAAAATTAAATTCTCATTCAGTATGATTGGACAGTTAGGTCCAGGGGGAGAGAGATAGAGAGATACAGAAGATTTAGTGAGTCTAAAATCATGAAAAATTGCTCAATTTTTCAAACTTAAAATTAATATACTGAAAAACTATAGCAAGTTGGAAGCTAAAAATTTCCAGAATTCCTTGACTGGGAAATAAATTAGTCACGTTTTAAAAAAATCGGAGTTGGTCGGGTAGAAAATGACTCTTTTCTGTGCGGTTTGACATGGAATGACTTATAAATAGATATTCGATAAAATGTACGCTCCTCAAAAGTATTACGGATCAGTGAAAAAACATTTAAAATCAATTTTACCTAAAAAAAATGTATAGTATTAAAAAACAGGAAAATATGTTTCAATGAACATATATCCATTAAAATTAGCAAGGACACAGAGAAATAATATAAAATAAGTATTTTTAACATTTTGATTTTTCCTCTATTCTATTATAGAGGATAAATTAATTAACGTATATAAAACATTTATTACAAGCAACCTATTTTCGCGATGCACATAGGCAGTGAAATATATTGCTAATTGAAACACTAATTAAGGAACATCCAATCAAACATAAAAGTTTATAAAACATACTATGATATATGAGAAAAAATAAAAATTATTAGTTTATACTGTTTACTCTCCTTTAATGTAAGACTACGCAACACTCCATTATTAGATTTTGGCAACGAAGATTGCATGCATTTAAAAATAAAATGCATTAACTTTTTAGGTGATTAATAGTAGGAAATATATTGTTAATGGTTAGAACCACATAGCTACCCAGGTTTTAATTAATGTCTAATGGATCGTTAGACTTCCATTGAAGAAAGAAAAATTGTCTTTTCTTCTTCCCTCTAATATTAATATACGTATATATGACTGCATATATTCACGTAATAATCTCTTAAGTGTATGCCTATTATTTCGTGAACCTTTAATAATTATTAATTGTAAATGACTGAATTTTTCAATAGACGTAAGTAGAAATTGCCACAAGAATATTATTTCATTTTGTTAAGTACTTAAACTCTTGTTCCTAATACCGTTTTAAAGTAATTTTGCATTATTACCTGAACACTTTATAAGTATCCAAAACCATTTTCCGTGAAATAGTTTAAGAATTTTAATTTCAGTTAAAACATTTTAACTGATTAAAGAATGGTTGCTTTTGGGGGATTATAACCTGAGGACCATATTTGACCAAGCAACGCGAAATACAAGGCATCCGAATCCAAACAGCAAGGAAAGGAAGATTCCTTAAATTGTTCACCAATGCAAGATTTGAGCAATCCACCAATGCTTAATTTCAACTTTTTCTGTTTGTTCAAGTTCATTGCCATTAACATGCCAAAACCTGATAAGAATACATTCCGAGTTCTTGCTTCGTTCTAATTAACCATTAGTCTCGATTGATTAGAATTAGCTTTGGAAATAAAAAATACTTTTTAAAGAGACAAACCAATCTAATTAGTACAAACTCGCATTATTGAATCTTGATAATTAGCGACTTCTCTTGGTAATCCATTGTATAAAGAATTTTCACAGCATTATAACGGTAAATTTAAGATTAACAGTAAATTTGCTTTATATACCAAAAATTGTCTAATTATAAAAACGCTATTTTCAGCTATATCCCCTTCTTTTCCATAGATCTATTCTAAATACTTAAAATCTATCAGGATACAATATATAGACCCACTCCACATATTTCTAACAATTCTTGAAAATAAAAGAATATGCAGCTTAAACCAATGGTATGGGTAAACGCTATGCACGCGTTCTCCATTTGTTGTAATTTATATTATGAAAAACTAATCTATTTCTTCAAAGTGAAAACAATCAAAACATACAATTATTTTTCTAATCACAAAATTTAATAAGAACGCAGTGGACATTCTTTATGCTCAGAGGCATAATGGTTTTTGTCCTGACAAATATATACCAGCGGGATGTGTAAATAAAACTGCCGGGAGTGTAGAAAAATTGGGAGGACCCATATTTTTCTTTGCCAACCACAGCAGGTGTAGGCACGATTTTAGTTACCAATCTTTTGTTCCCTTCATAATTTATTTCCCCATATGTAATATTTCTTTCTCTTGCACGCGATGTAGAAATTGGCTCTGTTTAACTTATGGCGATAAAATATAGCTCTAGTACGGAGTGTTTGTCAATTTTGCTATGTACCGTAATCATTACAAAAGTTCTAGATCTGTGCATTTGTTAATTTTGCCTAATGGTGTAACAACTAAAATATTGCTTTAGAACTATGTGTTTGTTAATTTTGCTAGATACCTAACAAAAAACTATGCATGAATAGGTAAAATAGGTATATATTTAAAAAGGAATAAGTAAAAAACTAAAACATGAAAGGTTGGTCCCAGATAATATTTATTGTCAATTAAATACGATTGAAAGCACGATGTAAATGATTTAAAGTACGATGAGAAAATACGATTTTTTTCACATCTCTACTTAGTAGAATGGCAATATAAGAATGTTATTGTAATCAGGAATGGTGAAATTCTTACCGAACTCTAATTTAATTAAACATAACTCTCCCTGCATGTGTTCTAGAGCCACAAGACAACATGGCGAGTAAGATAATAATTCAACTAAAGGAAATTAAAGGGAAATTTTAAAGAATATTTTAAAGAATTAAGTGGTGCTGGTTGATTAGGGTGTCATCAGGGCTGAGCTTGCTAGCGCAATGTTGGGGTAATGCTGGTAAATCTATTCTCTCTTTTATTTTTCTTGCGGTGTTATACGATTCGGCGTACACATTTACAGATTAAAAACATTTGTTTTTAATCTGTAAATGTGTACGCCGAATTAAAAACATTTGGTTTTAATCTGCGGTGTCTTCATAATATTTTAACTTTTTGTGTGTAGATTAGTTGCCTTGTTTTTCACTTTTGTTCAATATGGTGTTTGAGGGAGTGTATGGGCAATTTTTAGCGTACCACTACCCATACGTAGAAAACACTATTTTGTGCTGTATGGGTCAGGCTTCTCAAATACTTCCTTTTATTAAAGTTATAAGTTCAATTGGTACTTGAACCCTGTGCTACAAATCTCTTGCACTCACGGATTAAATCCTCTTTCCGACTATTTATATACATAACAAATAAAAAAGTTTCCCTCTTGTATTATCTTGAATGCATCGACTAACCCGATCGAATTCCTAGAAATGTGGCGTTTTCGTTGGTGTAAAGGCATTTATTGCAGATTCATGGACAAACGAACATTGAGCAAGTTGACAAACAAGACAGAAAATCCAGTATGGCATATCCGTGCTATCCCATACCCATAACACACACCCCGTTGCTTGACTATGGGCAGCATTCAACTATAGAAAGTTTTGAATGTTTGGTCTTGAAATTCGAAATGGGCGGCACTAAGTGTCAATGTTCGTATTCAACTACCACAACGCTTTCATTTTTCTTCGAATTCGAAAACTTTCGTCTCTTTTTCACCTCATAGAGGAAATATAAAAGAGCGAGTAATGATGATATTTTTATATGCCCAGGATCATGTGATCAAAACTAGCAGTAACGTTTCCCTTAGACTACTCTTGTCAACTGGGTGGAACCTAACATTCATCATAAGATTGGTCCATGGAACGGCAATAGTCACCCATCCATTGATTGATCTTCTGATTGGTCCATTGATTGACTACACAGGTCTGCGATGAAGAAATTGTCTTACAAATAATTAGTGTTTTTATAGTTCTTTGGATGTTAATTACAGGAAAAATAATTACAAAATTCCATCAATAACAGTTTTATCACAAATCACAGGTCTAATATGTGCGAATTTTGTATATTTAAGAGCAACGTAATATTATTTGTATGAATGTATTAAACATATTTATAGATTTTATAAATAATAATTTGCTCTATATAAATTCTATCCTAGAAAGAATAAAGTATTATTTATTTAGGGTTTTCCTCTAAACTGTCTGTTAAACACAACAGTAAAGCCAGAGAAAACAAGTTGAAACCGGATCACTAGCTTGTTGGTGAATGTCTGTCCTTCCCTCGCCCCTCCATCATTCCCCTTCCACTATCCTGCCATTTTTTCTACTTCCATAAATGTCTTTCTCAGTTTAGTGCTGTACACGTGTATATAATTCCGAGCTTTGAGTAGAAGTGCTTTTTACTTTTAGTTTGTGTTGCGGTTGAGAGAAATGGCTTACAGAGGATGTGTTACTTCACCAGATTGTTTCTGCTATATTTGTGGTAACTATACAGTAAAAAAACAACAAAGAAACATTTAAGATTTTGTGGAAAAAGTATACTTTGCTTATTTTGGCATGAAATTGGGGGATTAAGACAAGCCTTGGGCCCCACACAAAGTTTCTTCCGTTTGTGTAGAAGAATTAAGACAATGGTTTCAAGGTAAAATAACAATCTTTTCGGTTTGGTATACCAATGGTTTGGAGAGAGTCTAAAAATCGTACTGATGATTGCTATTTTTGTACATGCAATGCGAAAGGTTTCAATCTAAAGAAAAAAAAGGAGATATTTTATCTTAACATCTCATCTGCCATACGCCCTGTCCCTCATGGACCAGGTATAGTGGTTCCATCCCCTCCAGATACATTGGAAATTTTTAGTGATTTAGAAACAGTATATCTATGTGGAAGTGGTGATGATATATATGACCCCGGTAACGATGAACCTAAACTTTTTACCCAATCTGAGTTAAATGATTGGTCAGACTTAGGTTTATCTACCTAAGGAATCGGCGCACGTTTTAGGTTCCTGATTGAAAGAAAAAAATTTGTTGGCTCCTGGTACGTCATTTTCTTGATTTCGGAGCAGAGAAGAGTTTGTTCCGTTTTCTCTCAAGAGGGTGAACTTGTTTATTGCAGCGATGTTCTAGGTCTCATGGCAACTTTCAATATGCAATACAAAACTGACGAATGATGAATTTTTATTGATTCGTCAAAAAGAAGTCTAAAAGAAGTACTATTGCATAATGGAAATGAGTATGATTCTGTACCTGTTGGGCATTCAGTTCATTTAAAAGAGTGGTACGAAAATCTTGAATTGATACTTAATAGTTTCGTATTCAGAACACAAATGGGCAGTTTGCGGTGATTTGAAGTTGATATCTGTTGCTTGGTCAAAAGAGTGGTTTCACGAAATTCCCGCGTTTTTTTGCGAATGGGACAGCCGTGATAGAAAAGAACATTCTATAAAGAAAGAATGGTCAAAAAGGAAGACATTGGATCCTGGAGTCAAAAATTATTCAAAAGGAAAGTTTGATTAATCCAAGAAAGGTTTTACTTCCACCGCTTCATATAAAATTAGGCCTTATAAAACAATTTGTTAAGGCATTACCATAAGAAGCAGAATGTTTCAAATACCTTTGTGAACAGTTCCCGGGTTTATCCGAAGCAAACGAAGGTGTATTTGTTGGACCTGACATCAGAAAACTGATGAAGAATGAAAATTTGAACTAAAATGGAAACAAACTAGAGAAAAGCCTGGAAATCTTTCAACCCAGTAGTAACTAGCTTTCTTGGAAACCAGAGACCCAAACTACAAATCTATTGTAGACGAGATGTTTGAAATTTCAAGATATTAGGGTGTAATATGAGCTTAAAAGTTAATTTTCTCCATTCGCATCTGCACTATTTCCCTGAAAATTTAGGTGCAGTCAGCGAACAGCAAGGTGATAGATTTCACCCAGACAAAGGAAATGGAAAGGCGATATCAAGGAAGGTGGAATATCAGCATGTATAGCCGATTACTGCTGGATGTTGAAAAGAGATTATAACCGGCAAGTTTACCAGAAAAGCGGAAAAGAAGTTTCGAGAAAAAGAGAGAGTGCTACTATAAAGATTTGTAACCTTTTTCATAAACTCATTTATCATTTAAATCATGACAGAGCTAAGATATAAATGTAAAGTATGTATTTATGAAATGATAAAATAAAAATAAAAATGTCAAAATATTTCGATTTGAGTTACTCGCCCAAAATACGAAACCGTTTTGTGAAAAAACTTACGTGATAGAAAAAAATGAAATTCATTTTTGGAATCAGCACTGAAAATAATATAAAAATCAGTTACCAAAACTAAAACGATTTTTAAAAAGTATATTTTTGTAGACCTGTGTTATCTGATAGCAGTAGACTGGCGATTTCACCACTTACGTTAGAAAGATAACTGAAGCATAGAACAAATATATTTTCTATGGAGACCCAGGAAAGTGATTCACAAATGGAATTTGTATTTTAATACTAATATTTATATTAGAATAACGTTGAGTTATTCACATTAAATAGTTATTGGAAATGAATATTTTTTCACAATTCTTATAATTCACATTATCACATTAGGACTATATAATTGTTTTTAATTTTCTCAATAAACTGATCAGGTGCATTGTTTTGACAAATTTGACGAACAGCAATCAATATTTTTGTTTGACAGATTTATTAGTTTTTAATTTTTGCAATTGTATTATTTTCATAATTTTTATGCGAGTACAATTAAGTTAATAGTTTATTGAAAATGAATAGCTTTGCACAATTCACATAATTCATAAAAGCATATTAGAAGGACAATACAAATTTTCCTTATGTTCTCTCAATTAACTGATGATGTGCATTGTTTGTTGGACAAATTTGACGAACAGTAATATTTTTTTATGATAGATTAACTTTTTTAATTACTGCAATTGAATTTATTTTCATACTTCTTATGTGACCAAAACTTGAGTTATTCAGTTAATACTTAGGACGAAATGATAAGTTTTCATAATTCTCATAATTCATAAAGGATTGACATTATGGGGTTTATACAACTCTTCCTTATATTCTCTCAATCATCGGATTAGGTGCACTGTTTTCATTGAAAATTTGACAATAAGCAGTATTTTTGATTGACAGATTAATTTTTTATTATAAGCAGTGTAATATCTTCAACTTCTTGTGAGTAAAAGTTTCATGTTTTTATATATCAAATGTGACTTATTCTAAAATATGTTTTGATCTTACCAACATCAGATTATTTGTCTCTGGATATTTTAATTCAGATCACTTTTTCTCCCCGTTCACTCACTTTTGTTCCCTGGAGTAAGCGCTTATTTCAAAGGCCACCTTCCCCATGCTTTCAGATGGTCGTAAAGCACAAAATAAACACTTTTCGTTTGGAGGAACCAGCTGATTATGTAATCTGGTTTCTTGCTGGTCGATTCGCAATTATGGGGAGCAACAACGAAGTGGAAGGGTAGATAGGTAGTTACTTAACGTCACACTGGAGCAACGCAAAGGTATATTGGTTATCGTCCGGGAGCAATCACGAAGGAAAAGATTCAAGGACAACGCCTCGTAATTTTGAACCATGGTCAGATGACGAGAACAGAGAGGGCATTTGAGGCCACGACAGATTTAATGTGCACCAGCTCCCGTGTTCACGACTGTCTTTGGCTGGACCGAGTTTCGAACTCACAACCCTCCGGATGCTAATCCGTTGCTTTTGCAACTGGGCTACCGTCGCCAAACAACAAAGTGGGCAATCGCCTTCGATTTGTGGTAACGCCAACCAGTTCAAACGATTCATACACTACTCCAGTCGAAAGCGAAGAAAAACACGTCAAGAAAGATTTTCGAATTCGTTCAAAGTTGATCGAAGGAAGTTGAATTCAGCTCTATATCATGAGAATACAAGTGTTTATCAACAGCTGATAGCGCCCTCTGGTGGCCACTCCTTGGATTTACACAATCTTACGGGTCACTGTCTGCAGTGATCACAGGATTGGTCATCTCAAGTCTGGATTTAATTCAGAAACAGCTTCTTCTATAAAGAAACTCATCGGAAACCTCAAGAACAAAGTTAAGCTACAGAATGTGCTCTGTATTTAAAATTATTCAACGATAATAGGTCAGAGAACTAAATCCAGATACACTGGGGTTAAGATCACATTAGTATGCTAGATTGCTGGTTTGATGTTCCAGAAAATAGTTTACAGGATGTTTTCACTTGTATAATTAGAGATTTTTTCACAGTGTCTATTAGAAAATAGGAGGTGTCAAAACACCAGAATAGTTGAGTGTGGAATGAGTGGATTGCTGGCATTGGTCAGAAAATTGATTATGAAGTTGCGCTTCAATGGGGAGATTGGGAATTTCTCTTTTTGATGGCAGGAGCGTATGATCTGTGCTGCTCATAGAGGAACCAGAAAGTGGAAGCAGCGCCTCATGATACTCCGTATCATCGTCTTCGATAGTCGTGATCAACAACACTCCAGCCCAAACGCTAGAGACCATAAATCGGCGAATATTGCTATCCTAGTAACATACCATCGATTCACCTTTGTCCTCTCACAAATTATGCATATGTGCAACTCCGTGACAGCTCCATCTGCTTAACGAAAAAAAGGCTAGTTGATTTTAGGTTCAGCCAAACAGCGTATCTTGAAAATCTTGCAATAGGAATGGATTGAGCCTACTTCTAGACAGCTTAAACCTTTCATATATAGATGATAAAAATTCATTCAAAAATACTTCAGAATTTCAAATAGAATGTTGCCTTTAAGACGACTTTTATTAACATTTTTTCAGCAAAAATACTTCGTCCATCGTGAATTCATTAAGAAGCATAATATGGATCCAATAAAAGGGAATTTACTCACTACATCACACCTTACAAAAAGATCTTGAATCCAATATTCAATCTAGAACGTTTATAATAATCCATTCATCATCATAGCACATATAAATAGGGTTTCTTATGAATCTATCGTGCTACTCAAGAATATTCATTTATGAAAGAAATAAACTAAGGACATTACATAATGTAGCTGCGAGAAAAGAACTAAACCCAAACTGGAGTATTTTCAATTCTCTTGACACATGAGACCTAATGCTTAGGAAATTCGAAGCCAAGCGTTACAGACAGAAAATCGAGATATTTTTCAAAGATTTTATATGTTCTGTAGAGTGGAAACATACGAAGGTTAGAAACATCCCTCCCTTTGGAATCCCACCGTAAATTGCATTGCTGTTATGCCATTGGTGTTTTATACCTTATCCGTTTTTGAAGCACGAATGATATTCTCCTCAACCCTTTTTGTTTCTGGAGGATTCCGTATAAGCTTTAATATAAAGTGTTCTTTAGTCCTGTATCTTTCAGTCCTTACGCAGAGAACAATATACACGCTTGCTTTGTTTTCTTCGAATAGCTACATTTTCAAAATTCATTGCATATGAAATAGTCGAGAAATATATGAAAATTTGAATTTTTTCAATGTTGAATGATTGATCATTCCCAAAGAAAGGCATCATTCATCAATCAATATTTTTAAGGCAAAGTTTTATTGAGTACTGTAATTTCATCTTAAGTTAAGAGGTGGTACCAGTTTAAAAAGTAAAACAAATTTTTCCTTAAAAACAATAATTTAAATTATTTTTTAATTTAATAAAAAGTGAAGAAGTTCATTTCTGAAACTATGTATAAAAGTACATATAAAGAAAATAATACAAGATTTTATTCATACATTATAAAATTTTATGCTTCTTTATTATATATTGTACATTGTCACCTTTTCCAATTATACTCGAAGGAAGCCAAAATTTAGACCAATGTGTACTAATTCAGGTGCAGAATATTTTATGCTGTTTTACACAATAAGTTACACCACACATTGACTGTGATTTGTTATTTTGAACCTTGTTTGTTGTTTTTCCAAGTGATTTGGGGGGGAAATTGAAATGGTACGAGAGAGTAGGAAGTTTTATTATTATAACGTTTGAAAATTATATTGTTTGATAAATGCAATTTAATTATTTAATCTATGTTGAACTAATATTGCGTTCCACGATTTTCAATGAAACCAATCACCAAGAGTGGTGTTAAAAAATTGAGAATAATATATAAACTGTACAAAATGGTAAAACAAACAGAACATTTTAAAATTGCGTGTAGAACTTCTTACAATATATCTAAGAAATATCTGTGCGAATAAACACCTAAGAAATCATGTGTAAATAATATGTCTATAACTGACATATCAAACACATCTCATTCCAACTACTTGCAATTTTTGTGAAAAGTGACGTCGCTATTGTTGAAAATTAATTGATTATGCAAACACGCCAAGTTGACCTTTAAATGAAGGGTAGAATCGATGAATAGTTGAAAGCAGGACTTAAACAGAGATTTCTAGATCGCTTAATATGCACTAATTGAAACTTTGTCTTTAAAAATTATAATCTTTCAACAACTCCAAAAGTTACAAGACAGCATAAACGATGTCGGCGATACTACTTTCTGGAGCGATGACATAAGCTTCACCGGATTAATTATTTCTGAAGCAAACTATCTCCAAGAAGTTCGAAGAGCCTTGTTGAGTAATATGGAACGTAATACTGCGAAATATGGACATGGCAATATCTCAATGATAGGTATTTATCAAAATTCATCACTCATTCAAATTATAACAAACTGTTGATATATAGGTAGTAGGTACCATTTTACCTAATACCTAGTAGAGTTCGTATTCCATTTATAAATAGAAACATTTTTTATATTTCGAATTGCTGAAAATATTTTAAGGCACATCTAAAACACCAATTCCTTCCTTGAAGATAAGTTCACAAATATTTTTATTGATTTAAGTATTATAAAGTGCCTTAGTTTGTGAATTTTTAATACTATTTTTGTGCTTAATTTATTTTTTCTAAACCCTCCAAGTCGTTTCGACGAGATATCTCGCCAATCAAGATCTGGTCAGTTTTGCTAATAACGATACACCTCGTCGAGACAAAACTTCCCTACTATTCCAAGTGGGAATTAAGATCCAAATAGGAAAAAATATCCCTTGCCTTAATTGGTGACAATTTGGAACAGGTTTTTGCTTCAGAGGCTGGCCAATATAGGGTGGTTTGCGATGTCAAGATAAACCACTAGGAGGGTCAAAACAAGTGTAACTCGCTTTGAAGCAGATGTGCACGCAATATGGAACACCGCGTTACTGTGGTAATGCCGCTTTGAAAATATCCCAAAGCATATCCAGTTTATAAAAGTAATTTAACGTTATTAAAATACAATGTAAAAACACGCAAAAGGTGTTTCCTTCTGTGAACTTAAGCACTGATATATAATAAAAATAGACTTTTTCACATAAAATGTTGAGATTTTGTGTGTTTGTGATAAATTATTTGTGTTTTATACTAGGATTATTTTCTCGAATCGACGTTGCGATTCGGAGTGATTCATTCAAAGAAATTTATCAATCAAAAATAAAAACAATCCATACTTTTGATAATCTTTTGAAATAAGGTGCTACTTATTACGTACCTTTGCCGTATACTCATATGTACCAGACTTTTAACATGCTGTTTCTCCCTCATAGCTGAATAAACAAATCGGAGCGAAAGTTACCTTTATTCAATATTTGCTGATACGGTAGGATTTGTTGCGTGGGCTTTCCTGGTTCGAAGTGACCATAAAGAAATGCTAACCACCTTTTCTTTAAAAAATATCAGGGAGATATGTTATGAATGAAATATAGATAGGTTACAATTCTCAAGTATGATGAATCACTAAAATTAAAAATAGCCACGACTTTTCCAAAGTAAATTCTGTAAAATTTAACTAATTAAATGAAAATACACCCACCCACACTTCATTCTGTTTATCTACCCACAACGTTATAAATTATTCCTTTTACGTACTTTTACAGCAATTCAGTTTCAAATCGTTTTAAATTATTTCCTGATAACTATATAAATTAAATTAAATCTGTCACTGACTTGCAGTTATTTACTTGTTAGGAGGCTAATTCCAGAGTAAGTGAATTCCATACTACTAGCAGTATATATTAATATTTGAAATTTATGAACCTTAATATTACTCATTACCTACGCTTTTTTGTAAATATTCAGGGGAAGAACTCTCACTTTTAGTATCAGTAAAATTTTCCATTATTATTTAGTTATGGAACCAACGTCACAAAAACATTCCCAGTACATTTGGACTAAAACTGAAATGCTGAAAAGCTCATGAAATGAATGAATACACTAAGGAATGTATGAAGTAAAACAAAGTCAATTTTTTGTGTTTTCCTTCAACAAACTAAAAAAATCAAAGTGCAAGTTTGTTAGAAGAACATTTTCTATAATTCTGGTAATTTACACTGTTTGGCTTCTATCGCACGCACTACAAAACACAATAAAAATGAAAAAGAAACGCAATACTCAAATCAGTTTCAAGAATGAATAAATGTTTTGTTGTAAAAAAAAACTATTGTTTCTTGATCCTTTGTTTCTTTGCATAAAATATTAACCAAAATTCTCATACCATCCAGTTTAATGTTTTTTAAACAAACAAAACAGCCTTTCTAGAAGCAAGAAGTTTTGTATTCGTTGGGGAGTAGGTTTTAATTTCCACTTCTTAAAATACAATAAATTATTTCACACATAAAAGTACAAAGACAATTTATAATGAGAAGCGAGCATTGGTTCTGTCAATTTCTTTCTTTTTAATATTAAAAGAAAACATGTTGCCCTCGGAAGCTCAGATTGACTATATTTTCTGCAAACAGGAAGCATTTTTTAATTGTACCAAAACTCTGAGAATTGTCTTCACGATTACATTGACGAGTTTGTTGTGAGTTAATATATTATGAATTTATGTTAATGAAAGTGATTTTATTAACCACTTGATCTGTATTGACTTGTCTATCTAAAAACGACAGTAGAATTGATCTAGTTTATAGATATTTTGAAAAAGTCCTATATTACGCATTTCAGTCGTTCATTTTAATTCACTATATATATATAAGGATCTATTATTTTTAAACAGACTATTTGGAATTATTCTATAAAATAGTTTGTATTGTTTTAAAACTGAAAAACAGGGATGCATTTCTCTGTATGTAATCGTCGTACTTTGACTTTTGCGATGGAATCAGGCATAAAATAGCTTGGAATCGAATTGTACAAAATATATCATATAGATTTTCACCATTTAGCTATTTTAATCTTATATTGTCTTCCAATTAGTTTCTAAAATAATAGATTTATAGAAAACCTTATTGAAAAGCATTATTTTAAACAAAAAACCTTACATTTGAATATTGGATCAAATAAAGTTTCCACCCATCTTTTACAAAGTTGATAATATCACTGGAATCTTTTTTGAAACATATAACAAACAGAATATTACATTGATTTATAATACACACGTATACATATGAATAAAGAGTTCACTATGCAAATATTCTACTGATGTAGAGTATTATTACATTTTCTTAAATTGCAATTATATTAGAGTAAATTCGATTTATGGTCCATAAGGACCATAAAGTCCGTAAAAACTCAATCTTCCATCCATTTACAAGGAATCCAATTCTTTAATTTTTAGATTATGTTGTACAAGAAATATTCAATATATTATAAATATTTTTACTTGAAAATTAAGTACTTAAAAATGCAGTCTGCTGTTCAGCGAAATCATTACTTAGTTAAATTAAAAAGGCATACGAAGCGTTTTTTTAATTAAGGTGATACTCCTCATTTTTTGCGAAATTGCCATGAACCACCATATACGAATAGCACCCCATTTTCATGTACACAAACACAAGACGAAACAATCCCTGTCAACTAACTATGGTCCATTCATCACCATAAATTATATCAAGATATACATTATGGTGCCAAGCGATCCTATACAAAATAAGGACTTAATTCACTGTGCCTATAAGAAATTTAGGAGGGGGCAAAGAATCACAATTATTGTGTATGAGATAAGTAAACTTGCTGGCATTGAACAGAGCATTGGTTACAAAGCTGGGTTTATTGAGGGTTGAGCCGGCTTGAGTTGAGACTGGAAATTTCTCATGGGAAAGGGGATAGATCTCTTCAACGCATTTTTCAGACCGTATATATGCGTGTGAATCCTTCAGAACAGTAATCATTATTTTCTTGTGTAAGGTTTGTGCCTAGCGATTCTTCCATTCCATCCGTTTTTCTGATAAAAATTCTAATTGTTTCAGGGAGTTTTCTTATCTAAGAACATACACATTCCATCAGGAAGTTTTGGTACGTTAAAAATTGTTTTCCTTCTATTATTCTTAGAATTCAAAGTTTATCCACACAATTGAAAAGTTTTCACCTGCCGTTCATTTATCTTTCTTTCTATTTATCATTATTTTCCAAATGTGTAATGACACCAAAAACAATAAGTTATTCAATAAACAATTTGCTTACATTTCGAAAATTTCTCGAAGATGTATTGTGAAATATCACAATTGGGGTCATGATATAATTTTTAATAAAAAAAATAATCGAATAAAAATTTCTAGTTCCTACTAGTCCTAATTTATAAACCTCAAAACACAACCATATAACCAGTCGCCTTTTTCATATAAAATTCTAAAAAAAAAAGATGTTCTGGGGATAAAAAGGAATCTGTAAATTTTTCTTTCTCTCTTCATATCTCATAAATATAAATTTTTGTAAAATTGTGAACGATATCATTAAAAAAGTGGAATAAATTATCTTTACTTTAGCTTTCTTTAGTTTTTTTTAATATTCTTAGTAAAGAGTATTACAAGTTCCAAGTTTGCCAAGTGTATTATCAAGTTCTATTATGATCTCCAATTTTAACTTTGACTAACCGTATATTGTATTCTTAAAATTTTTTTTAATTGTAGCTCTTAATACACTTGGTAATTATAGATTTATTTCTGATATAGTTTTATTTTTGAAGCACTGTCATGATTCTATGTTTTATATACAGTTCTGTTCAGCATTTTTTATGACCTAAAAACCCCTGTGAAATTAACAAAACAAATAATTAAATATGCTTATCGAATGCATATTTCAAGTACTTGCTTTTTCAAAAAAGTCATTGAGGTACTTGAATAATAATTCCTCCAGTATCTCGTCATAAGCTGCATCAAACCAAAGATCAAATACAATTGTTAATGGCTTCTGGATAAAAAATAAGTAGTATAAAAAATACTTTTCTTACATCAAACATGGTTTATCCATCTCAACTTAAAACGATATTTCTTATGTAGTACGTATTTCGTCTTTGAAGTTGGCACTTATTAATATTTGTTTTTATATTAGAAGTTTCCCTCTTATTTAATATTTTTTTTATTTTCCTTTACGTATTTCCAAATATTAAAGTATATCTTACAGTATTCTCAGTGATTATGGAAGTTATTTGCATCGCGCAAGTAGAAAAATACTACTATTTTCATGTTAACATTATCCTGTTTTCTAACTTAAAGTATTCAATGAGCTGTATTAATTGACTTAGTAGTTAGTAAGTTAGTAGGCAAAACTGAATCTTTGCATTTCAAACAAATTTTTAACTGCAATTCAGAATAAAAATGATGAGTGTGTATCTTTAAAATACAAAAGGAGCGCAAAGTATTTTAAGAAAAGAGCAGAGAAACGAAAATAATATACTAATTGTAAAACTAACCTTTTTTTAGCTAAGCCTGCTAAGAAATGATAGACAACAATCGATATACTACTTATTGATATAACACTGATTGCCATCAAAAATGCAGCACCCTGAAAGACAAGAGATATCAAAGCCAAATTGACTGTAAGAATAACATAGGACACAAGGATGAAATGACAGAAATTACAGCTCCGTTCGACTTGCGGAATGCAAAGAAATCAATATTTTGTGTAGCCGCCAAAGGTGGAAAGTACTGCTGCTACATATCTTGGCATTGAAAGAAAAAGGATTTGGACATGTGTGTGTGTGTGTATTTGGGGGTATATCATTCCACGTTGCTTCTACACGTTACCACAGATCATCTCGTGTAGCCACGCGAGTGGTCTATAGTGCGCCTGTCGTTGGGCGATCATCGACCAGGCATAGTCGTTAGGTGATACATCTGATGAACTCATAAGAAATAAAACCTGGTGGAAATTGAGAATTTGTACGCTCCATGCCATGTGCGGTCGTTCATTGTCCAGTTGAAAACTGACCGTAGGCAAGTCTTCAATATAGGGGAAACAATCGGCTCCAAATTTCAGAGATATCAATGCGTACTAGGGAATGAGGGAGTTGAATACAATGGCTTCATATACCATAATGCCAGGGGACTAACTGGTATGGTAATGCATAATGTAAGAGTCGATGTTGGTGCAGACAAAATCAGATGCAACCATCGTGGTACTATAGACAGAATTGAGATTCGTCTGAATAGATGATGTTATGCCATTCGTTTGGCCATGTGCGGCGTTCTACGCACCATTGCAGCCGCAGACACTGATGCACAGTTAAAGATAGTAGCAGCAGTGAACGCCTTGAAAAAATCTCCTCTTTTGCATACGATGTCGAATCGAACCCTCTGACAAAGGTTGTGGAAAAAATCCTAATCCCTGATATAGGATTCTTGATGTTGCAATGCTATCCGCAATCTTCATGAGCACAAAATTTCTGTCCTCTCGTTCAGTGTTGCGAAGAGGCTGCTGCAATCATTCATGTCGATCAACTCATCTCTCTTACACCCACCGATTGCATATTTTCATCTTTTTGGCTTGGTTTCGTCCAGCACGAACACTGATTCCTAGGAAGGATAATCCGCAGTCTCAAAGAGCCACAATTTTTCCTCTGACAAACTCAGAAACGTGCTCGATGACTTCCATATTTTTGACGAGGCGTAATTGAGCTTCCAATGCACAGGAACAGCGAGAAAACACAATTTCAATACTGAATACTATCTCCTTGTGCTCTGTTTTTACATTGTTTACAAGGGACATTTATATTGCAAATGGTTTAGATATACTCTGTAGTGTTATGCTTTATCCTTCCATGATCGAACCATAGTGCAAATTCAAGGCTAAGGTTATGAAGTTGAATTTTCGGTTTCCAGTTAATTGAACTATAATAGTTCTAAGTTTTTGAACTTGGATTTAGACAGAGAAACGTTGCTATCGTTTTTGAGTAATACTGAATATTATGAATAAGTCTTCGATTTACAAGTAAAAGTCAGTCAGTCAAAATGTTCCAATCAGAGTTTAGTTTTTATAAACCTGACTGACAAAGTCCATTAAGTCATTTGTTCTTTGCATGTAGGTTAGATTTCTTCTTAAGAAACACACATGAGATAATAAATGTACATTATTTATTATAAATTTATAAAAAAGTTGCTATAGCAATGCATATTCATAATGACAATTCTCTTTTCTAAATAATCGATAAATTGAGTAAATACAGCGTGCAATAAATAATTTTTAAAATGATAACCAAAATTTTCGAATTACATTAAAGTTCGAACGATTTCCCCCTTCACTTTTTAAGAATTATATTTTTCACATCATGTTGTAAGCCGACGACTTGTTCTTTTGCAAATAAATTGCTGTTGCTTTCTATAAATATAATAGCACGTTCTTGTTACTTAAAAAGTTTTAAACGTTCGCGTAGGAAAGTTGAGTACAAGATATTCGCAGGAGATTCATATTTTTACGATTTATTATAGTAATATCCAAGGGAAGAACAAGAATTGGCATTCATAATCAGTCAAAAGCTCAAAACTGACTTTTTATATACGAGATGTATTTCTTATCTAGTCACGTGATGGATAGGAAACGGTTTTTTCGATGGATTTGTCGTGTATATGTTACCGTGAAAGACCGAAATTGGAGAATGTCGACTTTCACCGGTGAATGTCGACACATGCCAAATACGTCGGTGAAAGATCGAATATTTCATTACATTCTTGTACATTCGGACCCTCACCGGTGTATGTCGACAATCGCAGATATGCTCTGGTGGAGGTCGAAAAGAGAGGAGCCTAGGCTTTTTTTCCGATACCCTAATTTATACTGAATGGATACTGCAGTGAATCGTGATCTTTTTCTTGAAAAGTTAAATGCATTAATTGCGGGTAAACGAGAAGACAATTGTTTTTATTTTTCTCAAGAAAAGTACTCTAAAATACTTTCTGAAATGTTACGAACCTCACAAAAACAATTTCCTCCTGCTGAAATTGGTGATACTGTACGAATACAAGTCCCTGATGTCGACCGTCCCTGATGTCGTACAGATAGCCGAAATGTGTTAGCGGTTGTTGTTGGAATAGAAAACTCCGACTTCTATAAACTGGCAAATAAAAATGGTACCCTCAAGCTGCTTTACACACGTAATCAGTTCGTAATTTGTAAAGAAAAGTTACTTTCCATAGATGAGATTTCTTTTCAAGAAATGTCGCTGAGAGAAGCAGCTGCAGCTAATTCGAGAAGCGGGGGGCAAGGCTATACACGCTGTCATTGCAAAAGGAAGTGTTCCACAAATAAATGCAGTTGTAAAAGCAAGGGACTCTTGTGCAATTCAAAGTGTCATAATAGTTTAAGTTGTTGCAATAAATAAGATATGTATCACATAATTAAGTAAGTTTTTAATTTCTATTATTTTCTTTTCTCATTTAGAATGTACTGTTTGTTTTAAGTTCTTGGTCACTCCTCTCAGAAAGAGAGGCGAAAAGTTACGTCACCCTTGTGACGTTTTATCGCGACTGAAATACGGAGAAGAAAATATAAATCTCCGATATGTTCAAACACCATTAGTGCATGGTGAATGTCGACATTTGCCGGTGTAAGTCAGAAATAAGGGTATTTAGCAAATATTTCGGACATACGCCAAGCGACTGTGTGAATGTTGACATTCACGGGTGAAAGTCGACATTCTCCAGATTTCGGTCTTCCACTGTAACATATACATATATCAAAAGTAAATTGTAAGAATGAGAAACTGTCAAAACGCAGTTATAAAATTATTTTCACCACAAATATTATACTTAATTTTCTATGAAATATTTTTTCAATTTAAAGCTAATTAATTCATTCTATGAAACGCCGTGTAATTCCATTATTGCTTCTATAATTTCATGATTTGATTTATCAATTTCAATAAAACGTTTTTGTGCTAAAGTGTATAGATATATTACATTAAATGTGATTTCAGTGAGTCAGTTACAAAGAAAAAGCTCAATAAGTCTGAAAATTTCATCCTTTTCTTTATTCGACTTTTGGAATGCTATGTTAGTAATTCTGTGTTGGGGCATATTTAGACAATAAAAATGACAGGAATCTAAATTTTTACAGATATCATGAATTGGTATAAAATTAGACTTCAGATCATGGAAAGGAAGAAAAATTCCAGTAGTTTTCCAGTAAAGCTTCCTTTAAATTGTAAAATTGAGAACTAAATGTGTTATCTCTAAATACAATTTTCTCGTCAGTCCAGCTTTTAAAACATGAGAAACAAGTGCCCGATATTCTTGGTAGCTAAATATTAATCTCAGAAAACACAGGTACGTGATAATAGCTAACTAATCGTAATACACAATTCGTTCATCGGCAATATCCCAGTTTTGAACTTCGTAGCTTTTGTCGTTAAATTAAAAGAAATTTTCTTGAATCATCACTTTTTGTTAGAGAATGAGATATTTACATTAAAATATGAGTAAATGTAATTATTTACATTCTGGAGCTAAAATCTGCAATTTTCTTAAATAGAATTGGCTTCGAAACAAAATTAAAAATACACAACCTTCTTAAAACATAGACTTAACTAACAAAAAAAGCATAAAGTGAAACAAAAAATTTCGGATAAATGTGTTAAAAATGTTTAAGAAACGCATTGCAAATATTTGATTTCCTTATTTAGTATTTGACTTTAGAAGCAAATAATTTTATAAAAGTTTTAGTTCTGCCTAGTCAAGAAAATACTACGCAATTGAATAGTTTATGCGCAAAACATAATCTGTGATGAAAAAACCTCAATCCTAAAAAAAGAAAAAACCGTGTTAGGAGTAAGAAATATTTTTGCTGACTGGGGAACTAGCGAAGCAAAAAATAGATCTGGAAGGCTTTTTCACCTTAAAATACAGTCACAACGAAAATATCTGATCGATGAAAAATACAGATATTTAGTGTAAAAATGTAACAAGAGCTACCAGTCACAGTAGGAAAATATGATATTGTATGTGCTGCAATTTTGGAAAAGCTTCTTTTTGAATAAAAAAAAAGAAGAAAAGTTTTTTATTATATAAAGTGTATTCAAGAGCATATACATGGCATTTATTGAATTCCTTAGAAACGTTCCCTGAAATGTAACGGTTATATTTGAATAGCTCCTTTTTTAAGGACTTTAGCAGGTTCAAAGGTTTTTTGGCTTGGTACGGTTTGCGTCAAAAGTTAAAAAAGTCAAATAAAAATGAAAAATGGAAATGAATACAGAAATTCAGAATAAAAATATTCTGAATTGAATCAGATTTTTTTAATAGCGTTTTTAATAGTAATTTGCTCCATTTAATGTACTGGGGTGCTGCTCTATACCTTGCATAAAACAAATGTTTATTAGAGTAAGTGACAACACGTTTTACATGGAACTGTACTTCCGCTTAGAAAAGGGCTAAGATCATACAAATAATATTTTTTTATAAACAGTCACGTTAATTTCTATTCATACATATTTTTAATTTCATGACATAAATCTTAAAATAGTGTTGAATAGTAAACGAATTTGGGAAATTAAAATTAGTTTTTGAAAGTTGGAAAATGAATTAGTTTTTTTACTTCCAAATATCTATTTATAATTAATAGTTCCATATGCCATCTGAATCAAATATTAAGACTTTAAAATTGTACTTGGGGCGAGAAATTTACTAAAAGTAACTATCGTCAGCTTACAAGTGAAACATACCTAGTCAAAAATTTCTAAATCTTAGTTTTTCAAATTTTCTTTTCCAGAATGTGGTGATTAAGACTAATGACAAGACTAGTGAATTAAGTCAGTATTAGATTTCTTCTTGAGAAACATACTTAATAAAATTTATACTTCTTCGCAGCAGGGCCATATTTGACCAAGCAGCACCAAAGAACCTCAAGTAAATGGACATACACACAAGCAAAGTTTTATTAACACAGAAAAGATAAATGGATCCTTACAGGTGTCGGACCTACAAACTCGTAAGCTCAGCGAGCAAACCCATTGAGCCACGGCGGCCCCGAATGATGAGAAAATTATTCACTCCAAAAGGGTATCGGGCACTAAAAATAAATCGCATTACCATAAAGCAAATCAGTCGTATTATTGAAATACTTCAAGAGAAATAAACTAAGAACTTTAAAATCCCATTAACAAAAATTCATCTCACATTTTGCGAACAAATCTAAACGAAAAGTCTCATCTAATAGTGTAATTAATGCCACCAACTTCTTTCTCCCGAGCAACAGATAAAGCATTACATTAAATGAAATGATACATTGTATAGTTACTTACTCACAGAGGCCATTAAACACGGCAGGAAAAAACTTAACAAAAATAGCACGCGTCCCTATCTTTCGAAACAATGCAGTGTATCGATTCATTCCAGCAGTAAGTGCTCTATCCTGTACTAACTCCAGATTTGTTCCAACACAATTGGACGCTGTTAACGACCGTCCAGATGAAGCAGGCACATAATGAAGCCAAAGAGGGCCAATGGTCGTCTCCGGAATGTTCAAACTGGAGTTCTTCGTAATTTTGTATCTTAGCCTAAGGAGGCTGCTAAGAAAGGTTTTTCTCCACAGGGAAGTTGTAGTTGTAGGTGGGTGTTGGTAACCATTATACCCTAATTACACCAGCCTACACAAAAAATGATACTGGATCTAAGTTACCGAATATAAATTTTCGGACATTGAAATCGGAAATGACAATCCAAATGGTCTGTTGGCTCTCGATTTTCTATAATCGCTGGGACAGAAATGCAATTTTTGGTTGTGTTCACGCCCATACATTTTCTAGACTGTTATTCGATGTTTTGTATTATGTCAAATTCGCTAATTCTGATACATCACCCAAATAATCTAAATTTATACCGACACTTTTTTGAAAAGCAGTTATTCCTATATTTGTAACGGGCATTGCTCAGGGGTTTGCTTATTGTTCCGCATACCAGCGAGTTGTACGCGGTGTAAGTTTGATTCCTGTAGTTTAACGTGAGATTATTTCTCTCTTCTTTGTCAGTATAACCAATTATTTCTCTCTTCTTTGTCAGTATAACCAATTATTTCTCTCTTCTTTGTCAGTATAAACCATTAATTGGGGTTGTCTATCTCGTGTTTTACTCAGGTTAGCCAAATATAGCCTTTGTGACATAGCCAACCTATATCTTCAAAACTTTATTCGCAATTTTTCGGAACCATGATTTTACAGATTCGTATGTGTCTCGTGGCACTGACGATATAATATCACATTCTGTTTCAATATAAGGCTAGGGGTCTCGACAGTTATTGGTGAGAATTCTTTTTCACATGAACGTCGTGAAAACGTAAATCAGACGCGCTTGCCCACCTGGTGTTGGTATGGTTTGCAGCCTATATTTACAGCCGAAGATAGGTGTCCTTCAGGTCATCTTTACTTGAACCCTAATCGTTGTCTTCAAACGGGGGACGGATAGGGCCTTATTTCTATTTATTCGTCCTATCTTTTATAGCTTTTCTCGGGCTTAAACGTGCAGGGATTGAAGTGGAATTTCTACATTGACAATTATGCCTCATTTCAATGACCGTCATGTTTTCGAATTAAGTGAGCCTATAGGCCTTGTCATGGCTCTGATCATAGTGATATACTGCGATTGTAGTATGTCCTGTGTAAGGAAGGGGAGATGTTTAAAAATCGGGCTAAATGAAAGAAATCCTCTTTGAGCCTGAATGAAAATTAGGAGCTCAACTGCGTATAAACTATTTATTATATAAGGATATATGGAAGGATATAAGAGTAATTTCTAGGGTCAAGGGATGGTTCAGGATCGTTCTCCTTGAAGAATTGTACAGTCGGTCAAAAAGCATTCGATCAAATCTCGTTATTCACGTCCCTGGAGTCATGCAAACAAAAGGTGTCATTAGTCTTGGAGTAATGTTAACTATAAATATATGTGCATTTAATGTACAGGAGGGTTGTCTTTCTATAAAATTTTGCATCAACTCAATTTTTTAAGTAATAAAACTTATTTTTGATTACATTGTTTCTGATTTTCTGGATCAGAACAGCCAGAATTCATATAAATACATTTATTTTGGTCAAATCTATGAGTTATGAGTGGTTGCAATTCATAACATCTAATATTAAATGATTGTTTCAGTCTCCTTATAACTTCCAAAATAATCAGCAAATCCAATTAATATGATCATCAAAATGGTTGAAAAACCCATACAAAATGTATGTCATATTTCATTTTCAAAGCAATATTTTTATAATTATATTAATTCATAATTGAACCATCCATAAATTTAAAATGCAATGGATTCAGCACCTAGGTATGTTTTAGTTCATTTCTTTTAGTAGTTTTTGGAATACGGTCCTTAAGTCAAAACTGAACCATTTTGACATGTTTTGAGCGACGTTAAAAAATGGAATTTTGAGTTTACTTGGAAAAATATTTCTTCATGCAAATTCCAAGTTAAGGAATTATCTGAAGTCGAATAGCGACAAACGCGTCCCCCCAGAGTTAAGATATCAACAAATTGATTCAATTTCCCTCAAAGGTACACAGATTGAACTGTAACCGATTGGAGTTTAGTATGGTTTACCGACGAAAGCTCTGCGAAATCGTTTAGTAACGCGCCCTATAGAGTGAATAGACCAGTTGGACATTGACACTAAATAGACAAAAAAATTCAGAGAACATAATTTATCTATGTTTAAAGCTCATGTCAGGCCAAGGCACCTAATACATAAGACTGCCAACTAAACGGGATCTCGTATTGTGACATACTGGAACATGACAGGATACCCGATGTCTTGGAGGATAGCTTTTCATAAATGTATTTTTTGACAACAACGATACAAATTTATTTTCAGTTTGAGATATTAATTCAACATATCAATGCCCAAAATCGACTTGAGTCTCTTAACAATCGAATACGTCATTTATTATTTTTTAAACCAAGAGGTCTATTTACAAAAGTGTGGTAGCTTAATGGATAGAGAATCATGACATCAAGGTTTGTGAGAGGCAAGGAAATTCAGCATACAGACACCCGATAAACAAATTTTGGATAATATTGAAATCCCGTACTGATTCGACAAGAATTTCTCTTGGTGATCAACTTTGGTCATCAGTTTGTGCCGCATCGCAATTAGCAATTTATCAAAAACAACTGTGCTTTTTAATTGATACCATGCCTTGGAATAGACACCTTTTTTGAGTTGTAAGCTATTAAATAAAATGTATCAGTATAAAGTATTTTTAGCCTTTTTGTTACTTGGCGACTATTATTCATGCATTCTAGTTAACAATATAAAACAATTTCAATCTGGACATTTTTTGAAATAATTCCTAGTGTTTTATTAAAATAGGTGCTTATTTGAATGAAAGTAAAACTCTAAGTCCAAGAAAATGAAGAATCGAGTGCAGAGTGAGAAATATACTAAAACACTATGCGCGACCTGTATTTTAAAATTTTAAATATTGAGATGGACCCCAAATGGTTTTTCTCTTATAATTCATGTAATTATAGTCCGATTCGCATAAAAATTTATGTTTAGCGTAATTTTGTTATGGGAAATCTTTTTATTACAATAAAAGGTGGGTGTTGCTATTTGACATTTCTGTAGTAATTTCTATATAAACATGAAGACGGCCCCTTATGCAAATAAAATGCACATTCATATCCAGTAGGCATTATTTCAAGTCTAATGGTATTTTGTGTTAGATTGGACGATTCAAGGCACGGGAATAACAAGAGGCGTTTGGATTCTTTTTAACCGACTGTACCACCTCAAGCATATATTCGATTTGCTCTGGATTGTTTAAATTAGGATATTTGTTTTATATAGCTTTGTATATGTTATGCATTGCGTGTTCACATCATTGCAAAAAATGTCGTCTGGTGTTAATTTATCTCATTTACGACAGCAGATTAAAATAAGTTTATTTTAAAAATATGTGTTAGTTAAAATTGAAATAAAAGAGTTGCTTATTGTTAAGAAAATGTAATATACAAAAATACTGTTGGGGTTTTCGTGATCGATCGATCAAGCTTTAACTTTTTTTTTGCTAATAATTTAAACAAAATAAAACTACTAGCAGAATAGGGCCACGGTGGCCCGGTTGGAAGAGTAACGGACTAGCAACCGAAGGGTTGCGAGTTCGAATCCAGCCAAACACCGTCGTGTACAAAGGGGGCTGGTGCACGTTAAATCTGTCGTGGCCTCAAATGTCCTCACGTTGGCGTGGTGTGGAAGTTTGGAGAGTGGGGTGCCAGCTCAGGTGTTGCCTCGTCATCTGACCGTGGTTCAAAATTACGTGGTGTTGTCCTCGGATCTTTCCCTTTGGGATTGATCCCGGACCGTCACCAATAGCCCGTTGTGTTGCTCCAGTGTGACGTTAATTGAAATAAATAAATAAATAAATAAATAAATACTAGCAGAATAGGAATATATCTTAAAATATTTTTCTTAAAAAATCTGCATTGTTGATGTCTAGAAGCTAATATATTAGTGTTAAGATTAAGATAAATAAATGAACTTTAACTTTATTTCAGTTAAACACTTAAAGAACATCTTAACTATGGACAGAACTAATACAGACTCTGGCAAATAAAACAAATAAATAATATGCAATTCTGACAAATGGATTTGGATCAACCATGATAACTTGTATCTTAATAATAAATAGATTTCGACTCACCGAATTCATTATGTATAGCAAGAACAGTTGTGTTTATCGATTTCATTAAAAAAAATATTTGATTTTGGCCTGCTTAAGTGATTTGATTTAATAACATTTTCTGTGGCCCATTTTAAGAAACGCCATTTTTTGTTTCTTTCTAATATGAATCTAAATTCTCATTGGTAAATCATCCAAATGTTATAACAAGCCCCATCTAACGACTAGACAGAGACCGAACATCCTGCGGGCAGGGCAGTAGCAAAGTCACCTTTGCAAAGTCTCTTTCTCAGTCCAGAAGTCTCTAGGTTGACCATACGGTCATGCCTGTCTGTTCCAAGAAGGTTCTGGACACACACCCCAACTGTCATTTGAAAGATGGTTTAGGATGTTTGTGATACAAAATATCCAAACTTAAGATCGCAGAAAGGAAAACTCCACAACTTGGAGTCTAGTCAGATAATCACAAGGACCAGTGGTCTCAAAATTCAGATCTCATTTTCCGAATGCGTTTAGAAAGTTAGTAATTTCGTTCTGAGGGGTATTGAAATATTTTACGAGTTGTCAACGAAACTCCCTCCAGACGTATGTGGTTAGGCGTTAAATTTTGTTTTTTTATTACCCAAATTCAAATATCTTTCTTTGCAATCGTTTAAGATAGAGTGATAATTACAACAGATTTCGAATTTACGAAAGATTTTACTCCAGATTGGTTTCTAATACATATGAACAAAATAATTATCTTCGAATAAAATTATAATTTTTAAAATGTCCTAGCAATTCCTTCTGGAAAGCGCATTTTAGATACACCTGGTGAGAATATTCTTTGTGGCAAACATACGAGGATGTTTTTATCTCGTTCCGAAGGGGAATATCACTTTAATTCGATTATTTTTCTGCTTTAAACAGCTACTTTACTTTCCCAGCCACAGATGGGAACAAAATTTAATCGAACTTGATATTTTTAAGAAATTCCAGATTTTACACTTAACCTGACACATAAATGTGATGGTTAACCTCAAAAGGATATTGATGATAATTTTGCTTCAGATAATGCATGCGGACAGCTGTGCCTGTTTTAGTTTTCATGTGAGGTAAACGTTTTAAAAAATTTAAAATAAACCTAAACATATTTTTCTCAAGTTAACATTCCATTTAAAGCTAAAACTTCAGAGGTATATTTTTTGTTTAATGTTCTCAATGTAAAATGTGTAAGAGATGAGTTGCAATTTCAATGTATTTTTTAACGTGACACATAGTTAATTAAAATTAATTTAGCTTATTGAAAGTTAACTTAATTATCTCATGTATTATAAAATAGATGAAATACAAAATAAGAATGGTACGTTTCCTCTCCTCTCCTAATCTTTCACACTTCTGATTTCCTTAAAACACAGGTCTTTTAGGATTATGACCTTAAGTTAGTTTTCCTTTGATTTTTAACGTCTTTCCCTTAAGAATGTGTTAAAAAATAACAAGAACAGGCAGATATCTATATGTATAAAACATAGTTGGTGTATGTGTGTTCTCTACAATTTTACAGCCTTTGGCCAATCCACACAAAATTTGGGATATTTAATCTTTAGAGACCTGCGGGAACATAGGCTGCATATTAAACTCTATTCCATTTGTTTAAATGTACAGATAGGGCAAAAGCAATTTGAAATCCCCTTAGGAATAACACTGAATATGATTACGATTGCGGCGAGCAACTCAAATTGTTTTACCTGTATATTGCTGGAAAACAAATTTTTTCAAAAATTGTATTTAAGGAATTGAAACTAATATTTATGTTTGAACTTATTTTTTATGTTTTTTCCAAAATATCAATAATTTGTACACATTAGACTAATGATATGAAATGATTAAAAACATTTAATTTAGCACAACTTATTTTGTAAGGAAACGAGTCTATTTAATGTGAAAAATCCACTGATAATAAAAATGTTAATCTGCTACTTGGTACCTGGAAACGCCCCAATTAATGTTTCATTTTCTAATTTTATAAATAATTATTTATTTTGGGCAAAATATCGTGCATTATTGATGCTATATTTATTATTTGCTTTCATAGTCATTGAGTTTAGACTTTTAAAAAGTGCCGAATAAATTAGATTTCAAAGGGCAGAAATCTAATTTATTCGGCAGAGCATGGCAATTTATCTAATTATTATATTTTGATTTTACGTGAAAGATTGTTGTGCTCAATATAGTTTTGAGAGAAAGCGATTGATGTTTTCGTCAAATCGGACCAATTAAATTTATTTGCAGTGCTTTGACTCTACGGCTTGTGGATTTTTATATTTCTATGCAAAAGGCTATGATGCTCCTTATTGCATTGCTTGAATCTAATAATGAGAAATGAATTAATTGGCATATTGCTATTACGTAAGAGAGTTATACAAAGCCTTATTATTTTTAATAAATTCCCATCATTTATCCAATGACAGTTTTTTTTAAATCCAGACACTTTAAATCGGATGTACCATTTGACAAATTATGCAACCATTGTCTGGCTTAACAATCGAGTTGTTTAATAAAGTAGCATTCTATGCATGGCATTTAGAAACACAGTTAAATGAGGCTACCTGATGCCGTTGCATTTTAAATGCACCTTGCTTCCAAGAAAGAGATTAGTACGGAGATTTGCGGAAAATATTGACAGTTTGATATTAATTCCCAAATGGTACGTGTTTTGTAATCCAATTTATTTTGAATTACATAAACAAGAATTAGATCCATGAGAGAATTCATCTAAAAACCCAACTTTCGAAATTTCTCAACAATTCATTTCAAATGTCAAGGATTTCCAAACTATTCTTACAAGTATACTTTCAAATATTTAGTATTTAACAGATTATTCAACTTATTATATGCTAACACATTATTCTTATCATATCTAGTTACTAAATCTATGCCTGTATGCAATACTCTGTATATTCTGCTGACCGGAAAACCTTTAATCGATTTGTCTGCTTCTGATTTGACAGATATTGCTGAGTACTAGAATATCTTCAAATTTGTGAGGATTTGTTGACATCAATGGGGAAAAACGATTTCTTAAATGTAACCCAATTGTCCAAATTTTCATTAAAATGTGGATAATCATTTGAGTAAATTTAGATAATTCCCAAAAATTGCATCAGATGATTCCGAAAAAACTATTTTGATACATGAATCACGACTTGCAATAAATCCCTCAACCTTTGCAGTGGCGTCAATAACTTTATGTGTGTGCGGACATAACTTTTATAATAATCGTAAAATAACTCACAATTTTCAATAAATTCATAAGAACAACTCTAAAGAATAGCAGATTAGTCAACATTGACTTAATTTCATTTAAGGCTGAATATTTCTTTTCTGCAATCAGTTGGTTTTATTTATCTACCCAGTTGTATATAATTCTTTAACATTATAAAAGGAACTTAGAATCATTAAAGCAAGTATTGATTTCGGTTCAGACATTTTGAAAATTAGCAGCGTAATACAGACCAAAAGAAGCACTTGATGAAAGGATAAAAAAACCGACCGGAGCGATGAAAATAAGCAAGTGTGCATTACTTTTATAATGGAAAAAACGACTTAGCGTCACCAATCCTCGACATACCATCTTTATTATTAAGAAAAGATAAATAAATGAAAACTCTTATTAATATATATACTCTTTAAAGCTTTATTTCAGTTAAACATTTAATGGCCAACTTAACAATGAACAGAACTAATACAGGCACTGACAAATAAAATGAGTAAATAATATACAATTCTAACAAATGGATTTTGATTAGGCATCAGAACTTAATAAGTGATTTCGATTCCCCGAATTGATTCTGCATAGGAAAGATAGTAGCTTTTGGCGATTTCAATTTAGAATTGATTTGATTTTTACCTGCTTAAAGGATATGATTTAATAACAGATTTTCTGCGGCAGATTTCAAGAAACACCATTCTTTGTTCCTTTCTGACATGGATCTAAATTCTCATAAGTTGATCATTCAAATGAAATCATAAGTGCCATCTAGAGGCTAAATAGCCATACTTGGCCATATAGCCATACTTAGAACTGGTGATTGTTCAAGAGAAACACCTAAAGGGTTTCTGCTTTTAGGAACAAAATGCGAAAGATTTTCTGTTAGATAACTAAGGAAACCATCCACTTTTGATAATGCTCTCTGACATTCACTAATTCAATTTTTAGAATACCCCGCCAAAAAGACCTGAAGATTAAAGATATTTCGCAATAAAATTTTTATCTAATTCAATAAGAGTTTTCTCAGAGCTTTATACAATTAACTAGAGTAAGCTCTTTGTGATTCAATTTTGAACAGAAAATTATTGAAAGGATCTTCAGAGCCATCTTTAACTCTGTTCACAAACTGTCGCTTAAGTAGGCTTAAAAGGAAGACTATAAATCTCATCGCTACGATTTTGCTTGTTTCTTGTCAAACGTCAAAGGTTATAACTTCAATTGAGAAGGATGATCTAATAACGAATAAGAACACTACCAGAGGGAAAAATCCTTGGAATATAAAATTCAGCTCACTTATACCAATCAAGAATTTGAATACGATAATCGATACTTTAGGTACTTTTCACGTTACGAAGCATGGGGTCTGTTAATTAATTTACAATGAAACAGTTACAGGGGTCTAACAACTAACAGAACCTATTGTAATGTATTTTAGTACAGTTCGAAAAGCATCAGGCAAACGTGTTGCTGTAAGTAGCAAGATTGCGATCGACTAGATTGAATTTTTATTTACATATTTTTTTGGAAAGCTTCCTTGTGGAAGTATAACAGGATATGATGGTTTGATACTGTGCCTTGGCACTCGTATTAAGCAATGCCGCTTGAATTCTAGCTGGGAATACATGTGAAGTACATTATATTGTTAATGAACTGACTACTAGAACAGTTGCAAAAGAGTCAGTTATACTAACAAAACTTTGTACAACACTTGGGGAATTAACGATTATCTTTTCAGAAATCGTATGGCTTGTGTGTTAATTATGTTCAATATGTTTCAGTACAAATTTTATTGGTAACTAGCAGAAGTAATTGACTGGCTCGAAGAATTGGTCCAGGAAAATTTATCCATCTGCCTGCCTCAGCTGCGGAAGTCTTTGAATTATTAAAAGCAAAATATGTGGTTTTAAACAATTTGACGCCATATAAATTAAGCGATGATTTTAGCAACATTGAAGAAATAATTCCTTTTCCATAGTCATCTTATGAAAATATTTTCATTTATTTTATTCAAATATAGGGATTAATTCTCATCAAAAGACAATTCGCGAAATTGATCCAAATTATATTTTTAATACCACAGATATTAAATGAGAATTGACTCCAAGAAACTACCATTGTCAACACTTATTTTTATAACCCTATTATTTTGAATACAAGGACGAGTGGCATACTATAGCCTTCTTTATAAATGTGGTAGTGATTTTTCATATCACTGTATGTGTTAATTCTCTAGACAGACCCGTCTGTCATGTATCGCCCGCTAAATTCACCTATGTAGTTCCACCAGCTAATTCAATAGTAATCATCTCACAGCAAATAATCTCACTGCAGCTGAAATTTACTTCTCGTACAAATAAAAAAGTCACAAACATGGTCTGTTTCTCTCCGCATTTTTTGGTATTCCACAAAGTGCCCTGGACTGTAGTTGCATTTTAAAGATTCAAGATTTCACCAGACTGCTCTGGTTAGACGTAGGAGTGGGCACACAAGATTAATTTTCGTGTATAGAAATAAGAACTTTCTCAACCTATCCTTGCTCCGCGACCTCAAACTCCTTCCCATACTTTGGATTGTATTGGTGTTTTTATGGGACAGCTCCTGAATGAACATGAGTTGATCGCTGATCGACGTGAAAAACATGGTCTTTTAGACTGGTCTAGGTTTCATCTAGACCAAGAGTATTAGAAACAATAACGCAATTTTGAGGTTCATCAACATGTTAAAAGACGGTTATTATAAAGTTAACTTAATTGGAATATTCATGCCATTTAAGTTAAACATATTTTGCTTTGAGAAACTTTTCCTCCTCTTCCTTCCTGAGTTACACTCATGTCCAAAAGTCAAGCATAATTGCTGTTTATGTGAATATTTCAGAAAATCTACATCGGAATGGAAGGAAACGCGATATTTGGGTGTAATAGGGTTATAGAAGAAGAAAAACATGCAAAACAAGGATAATAATGACTTTTATTATCCAAAAACGGGTTTACTGAAAAAGGTACACAATACGAGTGTCAAATTTAGTGAAACATAATAATTAAAACAATGTGATTCTGAAGTTTAATACGGTGTGTAGGAATCTCTGGTAGCCACGCATGCTGCACAACGATTTCCCATACTTTTCATGAGGGTATGGATGCGTTGTGGGCTCAAAGAGTTCCAAACCTCACGGAGAGCACTTTTCAATTCCGGAGCGGAGCTTGGTGGGTAGCGGAGGACTGCAATATGTCTCCCGAGCATATCCCACACATGCTCTATAGGATTAAGATCAGGAGAGTTTGCAACCACTGCATACGGTGGATATCTTCATTTTAAAGGAAGGCGTTGACCAGGGCTGAACGGTGAGAAGGTTCGTTATCATCCATGAATATGAAACCAGGAACGACAGCACCTCGAAACAGGCGAACGGTAGGATCAAGGACTTCGTCTCTGTATCTTTGATCGGTAACAGACCCCATATCCAAGATGTGGAGGTATGTGTGGTCGTCCAGCATGATGCCTGCCCAAACCTTGACTCCCCTGAAGGAAAACGATGTCTTTCCGTGATGTTTTCAGGGTGAAAACGCGTTCCACGTTCTCTCCAGATAGTGGTACGACGAGAATCAGTTTGCAGACTAAATCTGGACTCGTCACTGAACATGACATTGCCCCACTGTTGTCGACTCCATTGCCGATGTTCCAAACTCCACTGTAAACGCGCGCGTTTCTGTGCAGACGTCAAGGGGATGGAAACTGCTGGTCGTCTGGCATAGAGACCAACGTGTCTGAGTCTCCTGTAAACAATTTGTCTCGAAACTATGACTCCTGTGGTGGCTGTTAGGGCTGAACCCAATTGTCTAGCAGAACGGTTCCTCTGACGTCGTGCATTTATCACCAAATATCGGTCTTGCCGAGCATTTGTTAACCTTGGAAGACCTGGTACTGGTTGTCGGGTAACATCTCCAGTGGTTTGAAATCTCTGCCACAGTCTGGAGAGCACACACTGATGCACATTCAGAATTTGGAAGCTTCGATTTGGGATCGACCGAATTCCATCATTCCAATAATTCGTCTCTTCACAAACATGTTCAGTTGGCATCTTTGTGACATCTTTCGTCCGTACTGATTGTTAACAACGATCCGTACCACAGCAATTGCAAAATTTCTGCTAAACTGGCCATGCCGCTCAAGACCGTTTAATACTCGTTCCGACATGCGCCGGTGCTTTGTGCATGTTGACGTTGACTGAACTGTTTTACACATGCACAATGTTTTACCTTCGTCCCACGATACTCTACAAGTGATTTTAAAATATTGTATCCATTTACAACGATTTTTTCGCATTTTACGAATTATGCTTAACTTTAGCTAAACCTTGGGCTTGTAGTTTGGTCCTCTAATGCTTTTGTTTGCATCAAGATACATTTTAAGCCCATGTTAGGAGGGAAAGATAGGGAAGTCTTTCTCCATGTGACGGCAATCTCCTTAACAAGCTTAACCAAATTTGTTACACGGTGAATGGAATAAAGGTCCATGTTGCACTTAAGCATGTAACATTGAAATTAGAAATATTATCTAGCGTTTTTCGCCTCTTCTGTAAAATGAGTGATAGGTAACATTGACTGTTTTTCGGCCCGAACGCTTCCATTACAAAATCTTTTAAAAATACGACATCGGCTCTCAATTGAATATACTGTTGCGTTTTTTCCTTTTTTCATTTTTGCAACTATATTTAAAGGTATCTCTTAAGCAGGGTTCTCCCACACACAAATGAAAACCTTATACTGATTTTTTAGTTTCTAAATTAATTATTTAGGCTTCATTGAAAAATGTATTCAATTGGCAGGAAAAGAATCGTGATTCAGAGCCTGTATGTATTTTTATTCAGAAACTGAATACATTTCCATTGAAAATGAATTTGTATGAATCTGATACTTGAAACTGCGCGTCAGTTGAAATGAATAAATATTTTTCGTGGGGAAATTGTCATTATCTGGGAATTATAATATTCTCAGAAAATATTTGAACCATTGTTTGAAAATTTAAAAACTTTTGTCAAAATGACATAGATTGTGAACTTTCGAAGACAGTACTACTTGTTTGTCTTCGAAATCTCTTAATCTCTTGCAACTCCTTGTTGTCTGAAAATGTATATGAAAGCGGGTTTTCCTTTTCATGCTACGTCTGTTTTAACTGCCCTGAAGAGATTTAATTTAAATAGTGATAAATCTAACTTTTTAATTTCTCGAGTCACAATATACAATTTTTAACTAAGGAAATCTACTTTTAAGTAAAAGAAGCAGGGCCATCGTTAAAACATATTTATAATCTGTCCTCAGAACACAGTTAATGTTACTTGAATTTGGATATATGTGAAATGAATATAACGTGGATGGATGTATCACTCAAGAGATATTTTTATCCCCCAAGTAATTCATTTTAATTATAAAAAGTGTTCAAAAGGAGTTATGTATACAAATTAGTCCTTGGGCACTAATATAGTTCTGTGAAAGAAACGGGTAAGTACTCAGATTGTTCTTGTATTTTGTATATTAAAATGCTTTAAGATGAGACACGTCGTATTATTCTGCTAATCCTTAATAAATGAAACCAATATAATTAAATAAGTGCACAATTTCTTGCTAGTTTCTATTATTGTCAGGGAGAATTATTTTACTGTTACCTTAGCAAAAAGCTGCAAATTCTAATTATTTTATGGTACAATGTTTTAGTAAGTAAAACGGCCATAAGCTCTTTACCGTGTTTAACTATTAACTATTAGAAGAAAATTCTTGAAACTTTTAAATTTTACACTTCTACATTCGTTTGTTTTATAGCATAAAATTCATACTATGAAGTGAAACCCATTTTCAATTCAGGTAGTTTTTATTTCTATTCCATTTACTAAATTCTCACCGTTAATAACCAAAACAATGCATTGCAGAATTCTAAATTTAGGATTATCTTCCGCAACAAATTGACACAAACTTTCATTTTTGTAAAAAATAAAAACATTAAGTAATATTGTACTTGAAATGCATTCAAAATTTTGAAGACTTTTTTCCCTACTTACAAAGACAATTATAAAATATTTTTAAATGAAATGCTATGTATCCAAGAGCTTTTATTGAAAACTAGAGTTACATTTGCGTAATTTATTACCTTTAAAACATCCATAAAAACCATTCAGACAATACAATTTCTTTATTCCTTACCTTATTATTCTTAGAATATTAAAGCTAATTTCACAACTGAAAAGATCAATGCACTATTTTTAGTTTCAGTGTGTTTCGTTGAAGGAACTAAAGTATCAGCAGATCTTAAAGGAAGTTCGATTCCAGACTGATTTGTTCCCCTTTCACGTTTTCTCGGCACCAACTTCAAGCTAACTCAGGTTTTAGTAGAAATCCAATTATCATGACGTATTCTTTGGAAATGTCTTTTTTCGAAAATATACCTTTTGTCACGTACGTATTGCTATCAACTGAACCAAGTGAAATTCCGATGACTTTGCATTCGAAACCATAAAAATATGCTTCTGAGTTTTTAGATTTATTTATTGTATTGCGAAGAATCCCGCCGTATATATTAGTCATTTGAAAGAGTTCCAATAGGTTAGACATTATTTTCCTTTGTTACTTATTGAAACCTTCTTTAATATGCAAATGTACTGGAGATTTATAATTGAAAGAAAAACAAAAGTGCTATTTGTTTGCATCTTATTTATCTTATTTATTTCTTTCAGTGTGCTTTTTTAGGAAAAGCATAAAATAATATGTGTTTTATATTTTATAATTAAATAATTGTATTAAAAATAAATAAATATTTATATACTTTAACTTTATTCATTAAGTAAATCAGTCTGGAATCGAATTTCCTTTAATATCTGCTGATACTTTAGTTTCTTCAATGTAACATTCTGAAACTAAAAATAGTGCATTGATCTTTTCAGTTGTGAAATTAGCGTTAATATTCTAAGAATAATAAGGTAAGGAATAAACCACGTGCATTGTCTGAATAGCTTTTATGGATATTTTAAATGTAATCAGTTAGAAAATACGCAAAAAATTACGCAGAGACAAATATATAGATAGATAATGTGGGTGCGTAGATAACTGTATTCCAATTAAAAATGCCATAAATAAATGTTATAATGAATTAAATTAACATAAGGAGGCGAACAAGATCTTATCAAAACTGTAGAAATTCTCCTAAACCCACCCCGGAACACATTTTCATATACCCATTCTTTTGGCGGCTTCGCAGAATATAAATGAACTAAGAGACCAACGCACTACTTTAAACTTTTTTAATTGCTTATATCTATAGATGACATTTTATATCTTATCTCAATCCATTTATAATGAATATAGCATGGATGTTAAAGCAAATGTATTTATATTTCTAAATGAAACAAAATTATCCAAAATTATATAACAGGGTTTCGTTTACTTTTAACGGTGTTAGTTGTTATTTCCCCCCAAAAGGCATCGAAAAACACACTTCGGAGATATTATCACGATTATATTCTGAATGTCTACTTCAATTTGATCACATTCCCTTACTGAAAGACAATTCAGCATCTTTTGACGCTAAACCTATTTACATCCTAATATTTTCTGCGCTGATTTTTATCTTCCCGATTTCTCATTGCTTTCTGTAATCAGACTGCTCAAATATTTCATTGAAATGGTGAACTCTTCTGTGCCTATTTAGTAATATTATGCAGCTCCATAGCTCAAATCAAGCACATTTAAACTAAGCGCAAAATTGCCGAATGAATCCTGTATCTGTGTATTGTATGTTATTTATATTGGTTGTTGCCATTCGCCAATGAACACATAACGTGCCACGTAAGTGAAATGTTATGTAGATTTCCTCCGGAAAGTTGTATTCTAATGGGATTGTGAAAATCGCTAAAGCGATATTGCACATGGCTCAATTGACCTGGTTGACACGGCACCAACAAAACACAATAAATTCAAAATTTACATTCTAAGAACTTGTTAATTTGTAATTAAACTGGAATACAAAATATTTTAAAAAATTGTGTTATTTTTGTGTTACATCATCAACTGAAATGTTTAGCTGTTTTCCTGTATACCTTTGGTTGCAAATCTCATTGAGGCCCCCGGTATACTATTTTATAAAGAATTGATTTGTTACTGACTTCCATTTATAAAATAAGGGATATTTGTGCTTTTATATTGTACTATCAACAATATTATCTTACTTAAAGTTATTAAAATCCGAAATATAAAAAATCAAGCATTTATGACAAACTGAAAACATCATCTAAAATCAAATTTTTATGAAACATTTTTAATTGGTTACCCCTTTTGGATCACTCTTTCAGAATGCCAAAATATCACCGAAGTAGAAGCTCAAGACAAATGATGCGAATCTCGAAATTACACTGGTGTACATGGACATCATTTTCTTTTTCAACATGAGCGGAATGACCTTATATACACTGTCATGCAGAACGTAAGGACCTGTAAGGTTTTCAGCTCCTACTTTGTAGTGAAGTGACCTGGATGTGTGAAAATCATACAAAAGGTACATCGATAGTTACCGAACAGATAATTAAAAACGAAACGATATCAAGAGCACAAGCGCGCAGTAAAACGTCTTTGAACTGAAGAGGTGATACTGCACTGGGTGCTATGAGATAAAAGGGTAACTGTGAATTGGTTCTCTAGTATGTATGACCACCTCGAATACTAATATAGGCTTTGCATCGAGTTTGTGTTCTGAGAATGATGTTGCTGATGAGTTTTTCTGCTGCTGTATCAGAACCATTCTTCTATTGGAGCATCGATCTCTAATGAGACAGAGCATGCGGGTGGATCTCAAAAAGGGTAAATAAATTGACCTAGTCGATTGACTATCAAAGAGCAGACTAGTGTTTTTTGATCACGGTGGAAAATCACTAACCAATCAATAATTCAGCATTCATGCTTTTACCCTCAACCACGTGACAGATATTCAAACCGAGTGACCGCAAGAAATAACATGAAACTACAAGCCTGTGCTCCGTCTATTTTATTAGAAGGTCGATGTATTAGAGCCTCTGACGTCACGATTCCTAAATTTGGGAATGCACTAGCTTTCTACAGAATATCCTCGGTTATGCAAATCGCCAAAAGCTGTTTCGTTTAATTTTGAGGTTGTAACCTTTAAAATAATAGTGGTCTTAAAGTTTGGAACGCCAGTGTTATTTCAAAAAAAGGTCTCCAAAAAGTTGCCAAAAAGAATTGTATATATTGTCATTCATGCTTACTTGCACATACTGCCTTGCTGATACAAATAACCTTATTTACCTGAAAAAGTACTTATTATTATAACACCTTATTTGACTGAAAAAGAGAGCCTTTGGAGCCCATCTTTATCTTTTGTACGAAAGACAACTCATTTAGGGAAATTCTGACTGGAGTATGTGACTCACCCCTCAGTCCCTGTCCTTTTAAAAACCTTTAATATGTATATTGTATTTCGTGTTTATAGAACAAGTCGTGATTTCGGTATCAATACACCGGATTCATGCATCAAGGTGTAACGTATCGTAACTGCTTTCGTCACGTTTTTAATCATAAGGATTGAATGAATGAATAATATAAGTAATTCTTACTTTTCCATCAATTTGTGTCCACGATTCTTTTGCTAGGAAATATGGGAAAAGTTTTAACATTAACACCAATAACCAGTGATTTGACAATGTATACTGTCTCGTTTTCCCAGACTTATGAGTAATGGCAAAATGACTTTATATTTATGAATTGCTGAGACTTGTATGAATTTTCTTCTGTTATTTATGAAATGATTTCATTCTTAAATGTGATACTTCGAAACAGTGATTCACTCAATGGTAGCTTTCATTTAATATTCCATTTCTAAATTAGCTATTACAATATATATCTTCGATATTATTCAGTGCATGAAAGTTTTACCTTTGATGGATACTATGACTCAAGAAATAATCAATAATAGTTTAAGTTAAACTACTCAATTTTAGTAACATATTCATCCATACGAACGGGATCATACCCGACTCCCCGTCTCAAATACCTTAGATTCAGAAATTTTCTTCTTTTCTATTTCTTTCAAAAAAACGAGATGTATGCAATCACGGGGTTTGATAGTATTCAGTGAAAGAAAAACGTTTTTATTGTCCTTTGGAAATAAGTAATTGAACCTTGAGAAAAAAATACATATACGTAAGTCAGATGTTTTTATTGTACTTTCGAATCCCTGACAGGTATTAAGAAGCCTTAAAATAACAGTAGAATTTAACTCGAAAATAAAATACTTTTCATATTTAAGGAGGTTTTATTTTTTCATTTCATAGCGCTTAAAACTTTCAAAAATCAGATTAATCCTATTAAGAGCAAGAGTAAAAATACTTAAATGAATAGCAGAAAGATTGCTTCCCATCCGAAATAAATTGTAAAAAATCAGGAATGAGAATCTGGTTCCAAACCTAATTTAATATATATATATATGAATGAATAAATTGTAAATTGTACAAAGGAAAAATACATTAAAATAGGGTTCAATTTATTTCAGATGGGAAGCAATCACTGTTATAGTAGTTAAAAGTATTCGTTAAAGTTGCTTAAGATTTTAAAATGTAGTAAACTGCTTTTTAAGTGTTTAAGTATGACTTGTCAAGTTCTAAACTCTTAACTGAATACATCAGTGACTCATGGACCTGCCATTAATTTTGAGACTTCCGTCACATGAATCAGAAGTATATTACTTTCAGCGATCAATCATCTACCTGTCTAACGTAAGTTGTAGCTCAACGTATATTAATGTTGCATATGTTTTGGGTTTAGTTTGTCATTATATGGTTATTTTTTCTACACGCATGACGAGTAATTAGTTAAGTTTATGTAATTTTTTTAATGATCATAAAATTATTTTTAGAGGTGTATGTAAATAGGGTCACACACACAGAACTTTGATTCTGTACCTTTTTGGTATTTATTTATTTAAGTCATTTTTATATGGGATTTTCATGCATTCGTCGCGCTTTTTACGCATTATGGCATTTGATATTTTTGGATCATTTTAAGAGCTTTTTTTAGTCAACATCGTGGAATTCTCACAAATTGGAGCAAGATTCTTTTAGAAAACCACATGTCTATCAAAATACAGGAATACGCAAAGTACAGGACAGGGAGGAAACAAACAAAAGAGACGTTCTCCATCCGCATTATTTAACGGAAAGACGTAAAAGTGTGCTCTAAAATGTATTACATAACAAGTCACTCAAACCATAGCTGTCATCAGCTCCATCTCTTGTGAATACATTTAATCCTACATTATTTTGCACACTGATGTTTTTAGAAGAAACAGCTTGTCAGAGTGAATTTATTTAAAACTCTGTTAATTCGTAAAAATCTGATGAAGAGCCTTCAAAACAACGATTAATAACTTATTAAAAATTGAGAAAAGATCGTCAATTGTCGTTTAGATGGAGAAAAATGTCCACCATCATCAGGACAGAAGACACAAGAAGTGAAAGTTTAAATGTGTTGTTCTAGAATAGTGTAACCACAACTCATTTATTTTAATTAATTATTAATTACTTTCCTGGCCGCATATAAAAACGGGGAATCATTAATACACTAAAAACCTTAATAGACTGAGCATTGATATTGAGAGGAACTTCAAAAAGTATGACTATCATGTCCACTAGTAGTCATGGGACTACTCTGTGATAAATTCACTTGATTGGCGGATTTGGCATCTTATTGCCTCGTTTGACGATATAAGATCTTGTGACAGGTTATGTGGGTGAATGCACATTTCTATAGAGTGGGACAGAAGTGGTGAAATTGCCAAAGTCTACTGATTGATCAGATAATCAGTCAATGGAACAATTAGATGATGAATCAATGGATAGTCTTCTCCTATCCCGTGGACCAATCAGATGATGAATGTTTGTTTTCACCCGGCGGGGAAAAATAGTCTAAGGGTCACATTACTACTAGTTTTTGTCACATGATCCTGGAAACATAAAAGGTTACCATTGCTCACTCTACTTTTATATTTCCTTTATGAAAGCACAAGCGTCAGAACGAAGCACACCCTAGAGAAAACATGATCGACAAAATAAAAAAAAGATACCTCTGATGTTTAACTCTAGAATAAACTCGGAGATTAGACTTATTTTTGCTTGTTTAAAATCCAACTGAAGATAAAATTTCAAACAGCGTTGATCGATGGTAGATTTGTTTGTTTCCGTGTTTTTGAATCACTTTTAATTTTTTAATCACTATTAGTCGTTGTTTTAAGGGTTTTTCATAATTTTTTACAACCACTTTGACTGACTTCATCTGTTTACCTACTCTGTTTATAGTCGTTATTTATTAACAAGAATTCAAAATAAATTCGGCAATGGCTTCATTTAGTTAGTGTTACAAATAATCTTTAGCATGAAAATAGAATTTTACGACTGCTAAAATTAATCAATAACTTAATTCCACATTTATTTCATAATAACTGTTCCTTTACAGCTTTCAGACCTTTAAACACCTAGTTTTATACACTTGAATAAAATAATGATCTGAGGCCGAATAATTAAGTTCTAGGTTCAACTTCTTCACTCTGCCTTGACTTTATAATACCCTTGCGTGATACATCGCACTCGTAATTGCGTAGAAGTTTGGAAATGTGTCTGCAATTTTCCGGTCTCAAATGCTCTAAATTTTACCAACGAATTCCTTTAAATATTTCTATGCTCGCCCTTTAAATGCGTTTTGTCAGCGGTAACTGCTTTAATTCTAAGCAGCAATTACTCGCAATTGTATTGCTACTCAAAATGAAATATTACTGTTCTGTGATGAAGGTTCTTGGAATTAAGTTTCTCTCAAGGATTAAATGAGGATATAGAAAATCTGGACTAAGCGGGTTATTTCTCAGATGAGTGGTATACAGTGGCTACAGTGGTAATCTTTATACAGTGGCTTCCGAAAATACACCATAAACATCCTTTAAAAACCCAAATATATGTTGTAAATATTAGTTTGAACTTGATTTTATTATGCATGGTAAAGTATACATTTAAAAACACATCAGGCGTGAAAATAAATCCATATTTGATATAATATTTTCAAAGATAAGTTTTAATGTCAAATTTATAAAATCCTGTCACAAAAGTTAGTATACACCCAGCCTATTTCCAGCAGAAACTCAACGAAACTGTGAAATAAGTTTTTCGTTGCATATAATTTTGCATGCAGAACGGCTTCTAGAGGGCACTGAACTGACAAGAATTTGGATTGTTTTTCTGAATAGTACTTTTGCTCGTTTCTCATAGAATACTTCTTACTTTCTATGGTCCGAATATCGATATTTTTAACCATTAATTTCTTATAGAACCACTCAATTTCAAGCTCATTGGAGTCCAGTGATTATGCTGGGGAGTATAATTAATGTTTTAAAGTAGTATAAAACTTTAATTTAACTATTATTCCGCTATATCTCCTTCTCTCTCCGTGGAGGCATTATCTATAAAAATTTAAGCATAAATCTAAATTTTGAGCACTTTCTTTTGAAGATAGGTGTACCCTTCAACTTATACTTCTCAACAGAGTTAAATATTTCATCTCTAAACACCAATTTTCTGACTTCTCCAGGAAACTCACCAAAACACATCCGTTTTCGGCAATGCGGTTTCGTGTACTAGGAAAGATAATTAATTTTAAGCCTCTCAAACCTATCATCGGCCTATCTCAAACCTATCATCTCAAGGAACACTTATTTTGCTTTCTTAAATAAAAACTGATATTATGTTTATACCATTGCACGCATTCAAATCAATAAACAAGGTTTTTCATATTATCATCGATGTAAATTATACAATTTGTATATACACTCAGATCTTATACAGACAGCAATTTTTCTTGCCATTTAAGAGCATCTTAAAGTATCAGGTATATTTGTGATTTTATGATTGATATTTTAATTTTAGGGATATGGCTTGCTACACCCTCTAGTTTTGTGATCTTCATGTTGCTAATAATGCACATAGCTAATTCCAAAGAATGTATACTCATGTATACCCACAGAAGAATAGAATATAAAAATTGAAATTTTAGATATTTGAGAAGTAGCTGTTGTTCTCGTTGGGATCAGATTCAATCAACCCATTCAAATAACCAGTATACTGTATATACGGCCCTCTGGATTGGTTAAACCATGAAAGGCTTACCACCCAGTTCGTGACTTTGAAACATTTTGATGTAGACCAGATAAGGTCATTAAAAAATTTTCATCATGCTCGTAGACCAGATACGGCCATTAGGACACTTTGAACTGGCCTGCCACCCAGATAGGGCCCTCTAAATATTTTAACTAGCTCAGTAGACCAAATACGGTCATCCAAATATTTTTATCAGGCCCGTAAACGAGATAATACCCTCCGGATAGGTTTAACAGGCCCTCGGACCAGATACCTCCTTCCAAAGTGGTTTATCCTTTTATCTTAATCACTTCTCCCAAACTAACCATAAGGTTAGGAATGGGAGGATGGAAGGTATTCCGGGAAGCACGAAAGGCCCTCGATTACAGGCGTTATTTTAATGTTTTATTTTATATTAAATTAAATTTAAATTGGTTTTCAGTAACAATCCAATTTCAAAAACATATATTAATATATAAACTAAAATTTATCTTAATTTATTTAAACGTT